>CM037152.1:18062923-18403916 GCA_020921065.1 Vaccinium darrowii
TTTTCTTTTCGCTCAAACAACAAGTGGTGCATCTCCAACCAAGAGCGTTTCTTGTTTTCCATGTGTCGCCAGTAGTCTACACATCTACTAGGAACCACACTTCTTCATCCATTTAGGTCTTTACTTTCCGCTCAAGTGGCTAGTGGTCTATCTCCAACTAAGAGCCAATTTTTCTTTTATGTGGTCAGTAGCCCGTACGTCTACTAGGAACCACTCATTTGTCGATTTCGGGTCTTTTCTTATCGCTCAAACAAGTGGTGTATCTCCAACCAAGAGCGTTTTTGGTTTTTTCAATGTGTGGCCAGTAGTCTACACATCTAGTAGGAACCACACTCCTTCATCCATTAAGGTCTTTACTTTCCGCTCAAGTGGCTAGTGGTCTATCTCCAACTAAGAGACAATTTTTGTTTTATGTGGTCAGTAGCCCGTTCGTCTACTAGGAACCACTCATTTGTCGATTTCGGGTCTTATCTTTTCGCACAAACAACAAGTGGTGTATCTCCAACCAAGAGCGTTTTTTGTTTTTTCAATGTGTGGCCAGTAGTCTACACATCTACTAGGAACCACACTCCTTCATCCATTTAGGTCCTTACTTTCCGCTCAAGTGGCTAGTGGTCTATCTCCAACTAAGAGACAATTTTTGTTTTATGTGGTCAGTAGCCCGTTCGTCTACTAGGAACCACTTATTTGTCGATTTCGGGTCTTATCTTTTCGCACAAACAACAAGTGGTGTATCTCCAACCAAGAGCGTTTTTTGTGTTTCACGTGTTGCCTGTGGTCTACACATTTACTAGGAACCACACTTCTTCATCCATTTAGGGCTTTACTTTCTGTTCATGTGGCTAGTGGTCTATCTCCAAATTATAGCCCTTTTTTTGTGGTCAGCAGCCCGTACGTCTACTAGGAACCACACTCATTTGTTGATTTCGGGTCATTGCTTATCGCTCAAACAACAAGTGGTGTATCTCCAACGAAGAGCTTTTTTGGTTTTTTCCATGTGTGGCCAGTAGTCTACACATCTACTAGGAACCACACTTCTTCATCCATTTATGTCTTTACTTTCCGCTCAAGTGGCTAGTGGTCTATCTCCAACTAAGAGCCACTTTTTTATTTATGTAGTCAGTAGCCCGTACGTCTACTAGGAACCACTCATTTGTCGATTTCGTGTCTTATCTTTTCACACAAACAACAAGTGGTGTATCTCCAACCAAGAGCGTTTTTTGTTTTTCACGTGTGGCCTGTGGTCTACACATCAACTAGGAACCACACTTCTTCATCCATTTAGGCCTTTACTTTCAGCTCATGTGGCTAGTGGTCTATCTCCAAATAATAGCCATTTTTTTGTGGTCAGTAGCCCGTACGTCTACTAGGAACCACACTCATTTGTCGAATTCGGGTCTTTTCTTTTCGCACAAACAACAAGTGGTGTATCTCCAACCAAGAGCGTTTTTTGTTTTCCATTTGTAGCTAGTAGTCTACACATCTACTAGGAACCACAATTCTTCATCCATTTATGTCTTTACTTTCCGCGCAAGTGGTAGTGGTCTTTCTACGAATAATAGTCCTTTTTGTTTTATGTGGTCAGTAGCCCGTACATCTACTAGGAACCACACCCATTTGCCGATTTCGGGTCTTTTCTTTTCGCTCAAACAACAAGTGGTGTATCTCCAACCAAGAGCGTTTCTTGTTTTCCATGTGTGGCCAGTAGTCTATACATCTACTAGGAACCACACTTCTTCATCCATTTAGGTCTTTACATTCCACTCAAGTGGCTAGTGGTCTATCTCCAACTAAGAGCCAATTTTTCTTTTATGGGGTCAGTAGCCCGTACGTCTACTAGGAACCACTCATTTGTCGATTTCGGGTCTTTTCTTATCGCTCAAACAAGTGCTGTATCTCCAACCAAGAGCGTTTTTGGTTTTTTCCATGTGTGGCCAGTAGTCTACACATCTACTAGGAACCACACTCCTTCATCCATTTAGGTCTTTACTTTCCGCTCAAGTGGCTAGTGGTCTATCTCCAACTAAGAGACAATTTTTGCTTTATGTGGTCAGTAGCCCGTTCGTCTACTAGGAACCACCCATTTGTCGATTTCGGGTCTTATCTTTTCGCACAAACAACAAGTGGTGTATCTCCAACCAAGAGCGTTTTTTGTTTTTCACGTGTGGCCTGTGGTCTACACATCTACTAGGAACCACACTTCTTCATCCATTTAGGTCTTTACTTTCTGCTCGTGTGGCTAGTGGTCTATCTCCAAATAATAGCCCTTTTTTTGTGGTCAGTAGCCCGTACGTCTACTAGGAACCACACTCATTTGTTGATTTCGGGTCATTGCTTATCGCTCTAACAACAAGTGGTGTATCTCCAGCGAAGAGCTTTTTTGGTTTTTTCCATGTGTGGCCAGTAGTCTACACATCTACGAGGAACCACACTTCTTCATCCAATTATGTCTTTACTTTCCGCTCAAGTGGCTAGTGGTCTATCTCCAACTAAGAGCTACTTTTTTATTTATGTAGTCAGTAGCCCGTACGTCTACTAGGAACCACTCATTTGTCGATTTCGGGTCTTATCTTTTCACACAAACAACAAATGGTGTATCTCCAACCAAGAGCGTTTTTTGTTTTCCATGTGTAGCCAGTAGTCTACATATCTACTAGGAACCACACTTCTTCATCCATTTATGTTTTTACTTTCCTCTCAAGTGGCTAGTGGTCTTTCTCCGAATAATAGCTCTTTTTGTTTTATGTGGTTAGTAGCCCGTACATCTACTAGGAACCACACCCATTTGCCGATTTCGGGTCTTTTCTTTTCGCTCAAACAACAAGTGGTGTATCTCCAACCAAGAGCGTTTCTTGTTTTCCAGGTGTGGCCAGTAGTCTACACATCTACTACGAACCACACATCTTAATCCATTTAGGTCTTTACTTTCCGCTCAAGTGGCTAGTGGTCTATCTCCAACTAAGAGCCAATTTTTCTTTTATGTGGTCAGTAGCCCGTACGTCTACTAGGAACCACACTCATTTGTTGATTTCGGGTAATTGCTTATCGCTCAAACAACAAATGGTGTATCTCCAACGAAGAGCTTTTTTGGTTTTTTCCATGTGTGGCCAGTAGTCTACACATCTACTAGGAACCACACTTCTTCATCCATTTATGTCTTTACTTTCCACTCAAGTGGCTAGTGGTCTATCTCCAACTAAGAGATACTTTGTTATTTATGTAGTCAGTAGCCCGTACGTCTACTAGGAACCACTCATTTGTCGATTTCAGGTCTTATCTTTTCACACAAACAACAAGTGGTGTATCTCCAACCAAGAGCGTTTTTTGTTTTTCACGTGTGGCCTGTGGTCTACACATCAACTAGGAACCACACTTCTTCATCCATTTAGGTCTTTACTTTCTGCTCATGTGGCTAGTGGTCTATCTCCAAATAATAGCCCTTTTTTTGTGGTCAATAGACCGTACGTCTACTAGGAACCACACTCATTTGTCGAATTCGGGTCTTTTCTTTTCGCACAAAAAACAAGTGGTGCATCTCCAACCAAGAGCGTTTTTTCTTTTCCATGTGTAGCCAGTAGTCTACACATCTACTAGGAACCACACTTCTTCATCCATTTATGTTTTTACTTTCCGCTCAAGTGGCTAGTGGTCTTTCTCCGAATAATAGCTCTTTTTGTTTTATGTGGTCAGTAGCCCGTACATCTACTAGGAACCACACCCATTTGCCGATTTCGGTTCTTTTCTTTTCGCTCAAACATTAAGTGGTGTATCTCCACCCAAGAGCGTTTCTTGTTTTCCAGGTGTGGCCAGTAGTCTACACATCTACTAGGAACCACACTTCTTAATCCATTTAGGTCTTTACTTTCCGCTCAAGTGGCTAGTGGTCCATCTCCAACTAAGAGCCAATTTTTCTTTTATGTGGTCAGTAGCCCGTACGTCTACTAGGAACCACTAATTTGTCGATTTCGGGTCTTTTCTTATCGCTCAAACAAGTGGTGTATCTCCAACCAAGAGCGTTTTTGGTTTTTTCCAAGTGTGGCCAGTAGTCTACACATCTACTAGGAACCACACTCCTTCATCCATTTAGGTCTTTACTTTCCGCTCAAGTGGCTAGTGGTCTATCTCCAACTAAGAGACAATTTTTGTTTTATGTGGTCAGTATCCCGTTCGTCTACTAGGAACCACTCATTTGTCGATTTCGGGTCTTATCTTTTCGCATAAACAACAAGTGGTGTATCTCCAACCAAGAGCGTTTTTTGTTTTTCACGTGTGGCCTGTGGTCTACACATCTACTAGGAACCACACTTCTTCATCCATTTAGGTCTTTACTTTCTGCTCATGTGGCTAGTGGTCTATCTCCAAATAATAGCCCTTTTTTTGTGGTCAGTAGCCCGTACGTCTACTATGAACCACACTCATTTGTTGATTTCGGGTAATTGCTTATCGCTCAAACAACAAATGGTGTATCTCCAACGAAGAGCTTTTTTGGTTTTTTCCATGTGTGGCCAGTAGTCTACACATCTACTAGGAACCACACTTCTTCATCCATTTATGTCTTTACTTTCCACTCAAGTGGCTAGTGGTCTATCTCCAACTAAGAGATACTTTTTTATTTATGTAGTCAGTAGCCCGTACGTCTACTAGGAACCACTCATTTGTCGATTTCATGTCTTATCTTTTCACACAAACAACAAGTGGTGTATCTCCAACCAAGAGCGTTTTTTGTTTTTCACGTGTGGCCTGTGGTCTACACATCAACTAGGAACCACACTTCTTCATCCATTTAGGTCTTTACTTTCTGCTCATGTGGCTAGTGGTCTATCTCCAAATAATAGCCCTTTTTTTGTGGTCAGTAGACCGTACGTCTACTAGGAACCACACTCATTTGTCGAATTCGGGTCTTTTCTTTTCGCACAAAAAACAAGTGGTGCATCTCCAACCAAGAGCGTTTTTTGTTTTCCATGTGTAGCCAGTAGTCTACACATCTACGAGGAACCACACTTCTTCATCCATTTATGTTTTTACTTTCCGCTCAAGTGGCTAGTGGTCTTTCTCCGAATAATAGCCCTTTTTGTTTTATGTGGTCAGTAGCCCGTACATCTACTAGGAACCACACCCATTTGCCGATTTCGGGTCTTTTCTTTTCGCTCAAACAACAAGTGGTGTATCTCCAACCAAGAGCGTTTCTTGTTTTCCAGGTGTGGCCAGTAGTCTACACATCTACTAGGAACCACACTTCTTAATCCATTTAGGTCTTTACTTTCCACTCAAGTGGCTAGCGGTCTATCTCCAAATAAGAGCTAATTTTTCTTTTATGTGGTCAGTAGCCCGTACGTCTACTAGGAACCACTAATTTGTCGATTTCGGGTCTTTTCTTATCGCTCAAACAAGTGGTGTATCTCCAACCAAGAGCGTTTTTGGTTTTTTCCATGTGTGGCCAGTAGTCTACACATCTACTAGGAACCACGCTCCTTCATCCATTTAGGTCTTTACTTTCCGCTCAAGTGGCTAGTGGTCTATCTCCAACTAAGAGACAATTTTTGTTTTATGTGGTCAGTATCCCGTTCGTCTACTAGGAACCACTCATTTGTCGATTTCGGGTCTTATCTTTTCGCATAAACAACAAGTGGTGTATCTCCAACCAAGAGCGTTTTTTGTTTTTCACGTGTGGCCTGTGGTCTACACATCTACTAGGAACCACACTTCTTCATCCATTTAGGTCTTTACTTTCTGCTCATGTGGCTAGTGGTCTATCTCCAAATAATAGCCCTTTTTTTGTGGTCAGTAGCCCGTACGTCTACTATGAACCACACTCATTTGTTGATTTCGGGTAATTGCTTATCGCTCAAACAACAAATGGTGTATCTCCAACGAAGAGCTTTTTTGGTTTTTTCCATGTGTGGCCAGTAGTCTACACATCTACTAGGAACCACACTTCTTCATCCATTTATGTCTTTACTTTCCACTCAAGTGGCTAGTGGTCTATCTCCAACTAAGAGATACTTTTTTATTTATGTAGTCAGTAGCCCGTACGTCTACTAGGAACCACTCATTTGTCGATTTCAGGTCTTATCTTTTCACACAAACAACAAGTGGTGTATCTCCAACCAAGAGCGTTTTTTGTTTTTCACGTGTGGCCTGTGGTCTACACATCAACTAGGAACCACACTTCTTCATCCATTTAGGTCTTTACTTTCTGCTCATGTGGCTAGTGGTCTATCTCCAAATAATAGCCCTTTTTTTGTGGTCAGTAGACCGTACGTCTACTAGGAACCACACTCATTTGTCGAATTCGGGTCTTTTCTTTTCGCACAAAAAACAAGTGGTGCATCTCCAACCAAGAGCGTTTTTTGTTTTCCATGTGTAGCCAGTAGTCTACACATCTACGAGGAACCACACTTCTTCATCCATTTATGTTTTTACTTTCCGCTCAAGTGGCTAGTGGTCTTTCTCCGAATAATAGCCCTTTTTGTTTTATGTGGTCAGTAGCCCGTACATCTACTAGGAACCACACCCATTTGCCGATTTCGGGTCTTTTCTTTTCGCTCAAACAACAAGTGGTGTATCTCCAACCAAGAGCGTTTCTTGTTTTCCAGGTGTGGCCAGTAGTCTACACATCTACTAGGAACCACACTTCTTCATCCATTTAGGTCTTTACTTTCCACTCAAGTGGCTAGTGGTCTATCTCCAAATAAGAGCTAATTTTTCTTTTATGTGGTCAGTAGCCCGTACGTCTACTAGGAACCACTAATTTGTCGATTTCGGGTCTTTTCTTATCGCTCAAACAAGTGGTGTATCTCAAACCAAGAGCGTTTTTGGTTTTTTTCCATGTGTGGCCAGTAGTCTACACATCTACTAGGAACCACACTCCTTCATCCATTTAGGTCTTTACTTTCCGCTCAAGTGGCTAGTCGTCTATCTCCAACTAAGAGACAATTTTTGTTTTATGTGGTCAGTAGCCCGTTTGTCTACTAGGAACCACTCATTTGTCGATTTCGGGTCTTATCTTTTCGCACAAACAACAAGTAGTGTATCTCCAACCAAGAGCGTTTTTTGTTTTTCACGTGTGGTCTACACATCTACTAGGAACCACACTTCTTCATCCATTTAGGTCTTTACTTTCTGCTCATGTGGCTAGTGGTCTATCTCCAAATAATAACCCTTTTTTTGTGGTCAGTAGCCCGTACGTCTACTAGGAACCACACTCATTTGTTGATTTCGGGTCATTGCTTATCGCTCAAACAACAAGTGGTGTATCTCCAACGAAGAGCTTTTTTGGTTTTTTCCATGTGTGGCCAGTAGTCTACACATCTACTAGGAACCACACTTCTTCATCCATTTATATCTTTACTTTCCGCTCAAGTGGCAAGTGGTCTATCTCCAACTAAGAGCCACTTTTTTTATTTATCTAGTCAGTAGCCCGTACGTCTACTAGGAACCACTCATTTGTCGATTTCGGGTCTTCTCTCTTCACACAAACAACAAGTGGTGTATCTCCAACCAAGAGCGTTTTTTGTTTTTCACGTGTGGCCTGTGGTCTACACATCAACTAGGAACCACACTTCTTCATCCATTTAGGTCTTTACTTTCTGCTCATGTGGCTAGTGGTCTATCTCCAAATAATAGCCCTTTTTTGTGGTCAATAACCCGTACGTCTACTAGGAACCACACTCATTTGTCGAATTCGGGTCTTTTCTTTTCGCACACACAACAAGTGGTGTATCTCCAACCAAGAGCGTTTTTTGTTTTCCATGTGTAGCCAGTAGTCTACACGTCTACTAGGAACCACACTTCTTCATCCATTTATGTTTTTACTTTCCGCTCAAGTGGCTTGTGGTCTTTCTCCGAATAATAGCCCTTTCTGTTTTATGTGGTCAGTAGCCCGTACATCTACTAGGAACCACCCCCATTTGCCGATTTCGGGTCTTTTCTTTTCGCTCAAACAACAAGTGGTGTATCTCCAACCAAGAGCATTTCTTGTTTTCCAGGTGTGGCCACTAGTCTACACATACTAGAAACCACACTTCTTCATCCATTTAGGTCTTTACTTTCCGCTCAAGTGGCTAGTGTTCTATCTCCAACTAAGAGCCAATTTTTCTTTTATGTGGTCCGTAGCCCGTACGTCTACTAGGAACCACTAATTTGTCGATTTCGGGTCTTTTCTTATCGCTCAAACAAGTGGTGTATCTCCAACCAAGAGCGTTTTTGGTTTTTTCCATGTGTGGCCAGTAGTCTACACATCTACTAGGAACCACACCCCTTCATCCATTTAGGTCTTTACTTTCCGCTCAAGTGGCTAGTGGTCTATCTCCAACTAAGAGACAATTTTTGTTTTATGTGGTCAGTAGCCCGTTCGTCTACTAGGAACCACTCATTTGTCGATTTCGGGTCTTATCTTTTCGCACAAACAACAAGTGGTGTATCTCCAAGCAAGAGCGTTTTTTGTTTTTCACGTGTGGCCTGTGGTCTACACATCTACTAGGAACCACACTTCTTCATCCATTTAGGTCTTTACTTTCTGCTCGTGTGGCTAGTGGTCTATCTCCAAATAATAGCCCTTTTTTTGTGGTCAGTAGCCCGTACGTCTACTAGGAACCACACTCAGTTGTTGATTTCGGGTCATTGCTTATCGCTCAAACAACAAGTGGTGTATCTCCAACGAAGAGCTTTTTTGATTTTTTCCATGTGTGGCCAGTAGTCTACACATCTACTAGGAACCACACTTCTTCATCCATTTATGTCTTTACTTTCCGCTCAAGTGGCTAGTGGTCTATCTCCAACTAAGAGCCACTTTTTTATTTATGTAGTCAGTAGCCCGTACGTCTACTAGGAACCACACTCATTTGTCGAATTCGGGTCTTTTCTTTTCGCACAAACAACAAGTGGTGTATCTCCAACCAAGAGCGTTTTTTGTTTTCCATGGGTAGCCAGTAGTCTACACATCTACTAGGAACCACACTTCTTCATCCATTTATGTCTTTACTTTCCGCTCAAGTGGCTAGTGGTCTTTCTCCGAATAATAGCCCTTTTTGTTTTATGTGGTCAGTAGCCCGTACATCTACTAGGAACCACACCCATTTGCCGATTTCGGGTCTTTTCTTTTCCCTCAAACAACAAGTGGTGTTTCTCCAACCAAGAGCGTTTCTTGTTTTCCATGTGTGGCCAGTAGTCTACACATCTACTAGGAACCACACTTCTTCATCCATTTAGGTCTTTACTTTCCGCTCAAGTGGCTAGTGGTCTATCTCCAACTAAGAGCCAATTTTTCTTTTATGTGGTCAGTAGCCCGTACGTCTACTAGGAACCACTAATTTGTCGATTTCGGGTCTTTTCTTATCGCTCAAACAAGTGGTGTATCTCCAACCAAGAGCGTTTTTGGTTTTTTCCATGTGTGGCCAGTAGTCTACACATCTACTAGGAACCACACTCCTTCATCCATTTAGGTCTTTACTTTCCGCTCAAGTGGCTAGTGGTCTATCTCCAACTAAGAGACAATTTTTGTTTTATGTGGTCAGTAGCCCGTTCGTCTTCTAGGAACCACTCATTTTTCGATTTCGGGTCTTATCTTTTCGCACAAACAACAAGTGGTGTATCTCCAACCAAGAGCGTTTTTTGTTTTTCACGTGTGGCCTGTGGTCTACACATCTACTAGGAACCACACTTCTTCATCCATTTAGGTCTTTACTTTCTGCTCATGTGGCTAGTGGTCAATCTCCAAATAATAGCCCTTTTTTTGTGGTCAGTAGCCCGTACGTCTACTAGGAACCACACTCATTTGTGGATTTCGGGTCATTGCTTATCGCTCAAACAACAAGTGGTGTATCTCCAACGAAGAGCTTTTTTGATTTTTTCCATGTGTGGCCAGTAGTCTACACATCTAGTAGCGACCACACTTCTTCATGCATTTATGTATTTACTTTCCGCTCAAGTGGCTAGTGGTCTATCTCCAACTAAGAGCCACTTTTTTATTTATGTAGTCAGTAGCCTATACGTCTACTAGGAACCACTCATTTGTCGATTTCGGGTCTTATCTTTTCACACAAACAACAAGTGGTGTATCTCCAACCAAGAGCGTTTTTTGTTTTTCACGTGTGGCCTGTAGTCTACACATCAACTAGGAACCACACTTCTTCATCCATTTAGGTATTTACTTTCTGCTCATGTGGCTAGTGGTCTGTCTCTAAATAATAGCCCTTTTTTTGTGGTCAGTAGCCCGTACATCTACTAGGAACCACACTCATTTGTCGAATTCGGGTCTTTTCTTTTCGCACAAACAACAAGTGGTGTATATCCAACCAAGAGCATTTTTTGTTTTCCATGTGTAGCCAGTAGTCTACACATCTACTAGGAACCACACTTCTTCATCCATTTATGTCTTTACTTTTCGCTCAAGTGGCTAGTGGTCTTAATCCGAATAATAGCCCTTTTTGTTTTATGTGGTCAGTAGCCCGTACATCTACTAGGAACCACACCCATTTGCCGATTTCGGGTCTTTTCTTTTCGCTCAAACAACAAGTGGTGTATCTCCAACCAAGAGCGTTTCTTGTTTTCCAGGTGTGGCCAGTAGTCTACACATCCACTAGGAACCACACTTCTTCATCCATTTAGGTCTTTACTTTCCGCTCAAGTGGCTAGTGGTCTATCTCCAACTAAGAGCCAATTTTTCTTTTATGTGGTCAGTAGCCCGTACGTCTACTAGGAACCACTCATTTGTCGATTTCGGGTCTTTTCTTATCGCTCAAACAAGTGGTGTATCTCCAACGAAGAGCGTTTTTGGTTTTTTCCATGTGTGGCCAGTAGTCTACACATCTACGAGGAACCACACTCCATCCATTTGGTTTTTTTTTATGTGGTCAGTAGCCCGTACGTCTACTAGGAACCACAGTCATTTGTCAATTTCGGGTCTCTTCTTATCTCTCAAACAAGTGGTGTATCTCCAACCAAGAGCGTTTTTGGGTTTTTTCATGTGTGGCCAGTAGTCTACACATCTACTAGGAACCACACTTCTTCATCCATTTAGTCTTTACTTTCCGCACAAGTGGCTAGTGGTCTATCTCCAACTAAGAGCCTTTTTTGTTTTATGTGGTCAGTAGCCCGTTCGTCTACTAGGAACCACACTCGTTTGTCGATTTCGGGTCTTTTCTTATCGCTCAAACAACAAGTGTTGTATCTCCAACGAAGAGCTTTTTTGGTTTTTTCCGGGTGTGGCCAGTAGTCTACACATCTACTAGGAATCACACTTCTTCGTCCATTTAGATCTTTACTTTCCGCTCAAATGGCTAGTGGTCTATCTCCAAATATTAGCCCTTTTTTGTTTTATGTGTTTAGTAGCCCGTACATCTACTAGGAAGCACACTTATTTGTCGATTTCGGGTCTTTTTTTTTTGCTCAAAAAACAACTGGTGTATCTCCAACCAAGAGCATTTTTTGTTTTCCATGTGTGGCCAGTATTCTACGCATCTACTAGGAACCACAGTTCTTCATCCATTTAGGTCTTTACTTTCTGCTCAAGCGCCTAGTGGTCTATCTCCAACTAAGAGTCCTTTTTGTTTCTTGTATGTGTGGTCAGTAGTCGATATATCTACTAGGAACCACACATCTCTGTCGATTTAGGGTTTTTACTTTCCGTTCAAATGGCAAGTAGTTTATAACTGAGAGCCCTATTTAGTTTTTTATGTGGTCAGTAGCCTGTATATCCACCAGGAGCCACACTTCTTTTTCGATTAAGGGTCACTACTTACCGCTCAAGTAGCCAAAGTTCTATCTCCAACTATGAGCCTTTTTGATTTTCTGTATGTGGCAAGTAGCCTCTATATATCCACTAGGAACCACACTTTTTTGTCGATTTCGGGTCTTTACTTTCTGCTCAAGTCACAAGTGGTCTATCTCTAACCAAGAGTTCTTCTCTTTTCAGTTTGTGGCTAGTAGTCTACATATCACTTAGGAACCACACTTCTTCGTCGATTTAAGTGTTTAGTTTCTACTCAAGTGACCAGTGGTTTATCTTTAACTAAGAGCCTTTTTTAGATTTCTGCATGTGGTCAGCAGCCCGTATATCTATTAATAACTACACTTATTTGTCGATTTCGGTTCTTTTCTTTCCGCTCAAATAGCAAGAGGTGTATCTCCAACAAAGAGCACTTTTAAGAAGGTTCACTTCTTCCTCTAGCTCTCTAATATGGGCCTAAAAAGAAAATTAAAATACCAAAAACAAGAAACCGAAAAAGCTATCAAGTCAAATTAAGATAGACCGATAAAGTACCAATGTCAATCAACCACAGGACAGAGTCTTCAAACTTAACATGCAAAAAGTACCCCTTTGTTACCACAAATGCAAGAGGCCTGAAAGTGGCTATTAGAAACATCACAAACTAGTAAGTTTCGTGAGAGAGAGGTTTGAGAGGGAGAGCATAGACCAATAGTTGTGAGCGATAGTAGAAAGTTCTGCACGAGAATTATGTGTCCTAAATCGTGCCAAAAACCATCCAAACAATCCGATTGGACAATCCGAAAACTGAGAAATTTTACTGAATTTAGTGAATTGTACTGGGTACTCCAAAAAACGTACTGGATACTTTTGAGTTTATTGGTACTTCGTTGGGTACTTTTCTGGGTACTGAATTTAGTGAATTGATAGCTTCATTATCTGAGATTTTTTACCATAATAACTGTTAAGTTATAGGGGTTTATTTGTTATGTACTTAGTTCCTAAGGGTAGTTTAGTCATAGTTACTTTACCAGTGTATACATGTAGCTGTATTGTGTTGATTTGAGGTAATGAGAAAAACCCTTTGATATCTCTTTCTCTCTCTACATTCTAACATGGTATCAGAGCAATGATCCAATTGCTCCTCTCTCTCTGATTGTTTTGTGTGAGTATCCTCCACCTTTTGAGTCGTGTGTGAGTTTTCTCCACAGCAAAACCCAGAAATCATCAACAACAAAACCCTTCTTCTGTTACAAACTAGAAAATCCAGACCCAGTAATTTTCCAGCTCAAATCGAGCATGTTCAATCGATTTTGAGCATACCTCGTTGCTTTTGAAGCCAGCCCACGAACCCAAACTTCAATCCAGCAGCTCAATCTGTTCTCTATATCGCGCAAAGGGCTTCGTTACAGTTCTGGTCGCGTTACTGTTCATCGGCTACTGTTCATCGCGATACTGTTCATCATCATCAACATCGTAGCAGTTTCTCTGTTCATAATCGAAGTCTGGATATCACTGTACGCTATCACTGCACTGGATATCACTGTACTCTCTGGTCTCCGGCGAGCACTGTACAACTTCCGGCGACTCTCGGAACTCTCCGGCGACCCTAGTAAGTGACCGACAACCTCTGATTAGTTGAGTTTGGACCACGTTGATCCTTATTTGTGTTCCAAATCGACTGAGTCCTACTCGAATCTGCTGGGTGTGCTATTTTAGACCACTGGAACCTCTGACCTTACTCAGAGTTGGCTGGAAAGTTACGGTTTGTTCTTAAACTGGACTGAGTACTCTTAGTTTGTACTGGTTACTCTCTGCTGGTGTTTGAATTTTTTTTGTTACTGTTGGGTACTATTTAACACTGTTTGGGTACTGCTGGCTCTGTTTCACAGTGTCTAGTGTCTAGTGTCTAGAAGCTGATTTGTGGAATTGGGTTACTGTTTGTATTTTTGGGACTGTTATATGGCTGCTGAGTTCCCTTATTGAGGATTTTTAGCAGTTTGAACTGTTGATTGTCTGTTGCTATGATGGAGACTTCCAAAACAGCCCAGGTTGACCTTTTTTCTGAGGGGGAGTTACAAACTCTCAGGCACCTACTGGCTAGGCTTAACGCTCCATCTACCACTGCTTCTACTTCCACTTCCGCTGCTTCCACTGCCTCTGATTTCTTTGCTTCTGTCCATGCTAGTGCTTTCAGTGCATCTAGCTCCCGTCCTTGGATTATAGATTCGGGTGCCACGGATCATATGACGGGTTGTTCATCTTTTTTTGATTCCTACTCTACTTGTTCTGGTAAGGATAAAGTAAGAGTAGCTGATGGTTCTTTATCTGCTATTTCTGGGAAAGGTTCTATTCATTGTTCTCCAACCATACCTCTTTCTTCCGTTCTCCATGTTCCCAATTTTACTACTAATCTTATATCTGTTAGTAGTCTCACACAATCTTTGAATTGTTCAGTGACATTTTTTCCCACTCATTGTGTCTTTCAGGAACTGGGAACAAGAAAGACGATTGGTACTGGTAGAGCTCAGGATGGCCTGTATTTTTTGGAGTCTGTGCCTTGTCCATCTTTTACTCCCTCATCATTGGGTCATGCTCTTGAGGCGGATACGGGTTCAGCTCTTCCTTTATTGCATCAATGGCACCGTAGACTAGGCCATCCCTCTTTTGGTGTTTTAGAAAAACTTTTTCCTACTTTAACTAAACAATGTTCTAGAAGTAGGTTCTTTTGTGAAGCTTGTGAGCTTGCGAAGCATAGACGTTCATTTTATGCTCCTGTTTATCAGAGAAGTGCTTCTCCTTTTATGGTTGTCCACACTGATGTCTGGGGTCCTTCACCTATTACCTCTATTTCTGGTTATCGCTATTTTGTTACCTTTATTGATTGTCACTCTCGTATAACTTGGGTGTATCTACTTCAAGCAAAAAATGAAGTTTTCTCATGTTTTCAATCATTTCATAAGATGGTGCACACACAATTTGATACAAACATCAAGATACTTCGTTGTGACAATGGGACTGAATATATGAATGGTCCCTTCAAGTCATATCTTGATGGCAATGGCATTCTTTTCCAAACTACTTGTGTAGATACACCACAACAAAATGGAGTCGCGGAAAGGAAGAACCGGCATCTTGCTGAGGTGGCTCGCTCTCTTATGTTTACTATGAATGTTCCTAAACATTTTTGGGGCGAGGCCATCCTTACAGCTTCTTATCTTATTAATCGAATGCCATCCAGTGTTCTTCAATTCCGGACTCCCTTGGATTTCCTTCCTGGTCACTTTCGGGTCTCTACACTTCCTCCTAAGTTTTTTGGTTGTGTTTGTTATGTGCATGCCCCTCGTCACCCCGGTGGAAAGTTAGATCCTAAAGCTCGCAAATGCATGTTTCTTGGCTACTCCCCTACTCAAAAGGGGTATCATTGCTATGACCCTCTCTCTCGGAAGAAATTTGTTTCGATGGATGTCACTTTTTGGGAACACCAATCCTTCTATCCTCTCTCGTCCCCATCTCTTCAGGGGGAGAGTTCTAGAGGGGAAGAGATGTTGACATCTTGTGATTCTCATTCATGGTTATTCCCCCCAACTGACCGTACAGAGGAGAATGTTGGTAAGGGGGAGAATGTTGATACAGGGGAGAACACTGGTGAGAGAGAGGAGGCATTACCTAGCCCTAGTAATCCTGAAAGGGAAAGAGAGGAACCTGTATCTGGAGAAAGAATAATGATGGATGCAAGAGAGAGATTGGACAGACCTGATTTAAAAACTTTTACTCGCAAGGAAAAGGGCCAACCTGGTGCATTACCACAGTACCAATCGTCATCACCTACTCCAGTTCCTGACTCTTCAGCTGACTCATCTGGTAATGATCTTTACCCTACTGTCTTTGATGATCTTGATGCTCCTATTGCTCATAGGAAAGGTGTTAGAACTTGTACCCAACATCCTATTTCTCAGTTTGTTTCATATTCCCGTTTATCTCCTTCGTATCGTGCTTTTGTCTCTTCTCTTTCTTCTATATCTATCCCACAGGATTGGAAAGGAGCTATCATAATACCTGAGTGGAAAGAAGCTATGGTAGAGGAGATGAAAGCCTTGAAAAAGAATGGCACCTGGGAATTAGTGACTCTTCCAAATGAAAAGAAACCAGTGGGATGTAAATGGGTGTTCACTGTAAAGCACAAGGAAGATGGAATGGTTGAAAGATATAAGGCCAGGCTTGTTGCTAAAGGTTATACTCAAACCTATGGCATTGACTATGAGGAGACATTTGCTCCTGTGGCCAAGATGAACTCTGTTAGGACCCTGCTGTCTTGTGCTGCTACTTTGGATTGGCCTCTTCAACAGTTTGATGTGAAGAATGCATTCCTCCATGGTGACCTAGAGGAGGAAGTGTACATGGACATACCACCAGGTTTTTCCTCTTTTGCAACAGAAGGAAAGGTGTGTAGGTTGAGAAAGGCCCTCTATGGTTTGAAGCAATCTCCCAGAGCATGGTTTGACAGGTTTCTCAAAGCCATGTTGAGATTTGGATATAAGCAGAGCCATGCTGACCACACTATGTTCATCAAGCGGAGTAATGGTAAGATTGCCATACTTATAGTTTATGTGGATGACATAATTATGACAGGTGATGATGTGGATGAGATTGCTAGCCTTAAGGCTCTCCTTGCTCAAGAGTTTGAGATTAAGAATTTGGGGTCTATGAGGTACTTCCTTGGAATGGAGGTGGCTCGATCTGACAAATGGATCTTTATTTCTCAAAGGAAGTACATCCTTGATCTCTTAGAAGAAACTGGTATGTTAGGATGTAAGCCAGCTGACTCTCCCATTGAGGCCAATCATCGTCTTGGTAGCAATGCAGGGGAGCATACAGATAAGGAGAGATATCAGAGACTTGTGGGTCGCCTGATATACTTATCTCACACCAGACCCGATATTTCCTATGCTGTGGGGGTTGTAAGCCAGTTTATGCATGAACCTCGTACTGTGCATCTTGATGCTGTTTATCGCATTTTGAGGTATCTCAAATCAGCCCCAGGTAAAGGAATCTTGTTCTCCAATCATGGTCACTTGAAATTGGAAGCCTTCACTGATGCAGACTGGGCAGGTTCTATTGATGATAGGAGATCTACCTCCGGCTATTGCATCTTTCTGGGAGGAAATTTGGTTACTTGGAGGAGTAAGAAGCAGGCAGTGGTTGCTAGGTCCAGTGCAGAGGCTGAATACAGAGCTATGTCTCATGGTGTTTGCGAGCTTTTATGGCTCCAAACCTTTTTACGTGATCTGGGATTCCCTGATGCTAGTCCCATGAAGCTCTACTGTGATAATAAGGCTGCTATAAACATTGCCCATAATCCTGTCCAACATGATCGAACGAAGCATATTGAAATCGACAGGCACTTCATTAAAGAGAAGCTGAGCAATGGCTTAATTTGCATGCCTTTTGTGAGATCAGAAGACCAGTTAGCAGATGTATTCACTAAGGGTCTGAGTAGTAAAAGTTTTCACCCCATTGTGTTCAAGTTGGGCTTGAGAGATATCTTCGCACCAACTTGAGGGGGAGTGTTAAGTTATAGGGGTTTATTTGTTATGTACTTAGTTCCTAAGGGTAGTTTAGTCATAGTTACTTTACCAGTGTATACATGTAGCTGTATTGTGTTGATTTGAGGTAATGAGAAAAACCCTTTGATATCTCTTTCTCTCTCTACATTCTAACAATAACTGGAATCATTCTGTCCACAAGGAAGAATCTAAAAAATATAATTGAGGTGGGGGGTGTCAAGCTTTGTAGAGTCCCATACCTGGCCAACAAAGAAGCCTTGTAGCTTAGTTTTGCCCCCACGATACTGTTCCAGCTGCTTTGAATTCTTCGCAAGCACTTTAACCCCCATTTTCTCTATTTCAACTGGATCTACTATCTAGCATAATTAATAGATGAAGGAAGCGTCAGCTGGCATCTTATGTCAAACAATTGCAAAGAAATAAATGCAAGGAATAATGCTCGGGTTGTATGTATGGATGCATGAGCCTCTCTTGCGTGCCACATCAAGTAGTGAAACTAATCTGCACGTATTGTTGTTAATGAATCAGCTCACAAAGTGAATATATGTCCTTATTTTTCTTTGTTAAGTATCACTATGTGAAACAAATTACTCATGCACGACTTGAAATTTATAGTTAGAAGTCCATCTAAAGCTATTAAATGAACTGGCTCACTAAGTGAAACAAACGGCTCATGTACACCTCAGATTATGAAGGTACGAAGTGCATCTATAGTTAAATGAACTGGCTCACTAACTCAATCAAACTAGTCATGTACACCTTTGGTTATAGAGCTAAGATGTGTATCTAAAGGGTCACTAAGTGAACCAAAGTACTCATGCATAGGTTGGACTCCATAGTTAGAAAGCTCATTCTGGTCCATTTACCGACACTAGAAGCCACACACAATTTTGAGCTTCGCTACACAACTTATCAACCCAAGATTAAGAAACAGGCTTGTTTCTTCAGGCTTGTGAAGAACCCTGTTGCTTAAGTCAACAAATAGATTCTTTCCCCATCTCTCATCTCTCCAATCTTTAATCATATTTCTCTCTCTACTCATACCCCTCTATCTAATCATTATTCTCATTTCTCTCTAATTATTACACCTCTCTCTAATTATTACTTTTTCCAAAAATCCATCCAAACACTATCTCAAAAATATTTCTCAAAATATTCTTCTCAAAACTCTCAACCAAACACAGTGAATATAACTTCATAAGTTGTGATTCAGAATTTAGTCTATCAGAGACACTTTAGCCACATCTTTTGAATATGTAGTCGCACTACCCTACAATGTAGGTACATAAAGTTTGCCATACAAGGTTAATGAAGAAGTTAATTTAAACTTCTGGACAAGCTCAAGATAGTTTCATTATTAATAAAGTTGACCAGAGATACTTCGGCTTCAAACGATTCCAGTCTCAAAGAAGTTTAGTGCTTTGCAGTCCCATACTCAATGGTGCTTCAGATAATTTGGAACATTCCCACATTCCTCATATGTTGATGTGCATCTGGCCTCTGCTGTCTACATGTCTACTAAAAGTTCTCAGAAAATTGCATCATAACTGGGCCCAAAAACAAATCCTCAACTCCATTTAAGGACCAACTCTTTTTTGCATGAGATCAAATTCTTGTTCCATGGCCTAACTTCTTAGGTAGCATGGCCACTTCTAAGAAGGTAGTGTATCCTGTCGAAAACCCGTTTCCGATATTGATACAACATGACACTCATCGGACACTCTAAAATACCCGTCAGTCGCTTCAATCAGACATTTGGCAGACAAACTGACAAACATCTCAATCAAATCTCACTCTCCTTTTAGCTAAATACTTGATTAATTGTTCCACTGGAATTTGAGTTTTTTTCTAACATAAACCCATTCAGGTTATTGTGCATTATTTGCTCAAGGATTTATCTGCTCTCAGGTGCTCGATTTCTTTGCTTTCAATCTCCTTATTGATGTCCTCTATGGTGTAAATTCCTATGCATATCTAAGGGGTGTGCGCTCAGCGATGATCTGTAAAAATTTCCCCTAAGCGATAACTTGATTCAAAACCTATGATTGAGTGGGAGTGTTTCCTATGTTCCAATGAACTATTTCGCAAAGGAACTCAATGAACTATTCAAAGGAATTCCAGTCAGTTGCCTAAGTCCCATTGACTGCTTTTTAACCAAATAAGATCCCTATGGGACAATCAGATCGTAACGTAGTGCACCAGGTTGTTGTGGTCTTAGGACTGCTTTTTTAAGTTTCTTTGCCGCTCGTCTGGATTTTGCTTGCTTACATGGCAATCTTACTGTTCGGTCTAACATCCTTCACTTCTTGTTTCTAATGTGTCGTACCCCTTAAGCTTACGGATTCACATGCTTTGTTAAGAACACAGGAACCAAATGACCTTTGAACTTCTTTTTCATTTGCTGGAAAAATACACATATAGGTTTTGATGTTTCCACTTTCCAAGAAACTATGTCAAATTCCACTTGCCAAGAAACTATGTCAAATTCCAAAATAAAGAGTGCAATCACTTAAACTTTGTCTGACAATTAATAGAAAGATGATCGCAGTGGTAATGGTATATATCTTCTACCAGTAATCAAACCATCATGAAACATTGTTATTTCATAGCATAAGGTCATCAGTTGCATTCATACATATTACCAATATTAGTTCTGAAGGTAGGGTAAATTTTCTTATATATTTAAGTTTACAATAAAAAAACTTCCTTTATGGGAGAACTCCGCATTCAAACCATGAGCACCACTACAGTAGTATAAAATTTCTGATAAACCTTACCTGAACTAAATCCTTTACTTTTATCAATCCCTTGACAGTTCCACCTTTGGCCATCAGCTCAAACAGTATCTGTAAAACTTTTGATGGAAATATTAGGGAATTAAGAGAATATTGATTGCATGTGCTCAAACAAATGTTATGCAGAACTATCTACATGTCTTTCCCAAAGGTCGTTAATGAAACAGACTTCCTCTCCCATTCCCCACAAGAATGGCTTGAGACTAGTACGAGTTATAAATCATCATTTAAACTAGCTTTCGTCTAAGCTAAGGTTCATTTCTGTATACCCTGTTTCAAAGGGTCTGATTGTATTTTTTTTTTTTTGGGGGGGTAAATAAAGGTCTGATTGTTACCCTCAACTCATTCTAATGACAGTGCCTGCTCAGTATACAGGATTTCATGTTGGACCAGGAATAAAATATATTTTTTTAATATCAGGGACAGAAAAAAATTATACTAGAAATGTGCCAACGGGGAAAAACCCTAATGACAATACCAAAAAAAAAAGAATATAACCCTGACTCCTCAAAAGTAACCCAAACCAACTTAACACAGCTTTAAAATGTGCCACTCTCAAAATGAGCTTTCTCATCCTCCAATGCCAATTTCCATTTGCCACCACCAGCTTTACCAACAAGCAAATGTCCGGGACCCTGGGTGTATATCCTTTAACTGAGTCCTAAACCACATGATTATCAAAAGGAAAAAAGAAGAGGCATTAATTGGTTTCTTAGTCCTTACTGTGTTACCCGAATATAACACCACACCCTTTTGACCATCATAAGTCACTACAAATTGAATTCTCCCCTGTTCCCTCTCCTTCCCTTCCGAAACCAACCACCTATCATTTTCTTCTAAACCTTCAAAGACTTGGGCTTGAAATTTGACTGTTAGGACAATCAACCATCTTTTCATTTTCCTTAAGTGTCAACATCAGCCAGCTCCTTCATCTTCCTAACCCATTGTTCAACAGTTTGTTGGCCCGGGCTTCCTCCCTTGCTAGTTGTCATCAGATGGATCCTCAAGTTTACAATTGATTCACGAACCTTATTAAGAACTAGGAAACTAGGAACCCCTACTTTCATCATCAAATGAAGTATATATTAAGGTGAAACCTTCCCTTATATCAAATCCTTCAAACCCATTTGAAGATTCCAGCTCGATGCCATAAAGGAGGAAGCCACATCAGATCACTCTTCCGTGTCATCACTAAGCACAACATTACAATGCAACAAGAAAAACAAAGATATTTTTCGCTAAAGGAATATTTGCTTGGAGGAGGATATGTGAACTAATGTACAAATGAAACAGGAAAACGTTGTAATCAGTTGCATAAACAAACCTCTTTACCGATCTTTCCACTAATTGTACCATCTCTTACTGAAGCAATCAGCTCAGCTAGCACTTGCGGTGTAAGTTTAATCTCATTTATAGACAACTTTTCATTTTTCATGTAGGCAGCCACATCCCCCATTATCCAATTGGCAACAAGCTTTACATCAGCACCATTGCCAATGGTTTCATCAAAAAAATCTGCAACCTGAAACATTCATCCAACAAGAGCAAAATAACCATCTAAGATAATTCAATACAAGTCTGCTTTAACCTCTGTTAAAAAGCAATGAAGGAAATTCTAATCAGGAACATAATTTTAGAAAGTTTTTAATATTAGGCCTCGAGACTGCCACTGGAAAAGAGATGTGTAGAAAAGAAATACATGATTGGAGCTCCCAATGCATGGTGGATGATGTAGCAAAAAATGGTGTTTTGCATGGATTGACGTCCTCTTCGCATATGCTATGAATGGCTAAGATAAAGGAATGCAAACTAGTGCTGATCGTCAAGCAGAAAATACATTAGAAAAGGTATGCACAAATAGGGATGGTTTTGGGATAAGGAGACTGCGAAATTTGATAGAGCTTTGTTGGACGTACGCCTGAGGTCCTGAGGAGGTTTGCTTGCCAGAGGGAAACATTTTTGAGAAGGATGATAGTGGCAAGTATGGTAACAATTTGGTTGATTGAATTGAGCAAAGAGGTGGAGTTATCCTCGTAAGGATTTGGGGAAGGGGATTGGTTGGTGTGGGAGGATTGCTCTAAGATGGTGAGTTTTACGGAGGCAATCCGGGATAGGAAAGAATTCTGGAAACGCAGGGACTGCGCTGAGGAGCCACCAGCTAGAGATTTTTCAGCTGTTTTTTCACTTAGCAGTAGGCAATGTGGCGGACTAGATACAACAATAACTATAACAGAACCCATCTAGTCCCTAATCATTGGGGGGTATAGGCGGGGGAGGATTGGAGACAGACCTAACTTTTGACAATATGCACAAAGTGGCTGCTCTCAGAATACCACTGAAACAGTTGGCCCCCTAAACCTCCAAGAACCGAGGAGCTACAGGGACGTTCAGCTGCAAATGTGGCGGACTAGATGCGGACGAATAATTATGGAATGTTTCCAGACATTGGCCACAGGAGATACTTTGTGATACGGAGTTGGATTTGGTTTGCATGTTGTTGGAGCTGCTTTATGACCATGTTGACGCGAGTACATGAGACGACAATGTTAGATTTGAGAGGCAAGGAGAGCATTAGTTTAGTTTCTCTTCCTTTTTCTATTTCTTGTTTTGATGCTATAAGAGAACCTAGACTACAAACGTGCATTGCTTCTTAACTTCCTCAATGGGAAAGAAAGGCTCCATCTTCTGCTATAAGTAGCCACTACCTAGCTTTGACTCACGGCTTCTTGTCTTCTGTTTCTATTGGATACTCCTTTTGGGGGGAAATAATGAACTAGGGTATAGAATAGGGAGTAGCATACTTCAAAATCTTAGTCTTATCTTGAAAGTTAGGCATCCCTCTTTTTGTTGCTTAAGACATTCTGAGGTGGCCCCACTCTACTTGCATTTTGAAAGGGAGGACTCTTTACAAAGCATACCTTGCTAAAAGAGAAGAGAGGCCAACAACCAAGAAGCCTTCATAAAGTAGGGCAGGTCAAAAGATGATAGCTCTTTTTTATTACTTGGTTTTGAGAAGGGCAACATGGGCAGGGTTTATGTCAAAGAGAATATCATTGGTGGGGTACCAGCAGAATTTTTTTAAGTAGACGGTTGCGCATGGAAAGATTTTGTCAATTGACAACTGCATCAAGAGAAGGACAATTTTGGAAAATTTGTGTTGCATGTGTTAAAGTGAAACGGTCTCCCACCTTCTCATCCATTGTACTACAGCTTGATTTTTGGTTTGTTTGGATACGTGAGGGTTCATCATGGTGACGCAACATGGATTGTAGCCAGTTGGAGTGCCGGAAGGGAAGTGAGGCAGAGAAACTCAGGTAGTCCATTTGGCTTAGTGCAATATACGTACCGGGTACTCCAAAAAATGTATTGGATACTTTTGAGTTTATGGGTACTTTGTTGGGTACTTTTCTGGGTACTTTTGGGCCTATTCATAAAGTTTTCAAAACTTCAGAGATTTTGCATAAAAAAATATAAAAAACTCAAAAATCTAATAAAGTCATAAACCAGAGACCACAAGTCAGATCTAGAGCTTGATTTTGAAAAAACAAGAGCAAAGTTGACTAATCTTTTCTGTCGATCTTCCTCTAGCAACAGCTACTCTTCTGTCTCTCATTATTTTTGCTCCCCCTTCTCTCTCGTTGTTATGTCAAAATCTATTCCTTTTTTCGATTTTTTAGATGGGCCTTGAAATATCTTTTGCTCTCCATCATGAAGCCAATGATAGTTGCATGCACAAAAAATAGGGTATTGCACTTTATTTCATAGGAAGATGAGTCCATCAAGCAGTATGGGTTCAAGTTCATGTGCTATTAGCTTTTGTTATCTTGCTTCTATCTATAAACTATGTTATACTTGTTATATCTAATCAATCATACAAAAATTGTAAAAAGATACACACAAAAAATCATTGTACCCCCGCCGCACCCGTACCCTACTTTTTTGGGTTGTTGCCGTGTCTCGTACCAGTACCCTTACCGTACCCTTACCCTATACCAGTACCCGTGCTTCCAAGATGAGGAGGCATGAAAACAGAAAGGAGGAATAGCCAAGAATTGCAAGCAGAGCAAGTCTTGGACATAATACTATATCATCCCCTAAGTCAGTCTTAACATTGTGATTTTCATTGTTCCATGTCTTGTTCAACAGCTTCGTAGGCATTGTGGGGCCCTTGTGATCAAGGGTATTTTAATATCCTAAAGGTTTTATTGGGCATGGATGTAATTTTGGCCCATAAGTCGTATGTGTGTCATGTTATGACTATTATACATTGTTTGTTTCCTAAATTTGAGTATTGGCCTAGTAAAGTTTAATGTTTCTACTTGCTGAAGTTAGATTGTGAGAAATTTTATAAGACTTCACAAAGTAAACGTGCTGAGTAACACAGCAAAAACAACAAGAAACTCGTCCAAAAGGGCAGAGTTTCTGTTCACTGCACCTACTCTTAGACCCAAGACCTCCCACGTCAACTTCTTATGTAAGAGTAAGCGCCCAGAAGCAGTAGTTAACCCCTTTGGTCATTTCCAATTACCATGACTCACTTGTACTAGTCACAGGAAAATTAGAAGTCTGGTGCCTCCTAGTACACATGGCCATGCGTGAGAGTCAGCTCTGATACCAAAACCAACAATCATGAATACAGTCCAAAAGCTATTAGCTCATTAAGTTTAACCAGTCCCCCAGGTCTAAGCTGCCAAGATTCCAGCTATTAATTCTAGCATGATAGCTTATAGGATATACTTGTAGAACTGGACTTACGGAAAAAATGTAACTTGCATTCCATTAAGAAGATGTTAACAAAATGTGTACCAAGTTGAAATAAAGGATTATCACGTCTTCAAGACAGAACCAGGGAAATGATTGTACTCACAAGCTATGCCCAGTTTGAAGGATAACTTCAGGAGCCATCAAATATGGGGTGCCCTTCATTGACTTCGTGCCAGTCATAGTAGCCTGTAGCAACATCAATAGTTCAGACATGCTTAGTGGGAAGGATACACAATCTTGGAAAGGGAACTAAACAAACAATTACTAGAAAACCGATATAACATTGTTCATACTAGAAAACCGATATAACAGTGTTCATACCAGTTCAACTACTTTCTTTGATGCACCAAAGTCCGCAGGTTTTATGCACCCCGTTGTTATCTACAAGGATATTGACTCCCTGAAAGAAGTGTCCATTATCAGAACTAATATGCACAGATGTAAAAGGGTATGTGCACACCTATATACAAATCGAGGCGCATGCACACATACACACACACACACACACACACACACAGAGACCTTGATATCCTTGGGCATTATCCCGTTCTTGTGAAGGTATTCCAACCCCAACTACAACTGTTTCATACAGCATAGATGCAAGTTTCATAACCTGGTCAGCATGGGGATTTAGTGAGAAGTTTCATACAGCACAGATGCAAGTTTCCTAACTATTCTCGTAACCTACTTGGAAAACATGAAATAGAAAAATGTCAAAACTCTCAAAGAATTATTAAGCTCAATAAGCAAGTATTTGCGTCCCGGTTAAAGGCTAATTCAGGTGCATATTCCAATCCTGAAAACAGAAACTTCGATAACTCCAAGTGATAATCAACTTACAAACTAGGGGAATGAACCAAACTTTCCGAGAAGTGATGATATGGATCCACCCGGAAAAAATTCCAAGAGAATATTCAGAGATTCTTCCTCTCTGGCTGTTCCCAAGTATCTCTTGTAGGAAAAAGAGAAGACAGGTAAGATCAAACAACAGAACATACAAAATGAAGTGGTCAGACTAAAGGAAACTGGTGCTTCAACAAGAATGCAAATCCAATACTCACAAAGATGTTTGGATGTGAAAGGTTTTTAAGAAAGTTCACTTCTTCCTCTAGCTCTCTAATGTGGGCCTAAAAAGAAAATTAAATTACCAAAAACAAGAAACCAAAAAAGCTATCAAGTCAAATTAGGATAGACCGATAAAGTACCAATGTCAATCAACCACAATGTCAATCAACCACAGGACAGAGTCTTCAAACTTAACATGCAAAAGTACGCCTTTGTTACCACAAATGCAAGAGGCCTGAAAGCAGCTATTGAAAACATCACAAACTAGTAAGTTTCGTGAGAGAGAGGATTGACCGATTGAGAGGGAGAGCATAGACCAATAATTGTGAGCGATAGTAGAAAGTTCTGCAGGAGAATTATGTGACCTAGGTCGTGCCAAAAACCTTCCAAACAATCCGATTGGACAACCCGAAAACTGAGATTAAATTCGTATCTTAGAATCCGACATTGTGTTTAAAATTCAAATAGTATATGACGGATGATTTTCCATTTTCAAGCCTACATCTATTTCAGATTCTACAGTCCAGAACATGAGTTTCGATTCATATTGTTAAGGCCTACATCCATTTTCAAACAGATGTACACATTTTGGATCATAAAACCTGATGGATGAGTTTTCATTCTGAAAACCAAAGAACCCACTCGAATTAGGGTTTACAAAACATCAAACACATGGTTTGCAATCATCCAAAAACGCACAATACGAGTAATTTTCACATGTAAAATTAGGGTTTCCAATCATCAAAAACTAATAAAACAATCGTATTCCAGAATCCGAAATCGTATACATGGTTCGAAAATCCGAAATCTGAAAACCGAGTCGATATTTCGTTCCGAAATCAGACAGTTCAAAAATCCGAAAATCCCAAGTACATACCGGACGGTTCGGATACTTACCGGAGGATGTGGTGGCGGTCCTCAGTCGTGGTGGTGGTGGCGGCCTTCAGTCGTCGTCCGTCGTGGTGGTGATGGCGGTGGAACCCAGTTGGTGATGGCGTCGTTGTACAGGTAACGGGGAGAGAGAAACGGTGGTGATGGCGTTGGTCGTGGCGGTGGTGGTGGGTTACAGCGTGAAGAATGGGAGAGAGGTCTGATCTGTTACAGCGTGAGAATGGGGGATGGGGTAGACGATGGGAGAGGGAAAGCAGGGGAGAGAGAGAGAGGAGACGGGGGAGAATGGGGGAGGAGACGATGGGGAATGGGGGATGGGGTCGTGGAATTTTTTTTTTTTTTGAATTTTTTTGTACCGCTCTTTCTGGTCTCCGCCTAATTAATGCGCTAACGGGCTAAATCCACGTACTTTGGTCTCTGTCTAAATTCCTTAGTTCGGTAAAAAATACTACTGATTTTGACCTCCCATCTTTAAACAATCTATTTCCCAACAACAAATGTTTTTTTTTTTTTCCTCTCTCTCCCTCTGTTCATATGCCCAAGTAAATTTAAAAAAAAAAAAAAACAAATCTGCCATCACAAAGACAAATATTTTTGCAAGGGTCATCGGGTCCCGTAAAGATGATTTGAATCGTTCATTTTTTTTTTAAAAAAAAATTATAGGTTCTTATAAAGTATCAGTTTAATCAAATTTCAGCAAGCCTTTTTCAATTCGTAGGGCGAACCATTCATTTTTGTCTTACGAATTCTGAAAAATTCCTTACCTATATTCAAATGAGCTGAATTTTTACAAGAACCCATAAACAATTTTTTAAAAAATAACGGTTCGGATTATCATTATAGGATTTGAGGTGGGCCCTACAGAAAACGTCTGTGCATTATTTGTTCCCATTTGTCTGTTGAAACTTAGTACTAAAAAATTGTTCAGGCATAAATTTGGACACATGTTCGAAACCGTTTGCCATTTGTGGGCCTCATATTTATGACACGGACGATGATATGGAATATGCATGATTTTTGTTTTGAAGTTGAAAAACACACAAGAATAAGGGTTGTTTATGAGTTTCTCTTCTTTGCTTTTTGCATTATGTATTTTTGAATCTGTAAAATATTTTTGTAGATATGTATAAAACGAACTTTGCAATTGCGATAATGTTTGGAGATATGCAAAATATATTTGTGTAAGTGTTTTTGTTAATTAAAATAAGAAAAGTTGAAATTGAGAAGTCAAAAAACTCCTTTCCCCCTACTTTTGCAAATTGCTCTCCTTATCAAAAATTAAGAATGCATTTTGTTAGAATTCATTTTCAGAGTGGATAGCCAAACAAGCAAAATGGGAAAATAGGAAAATGAAAATAGAAAAAGAAGCTCCCAAACACCCCCTAATATATGAGGTCAATCGTACCATACTCCTGGGAGGAAAGAGTTATGGGATCAATTTGGTCATTTAGCTTAAAGGATTTGAATTCAGTTACTAAAAACTGTCATTGCATAGGAATTGGGGAATGTGACTTTCAAATTAGGCTCGCGTAGGACACTATGGTCAACCTAGTAGGTGGTATGTATAATTTTCCTTTTAAGAAAAAATTGGTGTTTTTATAGGAGGCCAAGTTGGGTAAGTTGGAGATTTTTTGGCGGGTTGTATTTAGCCATGTTAATAAGTAGAAGGGAAAATTTCAAAAAAAACCCCAAACTTTGACCTCAATATCAAAAATACTCCCAAACTTACTATTTTTTTTTCAAGTGTACTCCCAAACTTCAATTCCGTAATAAATAAATAAAAACTCCTTCAATTTGCATCCATTTGGCAACTAACGGGATTTGCTGACTTGGAGCTTAACGGACTCCATAAACATTAAGTGGCCCGAAACGACGTCGTTTTGGGCTTGTTTAAAGAAACAATAATTTATTTCTGGAAAATTTTCAAAAAAAAACCCCCAAATTTTGACCTCAATGTCAAATATACTCCTAAATTTTCAAACTTTGTTTACAAAAACTATTTTTTGTTTTTTTAAAAAAAAATCAAAAAATTAAAAAAAAATTAAACATTATTTTCAACAAATGTTTTTCAAAAAACTAAAAATCAAATGTTTTTTCAAAAATAATAAAACTATTTTTTTGAAAAATTGCTTTCAAACTTTATTTTTGAAAAATATTTTTCTTAACACACTTAGAAATATTTTTTGAATAAAAATAGTTCTTTTTGAAAATATATTTACAAAAAAATAATTTGGAAAATCAAAGTTTTTAAATAGTTACTTTGAAAAAATATAGTTTGAAATAAGTTTGTCAAAAAAATTTCAAAATTCTTTTTTTGAAATAAATTTGGAAAAAAAAAAACATCTTTTGAAAAAGCATTGTAGAAAATAAAGTTTGAAAATTTCAAAAATGAAATTTTCCCTTTTCAAAATTACTTTTTTGTAAAAATATTTTTGAAAATAACTATTTTTTCATTGAAAAAATATTTCTAAGTGTGTTAAGAAATTTTTTTTTTTTTTGAAAATAAAGTCTGAAAGCAAATTTTAAAAAAAAAAAAAACAGTTTTTTGAAAAATATTTGTTGAAAATAAAGTTTAAAAATTGTTATTTTTTAAAAAAAATAGTTTTTAGAAACAAAGTTTGAAAATTTTGCAGTATATTTGATATTGAGGTCAAAGTTTGGGGGTTTTCTGAAATTTAAACAGGCCCAAAACGACGTCGTTCTGGGTCACTTAACGGTTTATGGTGTCCGTTAAGCTCCAAGTCAGCAAATCTCGTTAGCTGCCAACCGGATGCAAACAGAAGAAGTATTTTTTATTACAGAATTGAAGTTTGGGAGTACGCTTGAAAAAATTGTAAGTTTGGAAGTATTTTTTATATTGAGGTCAAAGTTTGGGGAGGTTTTTGAAATTTTTCCTAAGTAGAAATTAGGGTTGGGTTGGGTTGTATTTAGCGGTGGGTTGTATATTTAACAAAAAAATGGGTTGTAAATAGAATTCTTTCGAAGGAGCTCTACATATTTTCTGGAAATACCAATAATACTCCCAGGACGCCCAACCCATAAACGTAGAGTAGGAGAACAATTTCGTCAACACATAGGAAATTGTGGCAAGCGAAACCCATCTCTTCATCCCTCCTTTTAGTAAAGTTTTTAAATAAAAGTATATTATATGCTCCAAAAAGGTGCCGGAATAACACCACCAAACATCACCTTAATCTTGAAATTCACATCCTAAAACATATACCAATAATAAAATTGACAAAGAACACGTAAAAAATTAAGAATTCTCATTTTTCCCCTATCGTAAAATTATAACCAAACCAAAACAAGCCGAGCCTTATTCCCCAATCAATTTGGGTTGACTACATGTATTCTTTCTTTTTCATCGAGCTTTGTCAAGGACAATCGGATTAAGAGTGCATAAATTTGTCAATTACAATGACACATCACACATTGGATCACTTTTACGCTACATCATATTAAGGAAAGGAAGTTAGAAAAAATGAATACGATATCGTAAAACAGAGATGCTTATTTGGTTAAATGCAATGGTCGCATAAAAAAAAAAAAAGTTTTGTTTCAACAATTGTCTTGACGGTCACCACCCATGGCTATCAATCCACCAATTTTCTATCGAAACTAGACAACATAAGATATTAAGATAATGAAATATTTAAGAAATTCCATGAATGTACTTGATTTGGATTTGTTTGGAGAGAAAATTAAGTCTGCAAACTTGAATCATGAATTTCACTGCGACGTGTCAATCTATTTCCATGCAAATAATTCTTGAAAAAGCAAATGAAAAACAGATTGTCCAAAGAATAGGCAATAAGTCAGATTTGAAACAAAACCATTTGTACAATATCAAAAATGGCAAAATATATATCAATCACAAAGCAGTATGTTCCAACAAAACTAGAGTGTTGATACAAGATTTTGCCCTAACCTTATATATCAAATCAAAGTGATTGTTGTGAAATTTTAATGTACTCGCAAGCGCACGAATCGTACCGAAGTATAGTTTTGCAAGAGCGAGGTCGAACCCACAGGGACTTGTGTTTTTTATAGGAAACTAAATAAATTTAAACCGATTGAACCCTAACCTAGTTCCAAAAAGTTGTGAGTTGATTTCTAAATTAAAAATTAAACTACGAATGGCAAAAGAAAAATAATTAAACTTTAACAGAAAAGAAAGCGAAGATTACCGGTTGGATAAGATAACTAGAGTTTTGGAATTCACACTCATGTATTCATAGTGATTTTTAACAAACTCTGATTTATTTTTCTCTAATTTTCTTCACAGTAATTTGGTGGCTAAACTCTATTACTGTGGAAAGTATCTTCGTTAGGCTTGTTTTAAAGAAAAATCTAATGCATGCTCTTCCTCGCCTCAGAGTTCAAGACACGAAAAATCCGATGTATCCGTTAACAAACAAATCACAACGGATATCCAATACTTGAAATCAAAATTTAATAACCAGGCAAAATATTTAACTAGTAGTTTCAAATCATGGAAAAAACATGATTGAATCCATATCCAAAACCACTAAGTCAAATTAAACAGAGGTAAGAACAATTATCCAATGAAATTATGCATTAAGAAAAATAAACCGAGAGTTTGTGTTTAATCACGATGTATCCGTTAACAAACAAATCACAACGGATATCCAATACTTGAAATCAAAATTTAATAACCAGGCAAAATATTTAACTAGTAGTTTCAAATCATGGAAAAAACATGATTGAATCCATATCCAAAACCACTAAGTCAAATTAAACAGAGGTAAGAACAATTATCCAATGAAATTATGCATTAAGAAAAATAAACCGAGAGTTTGTGTTTAATCACTACTAGACATGAGGTTTCATCCTCCACTCTAGTTTAAATGACTAGCCGCTCATGGAGGACGTGAACATATTCAAATAATAAAACTCCATTGACATAAATTAAAAGCTTACAAAGAGATAAAATATTAAGCCCAAAGCTCTGCTCTAGCCGTGACCTTTTCTGCTGTGGGATAAGTGATGTTGCTGCTGCCTTCGTTTTTTTCCCGTGATTGCTTCCTTCCATGATATCCCCGTATATCCCTTTTTACAAATGCTATGTAGAGTGCTCCCCAAACCAAATCTAGATGCATCGAGATCTTCTCTTTTAGGAAGAGACATATAATTTCCTTTCCTCTTCTCCTATTTAGACCATGATTCCTTTTCCATCTACATTTTTAGAAAACTAATCCCACGTTGATCCATAGATATCATACATGTGCTGTTGATTCCTTTATGAGGTGGCCTCTCTTTTATGTTTACCACAATTAAATCCCTTTGTAGGGATATATTCCATATGGAAACCTTGGCAGGATCTCGTGGCTGTATATATGGATGGGAACAGCATTGAGTACTGATTCTCCGTGATAGCTCCGCTTGCACCTCCAAGATTGACTTTGGATTTTGCTTCCACACCAAGTCAAATAACATTGAGCCTCTGAATACATTCACTAGCCGGACCCGCCTCTTTTAATTGAAGTCAAATATTAGCGAATCCAACGGCTGAAGCATAAGCTGTTATCGTATTTTTCCTGCAAAATAAATAATTAAGTGGATGTAACCGAAAATATAATATTTTTCTTTATCAATTATGCGCATTTTAAAACTAACAAGATATGAAATGAGGATTCTATTTGTCAATATTTAGTGCTCATCAAATACCCCCAAACCTATGTTTTGCTAGTCCTCGAGCAAAAGAAATAAATGAAAAAGAAAAACACTAATTAATCCTTTTTCGGAGGAGTCCGATTGCATTTAGCATATGCAACAAGCCTTTAAACCCCTAGGTGGCCTTAGTGGACGAGTAATAGTCTCGTGAGGGTTTACAGCAGCGAACACCCACAAACACAAGAGGAAAGACATTCAATCATGACCCTAAACTTAATCAATGGCCTCTCAAAGTAACTAGTACAATTGCAACACAAGTTGGAGGCAAGATATTTCATTCATTAACAGAATTAAACAAGTGAACATTCTAATCCGAATTAGCACAAATATTGCTCCTCTCACAGATATCTAGGTAGGGAAAAATCACAAGGTATGCGTGTAAGTGAAAAGCCACACAAAGATGTTCATTAACCTCGAAAACAATACACGCACCTTCAATACCTCAACAAGTCATCAAAATGTCCAACTCAACATATAGCCCTCCCCTTATTGTAATAGTATTTTTTCTTTTTTGTTTTCTTTTAATAGTGTGATCGTGCAATGCCTGGATTCCTCGGGCTTTCTAGTTGACCCGTTTAGCGAGCTTTAGGCCAGCTGTCCCCAAGCCTTTCGGCCTTAGAGCGCTAGGTTTTAAGGGACCCCTTCGGGCTTAATTACTCGAGTCAAAAAGGCTTATCAATCCAAGCTAACCACACATAGCTAATCCGAAACTCCCCACCGTTTGACGCTAACACTCACTGCTTACTGAGGCAAGAGGCCCGGTTACCAAGTAGAAAGCTCGAAAAAGCATGCATTTTATTTGCTTTTTTTTTTTTTTCTTTTTTCTTTTTTTTTTCTTTCTTTTCTTGGGGGAAAGGGCGTTAAGTATTTCATTGAAACATCCAATTCATATTGAGGCACCAAAAATTTGTGTATGGGACTCGAGATCAAATGCAACTCTAAGTGTGACAGTGCTCGTGCAAAGGCATGTACACAAGTGATAAATCGCTATCCAAGCATAAGTGATAAAAACAAGTTAAAGTGCCTCTCATCAATGCTTATGTTCACGAGCTTAATTCTACCAATGAAATCATATCAAGACTCTAACTCGAGAAACAGTCAAACTAGCACTAATCAAACACTGTCAACCAAGTTGAAAGTCAAAATTGAGCATCCACCTCAAAAAAAATTTCTAGTTTTTCGCATTTTTTCTTTAAAAATAAATAAATAATAATACTAAATCAATAATAATAATTTTAAAAATGGTAAAAAGTGAATCTTGTGCATAGAGCGAACATATCAAGAACAGGTACACCCTCCCCCAAACCTAAATATGACAGTGTCCCCAATGTCATGAATGTAAAATTAAGAAATAGACATGGACATAAAAATATAAAGGAGAAGATACACCTGATAGGCTCGACGATGGAAAACTATGAAATACCTGCAAAACAAATTAGCGAAACACAAGCAACAAAAACAAAAATAATGGCACTAAAAATAAAGTAAGCTATAACTCTTGTTTTTTTTTTTTTTTTGACTTTTTTTGTGATTCTGACTTTTTGTAAAAAAATAAAAATAAATAATAATTTGGAAGCAAATAGTAATATAAAACAAAAGAACAGAAGATAAAATGCTAATCTAAACAATAACATACAATAAAATACAAAAGATAATCAACTCTTGTGCAGACTAAATGATCAATCCTGATAAATAGGATCCTCCAAAAGAATTTCCTCTACTTCTGGAGTTTTTAATTCTATAAACGGTTTCAACCGCTGGCCGTTCACTTTAAACACAGAACCATCTTTTGGATTTTCAATTTCAACTGCCCCATGCGGATAGCTAGTGCGAATGATAAAAGGGCCAGACCATCGAGAACGGAGTTTTCCTGGAAACAAATGCAGACGAGAATTATAGAGAAGGACTTTCTGACCAGAAGTGAAAGATTTTCTTAAAATGTTTTGATCATGAACCCTTTTCATACGGTCCTTGTATGATTTGGCACAATCATAAGCATCATCCCTAATTTCCTCTAGCTCAAGGAGTTGAAGCTTCCTACGAACACCTGTTTTGTCAAGATCAAAATTAAGTTTCCTGGTGGCCCAATAGGCTTTGTGTTCTAACTCAACAGGTAGGTGACATGCTTTGCCATAGACAAGTCGGTAGGGAGACATTCCTATGGGAGTTTTGAATGCAGTACGGTATGCCCACAATGTATCATTTAGCCTTAAAGACCAATCTTTTCTATTAGGGTTCACCGTTTTTTCTAGGATGTTTTTAATCTCCCTATTAGATATCTCAACTTGACCACTAGTCTGTGGGTGGTAAGCTGTTGCAACTTTATGGGTTATGAAGTATCTTTTCATTAAATGTTCAAATACTCGATTACAAAAATGCTTACCGCCATCACTAATAATAGCACGTGGTGTCCCAAAACGAGAAAACACATTATCTTTCAAAAATTGGACCACCACCTTGTGATCATTGGTTTTACACGCAATAGCCTTGACCCACTTAGACACATAATCAACAGCAACAAGGATGTATAAATTACCAAAAGAATTAGGGAATGGACCCATAAAATCGATGCCCCAAACATCAAATATCTCCACAATTAGAATGGGATTAAGAGGCATCATATTTCTTCTTGTAATACTACCTAACATTTGACAACGCTCACAAGCTCTACAATATGCATGAGAATCTTGAAAAATAGAAGGCCAGTAAAATCCGCATTGCAAAATTTTTGCAGCCGTCATTTTAGCACTAAAATGTCCTCCACATGCATGATCATGGCAAAATGAGATGACACTTCGTTGATCATTTTCAGGAATACACCTTCGAATAATTTGGTCAGGACAATATTTAAATAGGTATGGATCATCCCAAAAGAAATATTTAACCTTGGATAAAAATTTAGATTTATCATGTTTAGACCAATGTAATGGTATCTCTCCAGTCACAAGATAATTTACAACATCGGCAAACCAAGGTGAAGATAATTGAGACACATGCATTAATTATTCATCAGGAAAAGTTTCAGAAATAGGCAATGAATCCTCGGTGAACTCTACAACTAATCTAGATAGATGGTCAGCTACCACATTCTCGGAGCCTTTTTTATCTCGAATCTCAACATCAAATTCTTGCAGTAACAAAATCCATCGAATTAATCTAGATTTAGCATCTTTTTTAGACAACAAATATTTCAATGCAGCGTGGTCTGAATAGACTACAACTCAAGATCCCAACAAATAAGCTCTAAACTTATCCAGCGCAAAAACCACTGCTAGCAATTCCTTTTCTGTAGTGGAATAGTTGAGTTGTGCATCGTTTAAAGTCTTACTAGCATAATAAATTACATGAGGGAGCTTATCCACACGTTGTCCTAAAACAGCACCTACTGCATAATCAGAGGCATCACACATAATTTCAAATGGGACACTCCAATCAGGTGGTCGAATAATAGGGGCTGAGGTCAGCTCACTTTTTAGTCTCTCAAAAGCGTGAAGGCACTCATCATTAAACATGAATGGGGCATCTTTCGCAAGCAAATTGCATAGAGGTTTGGCAATTTTACTAAAATCTTTAATGAACCTCCTATAAAAACCTGCATGACCCAAGAATGATCTAATCTCTTTCACAGTACGTGGGGGTGGAAGGTTAGTTATCAAATCAACTTTAGCTTTGTCCACTTCAATACCTTTATGCGAGATGATATGACCTAAGACAATTCCTTGCTTAACCATAAAGTGACATTTTTCCCAATTAAGCACAAGATTTTTTTCTTTACATCGCACTAATACAAGGGTCAAATGGTGTAGACATTCATCAAAAGAAGATCCAAACACTGAAATGTCATCCATAAACACTCAAGAAAACGTTCTACCATGTCAGAGAAAATACTTACCATGCATCGCTGAAATGTGGCGGGTGCATTGCATAGTCCAAATGGCATGCGGCGGTAAGCAAAAGTACCATAAGGGCATGTGAAAGTAGTTTTTTCTTGGTCTTCCGGTGCTATGGGAATTTGATTATAACCAGAATAACCATCAAGAAAGCAATAGTATTCATGTCCCGCCAACCTCTCTAACATTTGGTCAATGAACGGTAAAGGGAAATGGTCTTTCCGTGTCATGGAATTTAATTTACGATAGTCTATACAAACACGCCATCCCGTTTGAACACGGGTAGGAACTAATTCATTATCTTCATTTTTTACTACCGTTACTCCAGATTTCTTGGGAACAACTTGAACAGGGCTTACCCAACTACTGTCTGAGATAGGATAAATAACCCCAGCATGTAAAAGCTTAAGAATTTCTGTTCTAACCACTTCTTGCATGGCAGGATTTAGATGTCTTTGTGGCTCTCATGAAGTTTTAGCGTTTTCCTCTAAATAGATTCTATGCATGACCAACGAAGGACTAATTCCCTTAATATCATTTATAGACCACCCAATTGCTTCTTTATGCTTTTTTAGGACATTCAACAATTTTTGTTCTTGAGTATCGTCTAAATCACAAGCTATGATTACTGGTAAAGACTCAGAAGGGCCTAGGAATGTGTATTTAAGAGTGTTTGGCAATGGTTTGAGTTCTAACTTGGGTGGCTCCACTATAGACGGAAGTGGTGGTGAAGATGAGAGTGAAAGAGGAACCACTTTTTGTTGCCATTCATTGATGCTCATTAAAGGGGTAGTATCTAATATTGCATTAACTTGTTCAATTGATTCATCTATGTCAAATTCACATCCAAAATGAGCTAAACAAGCTTCTAATGGATCCTTATAACTAGACTGAATGAAAGTTTTTTCAACCAAATTATCTATCATGCAAACTGTACTAACCTCATCTTCATCTAGTGGTTGCTTGCTAGTATTAAAAATATTTAGCTCAACAGTCATATTACCAAATGATAATTTCATCACACCATTCCTACAATTGATCAAGGCATTAGATGTGGCTAAGAAAGGATGCCCTAAAATAACAGGAATTTGCCCACTAGAATTTTGGACAGGTTGAGTGTCTAAAACTATGAAGTCCACAGGAAAATAGAATTTGTCAACCTTAATCAAAACATCCTCAATGACCCCTCTAGGAATTTTGACAGATCTATCAGCTAATTGGAGTGTCATTGTTGTGGGTTTTAACTCACCTAAACCTAACTGTGAGTATACTGAATAAGGCAATAAGTTGACACTGGCTCCCAAATCTAACAATGCCCGATCGATGTGATGATCACCTATTATGCAAGAAACTGTTGGACAACCAGGGTCCTTATATTTAATTGGAACTTTGCATTGAATGATGGAGCTAACTTTTCAGTTAAAAATGCCTTTTTAGGAACATTTGTCTTCCTTTTTATAGTGACCAGATCTTTTAAGAATTTAGCATAAGATGGCACTTGTTGAATGGCATCTAAGAATGGAATATTAATTTGCACATGTTTAAACACCTCTAAAATATCTCTGAATTGTGAATCTTTCTTAGGAGCCACTAGTCGATGAGGATATGGAGCTTTAGGGATGAAACTCCTGACAGAAGGATCAGACTCTTTAACTTTAGGAGGATGTTTTTCTTCGCTTTTCGACTCAATTAATTTCTTTTCATGTTCAGACTCAATTAATTTTTCTTCTGTTGGCATACTAACTCTGTTATCTACCTCTCTCCCAGATCTAAGAGTAATGATTGATTGAACATGGTGTTGCTCATTTGAAGTGTTAGAGGTGTTTCCTATACCAAACTGCCCTTTTGGATTTGGTAGAGGTTGACTCGGAAACCTTCCGTTCTCTCTTTCTGTCATTTGATTCGCTAATTGGCCCACTTGAGTTTCTAATTTGGCAATGGATTGAGTATTCAAGTGAGTTGAATTTTTAATGTCTGCTATGGCTTGACTATTTATCAGAGTTGAGTTCTTAATTTCTGCTATCAATGTTTGGATAGTGTCCTCTAAGGATGGGTTTTGCTGCGGAGGTGCAGTAGATTGAAAATTCGATTGAGATTGAGCAAGGTATGACTGCATAGGAGGACGAAAACCTGGGGGAAATTGGTTCTGTTGGTGGAAAGATTGTCCACCAACATTTGTTGGAGATTGGTCCTGTCTCCATGAAAAGTTCGGATGTTTTCTTGTATTTTGGTTGTATGTGTCTGAAAAAGGACTACCAAAAGATTTTCCATAATTAATTGCATTTGCTTGTTCAGTAAAATTTTCGGAATATTCTACCATGGAAGGACAAGTTTGTGACGTGTGCAAGGGACTAGCACAATGAGAACATACTTCTCTTTGTAGTTGATTGGCAGACTCCATAGTCCTACTTAAAGCTAACGCTTCGACCTTTCGTGTAAGACTATCTAATTTTATCCTCATATCAGTATCTTCTTTTACTTCATACAATCCTCCTCTTTTAGATGAGGAAGTCGGTTTGTCTCGGTGAGAAGTAAAATCCCATTGTTGAGAGTTTTCAGATAAATTTTCAAGAAATGCATAAGCCGCATCATGATCTCTAAGATTTAAAAAGCCACCACCGTTCATGGACTCTATCATATTACGATTTGATTGTGTCAAACCATTATAAAAATATTGAATAAGTCTCCATGTTTCGAAACCATGGTGGGGACATTTAAGAATAGAATCTTTAAATCTTTCCCAACTTTCATAAAACTTTTCATGCTCCTCTTGACAAAAATCAGCAATCTCTTTTCTCAACTTATTTGTTTTGGACATGGGAAAAATTTTGGAGAGGAATTTTCGTACAAGAGTTTCCCACGAAGTTATTGTCCCAGACGGTAAAGATTTCAACCATCCATTGGCTTTATCTTTCAAAGAAAAAGGAAAAAGTCGTAGCCTAACCGACTCATCAGAAAAATTTTGAAATTTAAATGGAGAGCATATTTCGAGAAAATCTTTGATATGCATATAAGGATCCTCATTTTCCAAACCTTGAAATATGGGCAACAATTGAAATATTTGTGGTTTTAACTCAAAATGTGTTGTGTTGGTGGTGGGTAGCACTATGCAGGATGGTGGGTTTGTGGTAATTGGACCAAATAAATCTTTAAGAGTTTTATTGTTTTCAACCATGTCTCCCATTTTTGATCGATTACGTTCTACTCTTTGACTTTTTAATCCTCTTTTAAAGGTTCTTTCAATTTCTGGATCCAAAGGTACTAACTCTAAATTTCTCGAACGACAACCAAACATAAACCAATTCACTGCTTTTTACTCCTGTACTTCAAGTGTCACGCCCTCGAAATTTAAAAGAATAATTCATAAGGATAATCTACATGGACGGTCAACAAGTCCACGAGCCACGTCAAAGTCTAAATAGAATAGTTAAAGTCAACATCAAAATACACCACGGTCTATGGGTACCCGTACCCCAAAATGAAAATAAAATAAATGTATAGTTATTACAAGTCCAATGTCAAAGGAAGAAACTTAATTGAGTTACAAAATCATCTTAACAAAATACGAGTTCTAGGATGATGGTATCACTCCTCCATTAGCTTTCAAAAAAAACAATGCATGTATGCACTCCAAGCACTCCATAACATGCTCCTTGGTGGGTACCTGAAATTTGTAAGGTTGAGCTCACTAGCCCAGTAGAGAAATGTCTAACAAATCTAAGTGAAATGAAATGCATATGGATAATAGACAAGAAAGCACAAGTCACGTAACAAGAGTTAAGAAAGAGTTCAAATGGTTTAAGGGCTTGAAAACAACACAAGGCTATTGGATTCCATCTACTATCGTCTCTCGTGCTTAACTCATGCCCAACTCGTACCCGACACACCACAAGTGTCCTACACGTTCACCATATGTATCTCATTCCTCTTAATCATTTCATTATGTTCCGGGCATGCCATATAGGCCCCGTGCCATTCCGGGCGTACCCTTTTCGGGCCCCGTGCCATTCCGGACATACCCTTTTTGGGCCCCGTGCCACTCCGGGCATACCCTTGTCGGGCCCCGTGCCAATCATTACCACATTTGCACTTCATTTCATGCTCATTAATATCCATATGGTGTCCATATGTCTCCTCATCTTACTTTCATGTCTAAATTTCGCGCAAAACTCATGTTTCATGTTACCCGAATGTGTCCCTAAAGGAGATTTTGACCCGAGTGTCGAGGATGTCCAAGTGACCCTCCCAGACCCTAACATGTGTCCAACAACTTACACAAACGAGCCACAAACAATGGATTTTGATTCATGAAATTTTTCATAAAATATAGGTGTCCTATTGATAGAGAGTTGGGTCCTATTGATAGGAGAGGGATCAGATTGGCCACTATTGAAGCATCAGAAAGTCCTATTGATAAAAGATAAAGTCCTATTGATAGAGCGTCAGAGGCTCCTATCGATAGGAGATCAAGTCCTATCGATAGGGAAGCCATCAGATTGGCCACAACGAAAAGTGAAAGGCTCCTATCGATAGGGGATGAAGCCCTATCGATAGAACAACACCAGATCCAAAATTTCTCAAGCAACTAAATGATCAATGGGGCTTCTTTTGGGCATTTTCTTGGTTCCAAACGAACATATTAAGATTTAAAAGAGGTTCAAACAACATAGTAGCATAATATACCATCAATTTACAAGATTTGCAAGTTTTCCCCAAATTCAAGCCATGAACAACAATGGGTTTCATATCAATTTCAAGAATCACCATGAAATCAAGTAACAAAGGAATGGGTTATCTACCAAATCAAGAGAAAATAACATAGAAGCTAGGGGATAAGGAGTTTCAACACAAACTTGGCTAGGAGATGGATCTTGCTCAAAGAAAACAACAAGACAAGGAAAACTTAGCAATCCCATGACTATACACACATACACACTACATTTACACTTAAAAGGGTTAGAAATTTCCCCACCTCAAGTGATTTAGCTTGAAAAACCCCCAAGGAGCAAAACCCAAACTCTAGCTTCAAAATCCAAGAAAAGATCTTCAAACACCGGAGTGAAATAAGCATACCAACGCGTAGAGCACGAGATTTGGAGAAGCTTTTGTGAAGGGACTAAGTTTGGAGCTTGAGATTTAGTGGAGTTTGTGGGAGAAATTGAGGAAGAAGATGAAGAACAATGGAGGGTTAGAGAGAGAGAGAGAGAGGTGGCTGGGTATTTTGGAAGGGGAGAGGAAATGATTTTCTCTCCTCTTTCACACACCACATATATTAACTTTTAAAAAAATACACCCTAAGCCCAATAGTGGCTTGTGTAAACCAAACAAGCCCCTCTCAACACTTAACACAAAATCTTCTAACATTTAATCATTTTTCTCATTTCCTCATATTTTTCCCAACTTTATTTTCGAAAAAATAATTGAAAACACGGGGTCTTACATCAAGTGCCAAGTCAAAAATATTCAACTAATGAACTAATTGAGGTCAAAAGAAAGGATACTAAACTAGGTTGGATGTACTATATTTTTTTATTATTAATTTTTTAACTAACTAGTAAATGAACCGACTTGTCAAAATGAGAACAGTAGTGTAGTTTGAAACTTGAAGTAAACAGTGAACAAATAGTCTAGATGTACCTGATGGAGATAGAGTTTAGAACAATTGTGTAGTTTCCTTCGTGCCACTTCTTGTCTCTGCAAGGATATCCGATAATGATGCGGATCTGGGTAAGATTAAAATAAAAATAATTTGGGTCTTTATTGTGCTAAGACTGGGTCTTCACGATATATAAGTCCCGTTTGTTGATGCAATGGAACTGTGCTTCTTAAATCTGTCGTGCGCCAAAGTTGCTAAATCACCAGTGACCCCGCTTAACAGAAACTTGGCCGATTAGACGAAAAAAACAGCCCTATAATATGACTAATAACCAAACAGCAAAAGAGTAAAACAATTAGTAACAAAAAGCAATTACTACTAATTAAAGATTCACTGTTGAGTAAATGCACGTAATGAATTGGATTTTTTTTTATTTTTTATTTTTTTAAAATGCTAACTATAACCAGTAGAAGAGTGAGCACATAGTGGATCAACCACGGATTAGTTTTCTTTATGAGGTGGCCTCTCTTTTATGTTTACCACAATTAAATCCCTTTGTAGGGATATATTCCATATGGAAACCTTGGCAGGATCTCGTGGCTGTATATATGGATGGGAACAACATTGAGTACTGATTCTCCGTGATAGCTCCGATTGCACCTCCAAGATTGACTCCGGATTTTGCTTCCACACCAAGTCAAATTACATTGAGCCTTTGAATACATTCGCTAGCCGCACCCGACTCTTTTAATTGAAGTCAAATATTAGCGAATCCAACGGCTGAAGCATAAGCTGTTATCGTCTTTTTCCTGCAAAATAAATAATTAAGTGGATGTAACCGAAAATATAATATTTTTTTTATCAATTATGCGCATTTTAAAACTAACAAGATATGAAATGAGGATTCTATTTGTCAATATTTAGTGCTCATCAGTGATGGCGTTGACGCTCACAAGTAAGAGACAACGAATCATCATGCAACCTTACCGTGTAGAACACGTGATTTCCGGTAGAGGTAAACCAACTCTCTTGGATGACAAGCATGCCATTCCAGGAAGGCCATGCCCTTCCCTCCATCAGTTTATCAATAATCTACTCTCAGAAGCTCATTTCTGGGCCAATTGGCCAACTATATCTTTGGAACATTCAGTCAAACATCAAGACCGTTGGATACACTCATTTTGATATTCTTGAGTGATCGGTTTAGACCACGTCAAAACTGGAGGACGTTTGACCGTTAAACTATCACCCACTTTTATCTCAGGTGAAAAGCGCCTCGGCCGCATCATAACCGGTTTTCGTCGAGGCAAATCAATAAATCACGAAAACTTGACGCAAAACTAAAAAAATAAATAAATAAAGTAGAATAGCATGGTTTAGTCACTGTAAGATGAATCAAGCTTGAGTTATGCTTGTTTACGCAATAACCTTATAAAGCCTGTCCAATTTTTTTTCATTGTTACATACCTCATATTGGATAATGAAGTAGTACGTAGTTTTAAATTATGTCTGAGACTCAGTTGTTTTGTACTCTTGTTGAATTCCTTTTCCAGCTGATCCGAATGACGAGTTTTAGTGTGTCTTCTGATTTGATTGATTGATCTCAACAAATTGCCTTGCAATTCTGATGATCGACAACCTTTCATCTATGTCTTCCGATTCAATTCATCTCAATAAATGAGGTAAGTGACCTTCTACCACGTCAACAATATTGTCTATGGAAAATGTTTAGAACATTTGAGGTGTGAAATCTCCAATTCAGTGTCATGAGAAATTAGACACTGAATTGGAATTCCCATTAACATTGAGATTGGCATAATTATTTGTGAATCGCGATCATGTGCTTAGTCACTGTCGCGTTGTCTTGTAAGCTGGTGGATTCATGGATCTTTTGATCAAGAAAGATGTTACATGATGTGGTAAATCGCGTGGTAATTATCAAGTATGACACATAGAATGAGTTTCTTTTGTCCTTGCATAACAGTTTGTGGTTTTGACCCCTATCACGGGCTCATGTCGTGTGAAGAAATTTAGATATGCATGTCAGATGATGAGTTTTGAATATAGAACTATTTAATTTGTTTCTTTATTGAATACTGAATCCTAGGATTGATATCCCCGAATTTCTTCTTATACTTGGCCAAACAAGTTTTGGTCTGTAGTTGCTTATTGAATTGGTTGTTTTGCTTCTTTCTTAATTACAGATATAATGGATGGTGCTGTGAGCACGGGTTATTCTCGGGTCGTAGGGTAGTACATGGTATTTTGAATTTTTCTATTGGAACAATAGTTTGTTTTTTCATCGCAAAACTCTAGTTTGCTTTTATGGTAAGAATTGATACTCTTGATATTCAGTTTGTGGGACTTCAATCTCCAGTTGTGTCATGTTCTGACTTTTGACTCCTGTGCTTTATATTCGGGTGTATTTATCAAAACATTGTGTAGTGTGGATTATTGATTGAGTTTTTTTCTCGATGTTTTCCAATGTTTTCTCCCCATATTTGTGGTGGTGCTCTCTGATTTAGCGATTTACTGAATGGGTAAAAATAAAAGGAGCTAAAATGTTATATCATATGAAGCAGAGTAGACACTAGACAATGACTATCAATCTCTTGTTTAGCCAAGTTGATAGTCAACTTGGAAATTACCTAGCGAAATTTCACTAGGAGAGAAAAGTGAACCTTAATTCCATTCAACATCCACTTCACTAAATTTGAAATTTCACTAACTTTGGAAATTCATTAATTTTGAAATTTCATTAACTTCGAAATTTCACAGATTCTGAAATTTCAATAATTTTCATCACAAATTCTGAAATTTCAATAATTTTCACTAGTTCTGAAATTTTACTAATTTTTACAAGCTTCAAGCTCGTGAATTTCACTTGATTTCAAAACACTGTATCCGACTACGTAGAACCACCTAGTGAAATTCACGAGCTTTCTTAGAAACAATACATAAATTCCAACTACGTAGAACAACCTAGCGAAATTCACCAGTTTCGAGCTCGTGAATTTCCATAGCTTAGAGCTCATGAATTTCAGTAGTTTGGAAAATACTGAATTTTTATGGATGTGGGGAAAAGAAGTTTGTATCATTTCCGAAACTGAACCTTTTTGAAAGTGGAATCAATGAGCTAGTTGCTACCTAGTGCAACCTCGTAATTTTGCAAGCTTGGAGCTCATGAATTTCATTATTTTTGTATATCTGGTTTGCTAAAAGAAATTATTCATGTTCTTGGTTGACCAAAAATTATGTCTGGGATGCAACTTGCAACTTCTCGTTTCTTAAAAAAAATACAAGTAGTTAATGGAAAATTTATTTTCCCTCTTCTTGTTTGGTTTGGAGAGACAGAAAAGGGAAAATAAAAAAATTACGTTTTGTGAATAGTGAAATTTTCCTCCCACTTTCCTTTTACTTCCCTCTCATTTTATTTTCCTTCCCTTTTCCTTTCCTTCCTCACGTTCCAAACATACCCTAAGTTAATTTGACAGTATATTCGTAAAAGAGTGTAAGTTATTGATTTCACTTGCATCATGGTTGATTTGAAATATGCTAACTGTATCCTAGTAATGACTTGCGAAATTTTCAATTCCAAAATTGGGGCTCCAGAGCCACTACACTACAAGAAAAACGGTTTTTTGCGTCATTTTTTCTGCGACCGCACTTTATGCAGTTGCAAAAAGTACGTAAGTGCAGTTGTAAAAAAATAAAATAATTGCGTCTGCTAGTGTTTGTTGTTGGCGTTTATGTTGCTTGGCAATCTAGCGATGTATGATGCGGTTTTATTTTTTCTTGTTTTTGTCTATTTTTTTATTGTGCGATTGAGTATTTATCTAATTTTTTGTTACTTATTCATTCAAGTGTTTTTTGAAAGAGTATATTATGGTGCGCTCACAAGCTGCTTGAAGGGCATTCTCCATTTTTGTGTTATATGTCTCGTTTCCCTTTAGCCTCTGTTTTTGCATTCAACATCGATAACAAATGCCATTACATTTTGGAAGCAGTGAGATGTTTTGGATTAAAGTGACTAGACATTATATTTTGGAAGTGAGTGAAAGAATGCAATGTTTTGAAAATGTTTATGCCAATTGGATATAATAGAATATATTTGTGGCTTCTTTGGCTAAAAAAAAAAAGCTTATTGGCAATTACAATCTTTTATCCACTACCTTTTTTACGATGGCATTTTTTGGGGACTCAAAAAAATGCTTCTACCGGAATCTTTTAGCCACTGCCATGTAGCAGTCGCAAATATAGTGTAGCAGCGACTGCATTGTGCAGTCGCAAAAAATAGTGTATAAGTGACTGCACTCTGTACAGTCGGAAATATAGAATATTAGCGACCACAAAAATGCGGACTCTAAAAGATGAATTTGCAGTCGCTAATACGTTGTGACGGTAGCATGGCAACGCAAATGACCTTTTGACACCCAACCAATCGTGTCCCTATTTTTGCAGTCGCAAATAACTTTTGCGACTGCAGAGTGAGCAGTTGCGACCGCACGTTACGGGCAAAAGGCCTCTTTTTTGGTGGTGACTTCCAAGTGTTGTAGCCCAAATACCTACACTCTTTGATTTCTCTCATCCCAAATGCCATAAACAGTAGTTCTAAGGGAGCCCTTAACACACCCATACTGAAAATAAAGAACTTATGAGTGATTAAGGCACCAATCTAACTTCTTTCTCACTCAATCTCACTAAAAATAGAAAGATTTGATGAAAATAGCTTCTCTTACTTATCTCACCTGTAATGGTGTGTTTGAAAATGTAAAGAAATTTGAAAGGAAAATTTACTATATGCTATTTTTTTCTTTTTCGATTTTCTTCTCTGTCTCAGCTGCAGACCAAACAAAAAGAAGTCAATTATTCCTAATTTCCTCCTTTTCTCTTTTTCAACTACCTACCAACCAAAATGATTTCAAAAGTCTATTTTTTCTTTTCGCCTACTTTTTAAACACAAATTGTATAAAGACACACTATTTTTTTAAACACAAATTGCATAAAGACGCTCTATTTTAATTGAGTTTAATTTATGTTTTTATTCCCTAAGTTATATAAAATTTGTCTACTTCGTCCCTAACTATATAAATTCTAATTTTATCTCCTCAACTATCAGATTCCATGCAATTGAGTTCTTTTCACACCTCTTTTAAGTAGGGATGGGCATGGGAAAGGTAGGGGGTGGATACCACTATCTCCATCCCCAATCCCCGAACCCATATCAATTCCCATCCCCTCCCCGATCCCCACCGTGGATTTTATTTTAACCTCCATCTCCGGCCCGATGCGGGTAACGGGGATCCCCATGGGGAATCGGGGATCCAAAAATTCATGCACTAGTCATATGTATGAAAGAGATACATATTTTTTTAGTTGGGACGTTAATTTGGCACACCGACAATACACAGAAATCCAACCCCATATACTACAAGGGTTTTCAATTTGGTTGCCATTAAATTCAACCCCCACAATTCCATTCTATCCCAACCGAAGCCCTTCACCTCAAGGTGGGTGTGGTGGGGTCAGAACTACTCAGAAGAGATCGAAGAGGGCAGAGAGAGAGAGAGAGAGAGAGAGAGAGAGAGACCAATATCCTAACTTTAAGTGAAGTGTGAAGCGTGGTGGTAACCGTAACTTTAAGTTATGAACTTATTATTTGGGAAAAGAAATTTTATAAACTTATAATAAATACATATTATACCTATACATCTATATTAATATATATGAGTTAATGGGGATGCGTGGAGGGTCGGGGAGCGGCGGGGAACGGGGATGGGTGGGGATCGGGGAGGGTATCGGGTAAGAGACTGACAATACCATCCCCTACCCGATCCCCGAATTTTTTTTAAAATAATCCCGATTCCTGAAAAAATTCCCGAATCCCCTACCCATTCGGAGAGGGGACGGGTTGGATCAGGGCGGGTTGGCTGAGATGACCATTCCTACTTTTAAGGGATAAAATTGTCTGGAATCCAATAATTGAGGTGATAAATTTAGAGTTTTTATAGTTTAGGGATGAAATAGACAAACTGTGAATAGTTTGGGAAAGAAACATAAATAACTCCAGGCAAACTGTGAAAACTGTGAATAGTTTGACAAACTTTGAGATCACAGCGAGACTGGTTCGAGAGAGATCAAGAGAGAGGGAAATCTGGTCGGAAATGGAAGTTCCAGGATCGTCGAAGAAGATGATCGCGACGCAAGCGGAGATGGTCGAGGAGAGGGTCCCACTTGCCTACAGGGACCAGTGCGCCCACCTTCTTATACCCCTCAACAAGTGCCGTCAATCGGAGTTGTACCTCCCTTGGAAGTGCGAGAGCGAGCGCCACACCTACGAGAAGTGCGAGTACGAGCTCGTCATGGAGCGGATGCTCCAAATGCAGAAGATTCGTGAACAAGAGGCCAAGTTGAAGCAGTCGCAGAAACAGGGCACCGCCATTCCTATCATCCCTAACACCGCCAATGCTTGATGTACTCTCCGCAATTCGATAAACCCGATGGTTCGTCGTTCCGATTCCGTCAAACTATTATGATTTGAACGGTTTATTTTGGATATTTGAATAATGGGTATCTGAATTTCAAGCTCAATCTAGGGTTTTTTGTTTGGGGATTGTTGACTGTGCTTGTCTTTAACTCAATGTTGGAATTCTATGTATTTTCTACATATATTCAGGCAGGCAAACTGTGTTATTTAATATGGTTTATATTTTGGTGCACAAGTTATTATCTTTGAATCAAGCAAAATTTAGGTTTCTTGGTAGGGGTTCGTTGACTGTGGCTACTGGCTTGGGTTGTTTCTTAATGGTCAGATATTTCGATTTTAATTCAATATTGCCCCTGCTCTTTGCTATGTTGTTTTTTAGTCTTTGGTTTGATTTTTGGACACTCTGTCTCTGGTATTGAATCGTGATTGAGGTCTTGAAGGTGTCGGCAGGTATCTATGTTTTCAGCAGAATCCAATTTGTTTGGAATGAAGTTAGAGCGTCTTGTGCTGACGAGACTTGTTTATGGTTCTTATTGTAGGCTTGTAAGTTTCATTGTGCAAATTTTGGGGCTTTGTGCGGGCAATTATTGTTAATAGAGGATTTCTTGATCCATTGGCTTTCTGTGCAGTGTAAGTATTAGGAGGGATTGCCATTAATGGCTTCCTGGAATCAGGATAGAGAAGTAGGCACTTGGTTGTGATGTGTGGTAAAATGTGGTGCTCCTGGTAGTGTCGGCATAAATCTCCCGATAGTGGGTAGCTAGTTTCATGGGTTACATGGTGTGGAACTTCTTAAATTGGGATGCTACGTCGTTCTTATTGAAGTTTCTGCAAGCAAGGAATTACTTTTTTCTTTTTGGGAAGGAAGCAAGGGATTACTTATAACTACAATAGGAGCCCTGTGATTGAAATAGATTCGCATTTTAACTTAGTGTATTGGATTAGTTTTTAAAGTATATCGTATAGAAGTGGATGTGAGTCTTTATTACTTTGCTTGTGATCGTCCAGGCAACATGTATCTGTTCTTACCTTGGATTCCCCTACGAAAGAACTGTTCTTTAAGATAAATAGGAAGTTTCAGTTTTGTTTAGGCTTATTTTTGCCCAGTTTGAATTAAGAAATCTGGTATTACCTTTATGGCCAAATGCAGCAGTATGGAGTCATTGAGTTTGGCATTAGCACTTAAAAGCCTGTCGTAACATGTGTTTCTACTTGCAATTTCAGTTTTTAAGTTAGGCTAAAGCTCTAAGGTTTCAAGTATATGCTGTCTTAAAATGTTATACTGCTTCTCCTAGCCATCTTTTCCATTGGACGATAAGGAGTACTCGCTTCATCCCATTTGGGGATTCCAACTTTTTAAGGGAGCGTAATGATTGCTCCAAAAAGTACTTCACTTTCCAAATATACCCTCCGATTTGAAAATTTATGCAAATAGTAGTAGTTTTATTTAAACACAAGGGCAAGGATGGTATTTTATCAATTTTCTATTGATATTTTTGGAAAGTGGAAATCCATAAGGGACTATCAAAACGGGACAGAGGGAGTATTTTACTTGTACACGTGGTAACATACGAGGGGCATCTTTGGGTAATCCTAATTTTTGGTTATTTTAGTTAAACTTACATAAAGGTTGGTTTGTGAATTGTGAATAGGCGGCGGATCCTCTGTCCAACTAAGCCTATCCGACCTCCCTGTCCCACACCCTAGCTGCTGCCACGTCACCCATTTTCCTCTCTTTTCCAGCCCTCTAACTCTTCCTACTCTGTTAACTCAACTACTCAAGCCACTTTTAAGCCTTTGAAAAACCCACCTTTTTGTTTAATATACTGATCCTATGGACAAAACTTCCCTTTCACGTTTTGTTCCTTCTGGCACCAAACATGGTGGAGACTAAAAGTCTCTTTTTGTTTCCCTAGGATTTATTTGCCCACTTTGACACTTTTATATTGAGAGAGAGAGAGACCAATGGATCTTTTTCTCCAAAACTTGACATGAAATTTATGACAGAAGAGGCAGCATATCAATTTTATAATGCCTATGCCTACAAACTTGGATTTAGTGTGCGTGGAGGTAAAGATCATAAAGATAAGAGAGGGAGGTTAGCATAGTTGTCAAAGGCGCGCCTAGGCGCTCGCCTAGGCGAGAGGCGCAGCGAGGCGCACTCTTTGCGCCTGGGGTACACCCAGGCGAGGCGACTTGAAAAAGGCGACGAAAAGGCGCAAAGGCGAGAGGCGCAAAAAAAGCGCGCCTCTTTAAAGTTTCATAACAGCCCTTGATTTTGTGACTTAGGTTAAAAATCAGATCTTGTCCGTTGGTTTTTCATCTCAAAAATAAAAGCTCACAGTCACAGCCGACATCTCTACATCTCTCTCTCTCTCTCTCTCTCTCTCTCTCTCTTTTCACAATATCTCTCTCTCTCTCTCTTTGGAGACGATCGAACGTCATCTCTCTCTCTCTCTCTCTCTCACACTGTCACACAAACACACACGATCGAGGAGGACTCGAGCATCAGCTTCGTTGAATGATTGAGAAGGACTCGAGCATCAGCTTCGTTGGTGGCCTGCGAGTATCAGGTACCCCAACCCCCCCCCCCCCCCGCGCTCTCTCTCTCTCTCTCTGCAAGCATCAGCTTTGTTTTGCGTTTGATTTAAGTAGCAGATGGTTCATGTGAATGGATTGCATTGCAAGAGCAACAAATTGTAAGAAAAAACAATTATTCATAACAAAAAATCAAATCGTTTCAATTTAAGAGTAGAGGAGCCAAGGGATGAACAGCTGAAACTGTATCAATGATGTAGTCCATGGAACCCATTGCATCCTGAACCACAGAAACATGTAAATGCTTCATTAGAAGAATTTTAATTTAAGTATTAGTTAAAGTATTGCTATATGCTATTTTTTCTAATTTTTTTTACATAGGTGCGCCTCGCTTCAAAAAGGCGCGCGCCTCGCCTCTCGCCTTAGTCCCCACAGGATTTTGCGCCTCGGTGCGCCTTTCGCCTTTGACAACTATGGAGGTTAGTAACTAGGATTTTTTGTTGCTCTTGTGAAGGTAAATGGGGGAAAGATAAACGGGATGGTACTATTAAATCTCATCGCCCTGAGACAAGATTTGGTTGTTTGGCACGAATCAAAATCAAATATTGTTGGGAGACCGATCTATATTATATTGCTGAATTTGCTAGTGTGCATAATAATACGGCGTGTATGTGAAGCGAAGTCCCACATCGCCTGGCTACCAATGTAATATGAAATATATAAGTGTGAGGGCACCCTCACTCAATGAGCTAGCTTTTGGGTTTGAGTTCTACCCAAAACCGTGTAACATGGTATCAGAGCTTGGTACCAGAGATGGGTGGGGTGCATGTCTCTGGCGTGCACGCAGTAGGTGCTGCCGAGTGTGCACACTGCGCGTGAGAGAGGGTGTGAAGCGAAGTCCCACATCGCCTGGTTACCAAAGTAATATGAAATATATAAGCGTGAGGGCACCCTCACTTCATGAGCTAGCTTTTGGGGTTGAGTTCTACCCAAAATCGTGTGACAGTGTACTCCAAGTAAGACTTACTTACGTAGGTCTCATCAGAAGTTTAGTGTTACCCTAGCAGCCCAAGCAGATATGGCAAATGATTCCGGCTCGAAGGGCAATAGTTGAGTTTATGGCTACAGAAGTTGGTGGGCGAGAGTCTCGGGTTTATTCCTCAAGATTAATTTCTCTCGTGGTTGAAGATTCTTGACCTAAGTCATTCCTATTACCTTGCCCCTGACTTCTCGGGACCCCCCAATGTTGAGCGACTGATGCTTGAAAACTGTGCAAATCTAGATGAGGTTCATAATCTATTGGACACCTAGAGAGACTTGTTTTGTTAAATTTGAAAGATTGCAAAAATCTGAGGAGACTCCCAAGAAGCATTGGTATAATGGTATGCTAAAGCTTTTGGAAAAACTTTGACATCTCTGGTTGTTCCAACCCTGGGCAATTGCCAGCAGACAAGAAATATGGTGTCTCTAACTGTGCTCCATGCAAATGCAACTTCCATACTTTCATCATAAGTAGCACGGACACGGACACGGACACTGACACGGCAATTCTAAAAAAATGGACACGGACACGGACACGTCGGGGGACACGACAATATTTATATATATTAAATTAAATATATTCATTAATATATGTATGTATGTAATTTTTTTTCCATGCTTAAATTGCAAAATGCAACACCTTTTAACGTATATAAAATGTAAACACTTTTTCCATGCAAAATGTGTATATATAGGAATAGTTAAAGAAGGGTTAATTACACTTTTTATCCCAAACATCTTAACAATAACATTTTTACCCCTGAAAAAATTTGAAAAATTACAAATTGGTCCCGTGTCCCCAGCCATCTCCCCCACGTGTCCCCACCTTGTCCCCCTTGTGTCCCCCAAAAAAATTCAAAAAAAAAAAAAAGGGACACGCCACGTGGCGTGTCCCATACGTATTTGGGCGTGTCCCCGAAGTGTCCCCGTGTCCGACACGTGGATGGGAAAGCAATTCAATCTTTCGACTTTCATCCAGCCTTGGCTATGGAAGGCAAAAGAGTCCAGAAACTTCATGGGCTTTTATTCTGTAGTCCTTGGTCAAATTAAGTCTTAGACACTTCAATCTGTGGGAATATGCTTTTCCCAGAGATATTAGCAGCCTATCGTCATTGAATTTTTTAGACCTGAGCTATAATCCAATCGGCAGTCTCCCAGATTGCATCAAAGATCTAAATGGGCTCCAGAGCCTTCACATAAATAATTGCAACCTCTGGAGGCTAGTGGTATTCCATAGGAAATGTTAATGTTCAGATTTCAAACCATATGAGCTTGTCTAACTTGGAATCCCTGGGAATCCCAATTGTGGACATAAAGGCAGTCTCTTCAACAGGACAAATGAAGCTCCCTCTCCAGGTGCTCTCTCTCTCTCTCTCTCTCTCTCTCTCTCGTTTGAGCAACGCACTGCGTTTCCTGTGGTTTTACGCACTGTGTAACTAATGCCTTAATTTTTCTGGCACATGGATGTCAGGAAGCACAAATATTCTGAACTTTTTTTTTTCCAGGTAGCAAGGTTCCACCTTGGTTCACTCTTACGAGTACCGGATCCTTGATATCTTTTATTGTGCCTCCACGTCTTAATTCCAGAAATCCGAGGCTTAGAGTGTGTGTGCTCTGTATGGTGAGTACTCCTCACTTCCTCGGTTATGAATATAATGTTTTGACCTTTGCTGAGTTATTTATTGACACAGATATGTTATCAGTAATAAAAACAAGGGTCTTGTTTGGAGCCATCACCCGAGTGTCCTTGGATTTCCAGAAGCTGGTGAGAATATGGTATGGTTTAGTTTCTGGAACTTTGAAAATCAGTTGGAGTCCACATTTGTCATGTACTTAAATTCAATCAACTAGTGAAGAAGAAAAAGAATCCCAACAAATTAGTCCTCTCGAGATGTTTTTTCCAGGAAACGCTTCTGCTGACGGATTGCAACTCGAATGTCACACGATGCATTGCAAGTACTGTCCTAGTCTAAGCCCTCACCCTCAGACGTACCCTTGATTGTCCTAATTGGTATTTATCATAGAGCTATAAGATGAGAGTAATTATGGATGCTTATTTCATAACTCTTGCTCTAAAGCCGTTATTTTCTTTTTGTTTCCTGCTATTTCTGAACAAATTAGTCCTCTTGGTATATTCTTATGGCGATTGTTCCTTTACAAACCGGTGGAATGGGTAACAGGTGGTAGAAATAAAACTCTCTCTGCGTTCAGCCCAAGAGAAAGAAAAAAAACTCCCTCGTCTCTCTCTCTCTGCCATCAGTGGTGAGATACATAGAACTTTAGAACTGGTGGTAACCTCTGTGGCTGGCCAACGATGGAAACTGGTTAGCATCGTTTGTCCGCCTGCTATATGTTTGACTAAATGTCTCAGTAGTGTAACTTTGTTTGGTGCTTGTATAGTTGTATAAGTAGATCATTTATATACTTGGAGCATTGAGCATCCCCTTTGGGGGATTCTTGAATAAGAGTATAAGAATTTATGAGTAAACTCTTTGTCAATTGGATGTGGAGAAAATCTTCCAGGAACATCAGGATGTAACTGTTGAGATATTTCTTCTTTGCTGGTTGATGAGCGCTTTCTCTTCTGGCTCCTCCTTGTATTCGTTCGACTCCAACCTCCATTACTAGATATTCTCTCCGTGCCTCTACCGAAACATCATGTACTCATCTTGTCCTGGTAAGCCAATAACTTTTAAACTGTGTTGCCAAGTCCGACTCTTGGTCTCATTGCTATTGACAACATATATCTCACTGTTGCCAAGCAAATAACCTGGATTAGTGCATGATGGATTGTTGCAGATATACTGTTGGAAAGTCAACACGCAGCTCAAAGTCCAGCCTTGGATTCTTAAATTAAGATCCAAAGGCACAGTACCAAACGAAATCGATAGTCCCACATTCTTAAGTTCAAACAAGGGTGGAACCTTACTTCCCTGAATATAAAGCACATAGTAGATATTCATTGTCATATCCCTGTGCAACACAAACTCTAATGTCACCATTAGGTATTTTGAGAGAGAGACTTCTCAGCTAGCAGCAAAGGAGGAAGCAGTTTGATATTTTTTTCTCCCATGGTACCAAAGTTGGACAAGATCAAGCAGGCTGTTAACTATCTCCTTGTCAACATTTACGATGGTTTCTAACTTGAAATGGCCCATAATTTACAAACACAACTTAGTAGATCTTCTGTGGGTGAAGCAATTCGTGTCCACTAGTAGCAATTTTTGTCAGTTCAGTATGTTCAAAGACTATAATTTCTGCAGCCCTGTAAATCAGACTTGCTATATGATCCGGGAGTATACAAATAGGAATACAGGTCAGATCTAATTCCTGCCAGGAGGATAGGCTGCTGACATCCCTAGGAAAGAAAGCATCTTCTGATAGATTGCAGTGCCTAAGTCTTAAGTGTAGCAGGAGCGTAGGAAAGAAGCGCATGAAGTTTCTGCATATTTTTTCTAGGCTCCAATGGTGAAGGCCACATGAATAAATTCCATCTTTTGACCTCCTTAATAGTTGATGGTAGCATGTAGCACTATTAACCTGGATTCCATATTCACTATCATGTTTTGAGCAACCTGAGATGTTAAGCATTTCCAATGATCCTAGCCTCCAATGCTTATCAGAAGTTTCCTCGGATTTTTGTAATTTTCTAAATTAAACAAAACAAGTTTCTTTAGTTGTCCGATGGATTCATGAACCGCAACCAACCTTTTGCAACTTTCCTTTTGCAACTTTCGAGTATCAATCAAGATTGGGGAGTTCTTAATCTTTCAGCAATATATTTATAGTTTCCACTGATAGGGACATGATTATGTTGCAAAAATCTTAGATTGCGTCTTTTAAATGCATCAGCTTCCTAAAACCACTTGATTTCAATTTGTTGCAGCAGCGCCTACCGGGGGAGAAGATGCTAAAACATCTTTTAAGGGAATTACTTGCATTTGAGAATAATGGCCTGTCAAGGAATTCTTCAGAACTACGTTTTCTGCCGACTCCAAGGACCTTCGTGGCAGAGTTGGATTCCTTCAACAAATTGATGTCAAGAACGAAGCCTTCAATTTTACTTGTTCCCTGAAAAAGAATGAGAAAAAGAGAAAGGGGAGGGTTGGCTTGGGAACATTAATTAGCTTCTAGCGTTCCTACAAAAATTAAATCAATTCCTACATTTTTACGTACCAACACATTGAAGTATTGCTACGCCCTCCTGGGTCCTTAGGTGATTCTTGATGGACAATTTGTCTCCCCATTTCTAGAAGCAATTGATGCATCACCGGCTTGCTGTAGTCAATTGTCAACAGAGATCTATCAATCTGGTTTTGAATCCAAACCAGTGTTTAACTTAAATTTGTCTAGGATTGTAACTGTGCAGTCTTTATCTATCGTAACAAACAGAGACGGAACTAGGATTTCATACACAAGGGGACCACAACATAAACAACGAGATTTTGAAATTTCAAGGTTTAAGAATCTAAATATGTATATGTCAAATAATACTTAAAATAATGCAATACATAGGTGACTTTCCTTCTGTTTGGGATCAACAAAGAGAAGATATATTGTAGTAAAAAGAAAAGATGCAAGCCTACTTTGAAAGCAAATGCCAAGATAGCAATAACAAGCATCAGAGCAACAAATAACAGCATTGATTGCCCCCAAAAGTAATAAAAATAGCAACTGAAACAGCGACAAAAACGGCGGCACTAAATATTTTCTATATTTTCTTTTAAAAAAATTATTATACGGATTTCTAAGTGGGGGAGGCCTTGGCCCCCATACACCCCAAGGTAGTTCCGTCTCCGGTATTATGAATTACTGAATAAATGTTACAATGCTAAGAAATGTTTAAATAGAGAGATAACCTAACCCTAGAAAGGAAACACAAATGATACGCATAATCTATGCTTTAAATAGAAAGATACAACGAAATACAACTACGATATTTTAGACATACACAAAGATGCACAATATATACAAAATAAATTCACAGGTACCCTTAATGTATAATTGTTGTCATATATCAGAATTATAAGTAGGTTGAATTCCTTCTACGGAGTAGCTAATATGGTAAATCAAAGTGCATGTCTCTCACTTTTCAAGGATACGCATCTGGTATGCCATTTTCAATTTTGCTTCGTGCAATGGGTACACTTTTTTTTTTTTTTTTTCTTTACCTATTTCCCGTCTCCGTTGTTTGAATAGCCCAAAAAACTTGTTAAGAAAACAGTTACAGAAAATTGTTGCGTGAAATGTTTGTGGATCACCCGTGTTCTAGGAAGCACCTAAAAGATGTTTTCTGAATTTTGAATACGTCTATGCATGGTATTCTCTTGTCCAATTGTATGTTTTTTTTTTTTTTCCCAAACAATAATCTCTGAACAGTGATCCAAAAATCGGTCAAGTCGGCCGACCAGTTGGCCACAAGTCACTAGTCGGAGGACCCCCGACTGATCGAAACCCAACTAGTTGGCCAAAAGTTGGCGATTAGTTGGTCAAGTCAGCAATTAGTGTGTCAAAAGTCACTAATCGGAAGCCGACCGACTTGGGACCGACTAGCATTTTTTAAAACCTTGTCCCTGAACTAGATAAATTTGGACCATATGTTTAGGGGATCATGGTTTGCAGAAAAGTCAAATGTGAATCAATTATCTATGAGGTGAAATAAGAAAGAAAAGATCAAAAAATATGTTTTCAGGAGAAAAAAGAAAAAGCTGAAAACTCATTGGTTTCCATGGCCCTGCTTTTGTACATTTCTCTTTCTCGGCGGCTTCATCCATTTTCTGTAGGAGAGAGGGATAGGGGAGGGGAAAGTGGAGTCTAAAGGAGAGAGAACCAATAAATGAAGAGGAAGAGGGTGAGTGGGTAGGTCGGGGTGTTTCAATCTACCTCACTTCCTATCTCTTTCTACTTTTCTTTTTCTCTTGTTCTCTTTCTACTTTTCTTTTTCTATGCCATTGATATCTGGTCCTTGACTCCTTTTATCTCTCTTGAGTTTGTTCAATGGCTTCCATAAGATCCCAACAAGCCACTTCTTCAACTTCGCCTTGTATTTATCATGTGTTTTTGAGTTTCAGAGGAGAAGACACTCGGAAGACTTTCACTGATCACCTCTACACAGCGTTGGACTATGCCGGGTTTCGCACCTTCAGAGATGACGATGGGATTGAGAGAGGAGAGAACATCAAGTCAGAATTGAGAAAAGCAATTCAAGAGTCGAGGATATCAATAGTTGTCTTGTCAAAGAACTATGCATCGTCAAGTTGGTGCCTTGACGAGCTTGTGATGATCCTCAAACACAGGAGTACCTCTGGACATGTTGTTCTTCCCGTTTTCTATGACACGGATCCATCCCAAGTGAGGAAGCAAACGGGAAGTTTCAAAGAAGCATTTACGCTACATGAAGGGAAAATTGAAGCAGATCAAAGTGGTGAAACGAAAAAGGAATGGATGAGCAAGGTGGAAGAATGGAGGGCAGCGCTCAGAGAAGTTGCTGATTTAGCTGGGATGAACCTACAAAATCGAGCTGATGGGTAATTTCCTCCCAAAGTCCTAAGCTCCTATTGATGCATCTCTAGCATCTTTTGGGGATTTTCTGGATGGATTTTTTTTTTTTTTCATGCTTAGGCCTTTTGGATTCATAGACAACCTTTTCACGTGAAACTGGTAGTGATTGTCTCGCTTCGTCTATTTTCTTATCTACCGTTTTATTTGTGTTTTAGTCCCCAGCTCAAGCTATTTGAAAATGTTATGCCCAATAATTCGTTTTCAACTAAAATAACTTTAAACAAAACTTGGTCTTTCTTCGCAAATTGCAATAGTCGGGACCAACAATTGTTAAATAAATATTTTCAACTCGAGAACTCGTTTTTTCAACAATGAGGGCGAAACTTTATTCCATTTTGCTTCAGAATTTGCAAATTATTTCAATTTTAGGTTGTCATTCTTATTTTATTTCGTATTCCATCTTGACCTCATTATTAGGCATGAGTCGAGGTTTATCCAAAAAATTGTCAAAGTAGTTGGGGACAAGCTAAGTCGTGCAATTTTGGACATTGCCCCTTATGCGATTGGAATACATTCTCGTGCTAGAGAAATACAGTTTTGGTTAGGAGATGATTCAGCTGTTGTTGGTGTAGCTGCAATTTGTGGGATGGGTGGAATAGGGAAGACTACCATGGCCAAATTCCTCTATAATTTGAACTTCTCAAGATTTGAAGGTAGCAGTTTCCTTGCAAATGTAAGAGAAATTTCGAAAGAACAAGATGGTTTACTTTGTTTACAAAGACAACTTCTTTCAGATATTTTAAAGGGAAGAAAGGAAAAGATATACAATGTTGATGAAGGAATTGTCAAAATTAAAGATGCTTTGTGCTTCAAAAGGGTTCTTGTGGTTCTTGATGATGTCGATAAACTGTACCAACTAGAAGCAGTGCTTGGAATGCGTGATTGGCTTTTTTCAGGGAGCAAAATCATCATAACCACTCGACACGAGTGCTTGCTAAGGGCTCATAAAGTTTGCAAGGTGCATAGGATTCAACAATTGGACTATGATGAATCCATTGAGCTATTTAGTTTGCATGCCTTTGGACAAAGCCATCCCATGGATGAATACGCGGACTACTCAAAGTGGGTGGTTAACCATTGCGGAGGGCTTCCATTGGCTATTAAAGTGTTGGGCTCTTCTCTATCTGGAAAAAGCTTAGAAGTGTGGAGGAGTCAGTTAGAAAAATTGAAAGAGATCCCCGATAGTGGAATTCTCGAAAGATTGAAAATAAGCCATGATTGTTTGCAAGACGATCATGATAAAAGTTTATTCCTCCATCTTGCTTGCTTCTTTGTTGGGAGCAATAAGGACAGTACAATTACAATCCTAGATGGCTGTGAATTTTACACAGCGGTTGGGATTCAAAATCTCATGGACAGATATCTAGTAAGAGTTGATGGAAACAAGATTGAGATGCATCATTTGCTTCAAGAAATGGGGCGAGAAATCATCCGACAAGAATCACCCAAGGAGCTTGGAGAACGTAGCAGACTGTGGAATCCAAAAGATTCCTTTAATGTCCTAAGACAAAATACAGTAAGAATTACGTGTTCTCCTGACGTATATTTACAATTGTTCATATGCATGTGTTGTTATGGTATTTACTAATCAATGTTCTGTGGGTGTGTGTCAGGGCACGAAAAAAATTGAAGGCCTCAGTCTCGATATGAGTTTATTGAAAGAAGATATATCTGCCACAAGGGTGTTGGGTCTTAATAGAAAACGCAGTTTCGAAGAATTCTTCGAATACTCATTATTGTCAGATGTAGGGAATTCGCTTAAGAGATATTGTTTTGGCAACTTTTTCTTGAGCTCGATTGGCATTGCTGCAGTAGATTCAAATCAAATAGTTTTGGAAACGGATGCATTTACAAAAATGCACAACCTAAAACTTTTGCAGCTCGGTCATGTACAAGTACTTGGAAGTTATGAAAATTTTCCAAAAGAAATAAGATGGTTGTGTTGGCATGGCTTCCCATTTGAATCCATACCAAGTTCTTTCCCATTGGAGACCCTGGTTGCACTTGAGATTCCTCATAGCAGCTTGAAGAAGTTAATTTTGCATAGAACTAAGGTACATTATGTTTTCCTTCTTCTCTTTTCTTAATGATGTGGGATGATAAAAGAAGGTAAATCCCTTAAGACACGCCTATGAAACCCTAGAAATCCACAACCAAAGGTTATAAAGGCATCCGGACGAGTACAGAAAGAAATTCTTCCATACCATAAAATTCTTTTAATGACGTTGAAGAGTCCTTTAAATAGGCTCTTCTGAATGATAACTACGAATAAACGCAAAGATATCCTAACAATACAATCTACCAGATAATCATAAAATAATAACTAAATGATCCTGCAAGATCAAATGTGTACATCCCGTACTGTTTCCTATTGTTTAAAATTAAACTTAATTAAGAGTGCGCCTTTGTGTTTGTTGTTGAGAGACAAGTGAGGAGGTGCAATTGAAGAGAACCAAGGTATGTTACTCCCCTGTAAGTCATATTATTCCTTTGAAACTATTACAATCTAATAGCTGTTTTTGTCCCTCGTACTACAGCTTCTCCCATGGTTGAAGATTCTTGATCTTAGTCATTCCTATTACCTAGCCAAGACACCTGACTTCTCAGGACTCCCCAATCTTGAGAGACTGATGCTTGAAAATTGTGCAAGTCTGAATGAGGTCCATGAATCTATTGGACACCTAGAGAGACTTGTTTTGTTAAATTTGAAAGATTGCAAAAATCTGAGGAGACTTCCAAGAAGCATTGGTATGCTAAAGCTTTTGGAAAAACTTGACATCTCTGGTTGTTCCAATCTTGAGCAATTGCCCGCAGAGGTAAGAAATATGGTGTCTCTAAAGGTGCTCCATGCAAATGCGACTTCCATACTTTCAACCATTGGGGACGAGAAAGAAATTCAATCTCTCATCCCGTCTTGGATATGGAAGCCAAAAAAGAGTCCAGAAACTTCATGGGCTTCTTTTCCGCGGTCCTTGGTCAAATTAAGTCTTAGACACTGCAATCTCTCGGAACATGCTTTCCCCGAAGATATTAGCAGCCTATCGTCATTGAATTTTTTAGACCTGAGCTATAATCCAATTCGTAGTCTCCCAGATTGCATCAAAGATCTGAATGGGCTCCAGAGCCTTCATGTAAATAATTGCAATAACCTTCGGAGGCTAGTGGTTGTCCAGAACCTGAATACTTCGGTGATTGAAGGGAAGTATTTGTTGGAGAAAAACTTGAAAAATACAAATTACTTCTGAAAAATCCAGAAAATTTAAGAAACATAGGAAATTGAATTTTGAGTCCAACGGACCAAACCATGCCAAAAGCGGAGTTCGTATGAGTCAGAAACAATAAAAAATGCAGTTTTTGAATTACATGCTGCCAAACAGGTCCCTCAGGTGCTGTTCCTCTTCTCCAAAAATTAGGATTTTCACAAAAACGACCCCAAACTAGGGTTTGCCATAACTACCAAACCGTAACTCCAAATCAAGCTTATTATATATCGTTGCGAAGGTATTGAAATGATATACGCGTACATGTAAGCCCTCATACTAGAACTGAATGCAGTGAAAACACCGTTCATTCAAAGTTTCAGAAAAGACAACTAGGGTTTCATTTTTCTCACAAACGGTTGATCCGATTAACATGAAACTTTACAAATTTCATCTACATGTTATGGGCTACATTGTGTAAAATTTTGAAGCGATTCCGAGATGTTTCAAAAAATCATGTTCTTCGAACCCATAAAAAACATGCACGAAAATCAGTCAACATGTATTTTTAAATCATGATACATATGGATATTCAAGTACAAAAGAGCACGAAAACATTCAATACAGGTCTGATACCAATGTCAAACTTTAATGAGGAATTCGGAAACGGGTGGTTTGGGTGACCTTTAGCGAACTTTTACCGAACCGGATTTTTTGGTGGATGGATTACACACTCCGACACGTACTAGAACATCAACAATCTCCGCGATGGAGTGATGCTACAAGGTTCGAGTATCACCCTCGATTCCACAGTGCAAAAGCTTCGAATCGTTCTTTAATGGCAGAGGGAGATAACTAGGGAGCGTGTTTTGTAGAACTCCATCACTGATAATATTGTGTGCATATCAATTATGAATATGCTGCAGGTAATATATAGAGTGAGCATCCTAGATGCTTTAGAATTCCTATAATCCTAAGAGTCTAGGATTACTTCAACTTCTTCTATCTTATCTCCAAGATAAGATAGGACTATAATAAATGGGTCACCGGGTCATGCCCACATGGGCGACCCGATTTGGTCCCGGACCTAGCCCAAATTCCAACACATCTCCTTATCCGCCAGCCAAACCGGCCGTTGGGGTGTCCGGGAAGCACATGCACAACGTGATTAGTATTCGTAGGGGATTAAAGCCGAAATTAAACCCAGCATGAACCGATTCATAACTAGTTTCACTTTCTATTGACATGGAGAGTGTTAGCCTTTAGAGCTTGCGCAACAATGTTTTCAATTTTATTTTTTTATCATTGTGCAAGAATGTTGATAAAGTGGTGGAACCGAGATTTTGCTTTTAAAAGACCTCTACAAGAAAAAGTTGGGTGCATGCGCAATGGCGGAACCGGGATTTTGGCTTTAGAAGGCCCGACTTAATAGACATATTCCACATGCATCGAATGACTTTAGATACATATCTGTTCGAATCTACGTCTATAGTCCGTAACAATGCTCTTTTAACAAATGAAAATGGAAGATCTTTTGTTTTCAGTTAAAAAGACCTATTTCATGTCAGATGCATGTTATACCAATTATGGTGGAACTCTCATCCAAATAGGCTTAACTTGAAAAGTTTCTGCTAAAATCCAGTGTTTCAGTGATTCAACCGATTAGATATATGTTAACCAAATCTGGTAATACTCTCGTCCAAGTACGCTTCACCTGTAAAGTTTCTAATGGAATTTGGTGTATTAGTGATCTTACTGATTAGATCTATGTTTGTTGACGATTCTCATAATACCCTCATCCAAGTACGCTTCACTTGTGAAGTTTCTGATGGAATCTGGCGTATTAGTGATTCTTCCCGATTTTGTTTAGTAGATGCAATTGAGCCTAGAAATAGATGAGCGAAACACTTCAAAGTCAAGTACTTCTTCAACAGTTGCGGCTTCTGAGAAATTTGGCAACAACTCGGTTTGTCATCGGTTGCAATTACGAAGGATGATCAAGATGTGACTAACAGTACTCCTTATATTTCGTGTCTACATATATATATTTACCAAAACACGAGAGAGATTAAATGATGCCAAGGCCATGGTTCATAGGGCCAGTGCTACATCAAAGAAGTGAAGGACAAGCCACAGATTTGGATGAAGCAGTACATCTACCCAAGTAATATAGGCATGCGCGCATAGTCCAAACTAAAAAATTATTGTATTTAAGAATTAAATTACACCTAGCTGTAAAGAATGCATTAGAAGTTGTGTTTCTATTTGAAAGCCTCAATTGTAAGAGAATTCTGAGCTTTATTTGGTTTTAGAATTGCATAATGTGCTTCAATTTTTCTTTGGTTTGTGGAAGTTGTTGTACATAGTGGTGCTGAAGTTGCCTACATGTAGATCCATAATGAAGAGTTTACAGTAGGATGGAGTGGGCTGGCTTTTTTACCAAAGCTTTCACGTAAATTTTTAGCTTATGTTTGCATCCATTGGACACGTGCACTTAAAGTGTACGTGTTCGATGAAAGTGGGATGCAAAAGATGTAGCCATGGGTTGCTTGTAGCTAGTCCAATTCAACACGATATCTCTAATCCAGGATGGGCTCCTATTGCAACGTTATGCGAAATTAAAGAAGGTGTGTGTTGTTGAATGCCTTTAGGCTCTTTCATACTGGTTTTTAAAATATCCTTCGTTCAGTGTCTGTGTTATTTGCAATGGTTGTTCGAACTTCATTTGTGCCTTCTTCGTTGAGAGAATTGGAAGAGAGTTGCAGGTTTTACAAATCTTTAAGTCTAGAGGATTTCATTGCTTTAAAGTCAATTTCCATATTTCATGTTATAAATGATTCCTTGTCTTTATGAAGCTTCTGCCTACGAATTTCGATGACGTCCTTGTGTTTCCTCTTGGATTGGACATTGATGTCCGTGTTTTGATATTTGGTAAAGGCTGTGTTGAGAAGATCTGTGTTTGGTACTTATCTATTGGTTTGGTAAACTAAGAACAATTTAAAGTTGTATTTTTTTTACTTGAACCCTCCCTTTTGTTTGTAGGAGAGTAGATATTTGTCTGCTTAGGAGAGTAAAGTTATGTAATTATTGCTAGGTCTTTATATGACTTGAATGTATGGAAGATTGGCTATCTTGTTATAGTCTGATGTCGTTTTGTACTTCTGTCTGTTTTAGTGGTTGGCAATGCATATCATTATGTACATCATGCATAATTTATAAGATGCACCAGAATTTACATTCCTTGAATCATTTGGGAGTTGGAGGATGCACAGCTTCCCAGGATTGCACTAGAGTTCTCTTATGTTGGATGGGATTTGAATTTTATGTAGTACATCCAGCAAGAATTAATTTGCCAACATGTGTTCTGAATAATTAGTGATATTTGTTGTAATCTTCTTATAGGCCTATATTTTCCGACACAATTTTAGGTGCTAAAAGTTTTCATGCACAAATGTCTTTGAGGGTTATTTTCACATCTGAAATATGGATGGGTAATTATTACCCTTCCCTTTATTACCTATAAAGCAACTATCAGCTTGTGCATGACATTGATTATAAAGCAGCGTTTTCAATTCTTGTTCCGTTTATCTATGAGACATGTTTGAATATTGGCAGGTTTAGATCTTTTTTCCAATGTATCCACCATGTAGGTGGGTCCCACACGAGTAATCTAGATTCACGCTTCCACTACGAACTCTGATAAAAATAATATGTTTATTTTAATGAAATAAGTAAAAGCCAAATACCCTAGCGTCACCAGAAATAATTATGGTGTAATGTTGGGTCAGTTTTTATTGAAAAAATCCACGTTGTTACAAAATTAGTATAATTTTGAAATTGGATTCAAACCAAATCAAAGTTTTAACAAAGCACTTGTTTAAGTACAGAATATTCATTTTAACAAACCATTGTGTATTGCCACAACTTGCAAAACATGTAATCTATATACACGACTTCATGATCTAACTGTGTCAACTTATACCTACCAAATATTTAAAGTCGTCTCTATAATCTTCTATTTCTAAACTATATACTCGCTCGCCACTCATTACACATATCTCCAATTATTGTCATTACTTCAATCTTTTACAACAATGAAAACAACCCTAAAACTGTGAAAAATAAATTTAGGATAGTTTTAAAAGATATAAACAAACTTAAAACAACAAAATAATAGTGAGCATGGGACTCCGTGCGAGCACGGAGGCGTAAACTAGTAAGGTAACAAAAGAAAGAAATCCTGCTTTTCTTTTGATGTTTGTGCTCGTGCACATCCACGCTCAGTCCATGAACACCAGATGCAATTTCTCTCACACATGACTCCCAATTTACCCCTAAAAAGAGAAAACTCTGGGGGCTGATGGATGATATAATGGTTACTACCTGACATCTTCTACAGTCGAATTAAAATCAGAGGTCCACCACACCACCAAGCCACCTGCACTCCCAATGGGATCCATGGACATACTCAAAGGTGATTAAGCTTTTTCAATAATGGGAAAATGCATCAGTTAATGCAGTGGAAGATTTTTTAAAAGATCAAATGGTGCCTGAATTGCAGGCTTAGATAGAAGTTGTTGCTTCATCTTGTAAGGGGACAAATATAAACATCAAAAACTTCAAAATCAACAACAAAACACGACATCGAATTGTGGCATTCATAGCATTCTAGTTTGAAGCAACAAAATCATCCTCATTATGCGCACGCGCACAACACGAACACATACCGGAAAAAAAAATATCATATCATCTAGTTATGGAATACATAGCATCCTAAGTGAATACAGAGAGCACATACAAACTTGCCTAAACAGTCAAATAACCGAACGACAAGGAAAACACTAGCAATAGTTCCTAGTAGAATTAATTACTAACTTCAACGGACACATAGCAAGTGAACCAACTTCCGCATCACTACAGAAGGACAACTCCCTGCGTAGGCTTCAACCTCGCAATTGTTTCAATTTGGGGTGAAACTAAACTTTCAACAAACACGGCACTGCAATAGATTCGACCTCTATGATTTGGGATTGGGAAATCCTTGTACACATTATGCTCAGTATTGTAAGCCAAGATTCTCCATTCCACTCTCCACTACCTTCGAACTTCCCGTTGTGATGTCGAATACAAGTGCGTTAGCACCTCCCCATTTGTAGTAGAACCCAATAGCACCGCCCAAGAGTAAAGTGGATCAAACACGACCAAGTCAGGTATAATGAACAAACTTGTTCAAGACGCCTTGTCAGCATAGGTTGTCATTGCTAACACCTCGACATCACTTACTTTACACCTCCCATGATGGTTGGTAGACAAAGCCAAAGAAAGACATCCGTCCAAAACTCCGAAACCATGTAAAGTACTACCTATAAATCGCTCATGTTCTGGCATTGGCACCTTTACAAATTCATTTGTTTGTGGATCAAAGGAAACTATGAAGTAGGGCTTCACATGTGAGCTCTGATCTTCTCTACTACCTACCAACCAATGGACACGATTATTCACGGTAGGTCCCAGCTTCAAATTTTTCTTATCGTAAGGGAAGCGATTTTGTGTCCAAGTTCCATTTCTAAAGCTTCCAACCATGAAAGTGACGCTAGACGTGAACACCATTACTATCTTGTAATCATCAGTGAAAGAGTCATAACAAAGTCCCGAAATAAGAAATTCATTATAAAGAGCATCAACCAACCAAAAATGTGAAAGCACTATGTTGCACCATCCAGTCAATGGATTCCACAAGAACAATTTTTCACCAGAACTTATCAGCAACAACCCATTACACGAACCCCTCAATCTTGGCCCACCGTTTGATACTTTGTCAATCAATTGGTTAGGTATAGGAAGTTCCATCACTGAAGCTTCATTATCTATCAAGTGGATTGAAAACCTCCATTTATTCACAGACCGTGTGGGTCTCTGACTGGACATGACAATAACTTGCTGCCTTGGGGTAAGCTTGAATTTTGGATCTGATATTAAAGAAAACCAAGATTTGGAAACACACTTAAAACAAAGGAGAGACTTAACAAGTAATTTTGGGAGTATGAGAATAACAATCTCTTTTGGAATATATGGGCAGCAGCTCTCTTCTTTTTCCTCTACTCTCTTCTTCCTCTTCTTTCCTCTTCCTGGCTGCATTATTTACTTCCTCGAAAAACTGCAAGAGAATTATTCTTAGCCACAAGCCTAAGAAACCAAATCTAAAGGATAAAGATAATCACACACTGAAAGACACGTGTATACGGGTTATGCCTGGTGAGAAAGTGCGACAGAGAGCTAAGCAACAAAAAGAAGAAAAAGAAAGTGTGACTAGGGTTAAACTCGTGATTCTTCTGCAAGTTCGTTTCATTTCCCTCAAAAGTGTATGAAAATTGTTCATGCAGTCAAATGACAAACATGTCTAAACAAAAACTGATATATTAAAATGACTTCGTGTCTTAAGAGAAAGCAGTTATAAAACTTTTATCAACTTCATAAGAGAACTAGGTGAGAAAGGGAATGCAGAGAAAGAACCTAACAATATATAGCACGACACAGGAAAAATGAAATTACCTTTTAACTCTGATATTATAAACGCAATGAAGTTCATAAAGTCTAAATTGTGAGTTAGAGTCAACCTTTCAGAAGGGTCTGATTGGCACACAGCATTTCAACATTTACGTATGAAGAAAGGAAAGCAAATACACTAATAAAATCTACTAAATATTGCGTAGCTACCACCAAGAAGGGAGATAATAAAAAGTAAAAATGTCTCCCAAGAAAAGCATCACAAAAACCTCTAACCAGAAAACCACTATGACCTATTTAATACGAAGAAGACATTAATTGTGCTGAAATTACATGGAAATCTTCACTCCATCCTCCATACCCCTCAAGACTCCTTTTTTTGGGTTCCACTAGGGGCTCTTAAAAGTGGTCCGAACAGTTCATATCATGGATTTGGAAAAGAAAAACATCAATACAAAAAATCAGATTAATCTTATATGCTTATGCAGAAGTAACATTTCACCGAAATTGAACAACTCATGTTCATACTTGCCATCCGTTGCATAAAAAAGGTTGCAAACATTTCGTGCATTTCTCTCTATCCAATCAAGCTGAATTTTTTAATGGATGTGCTTCTCAGTGTAATCTACAAGATGAACGATCCAGATCCTTATTCATAGGCTAGTGGTTCACACCTGCCAATTCTTCACAAATTTGACACCTTTTTTGAATCAAATATTTCTTTAGGGCTTTTCTTGTACCACGAAGCTTTTTTCATAATTTGGGTGACCGCTAAAATAACAGAACGAGAGTTAGGGCTCAAACCGCAAATGGTGCTTCAGATGTAGGAAGTCAGAAAGTTTCTGGCATAAAGCAATGAACACATGTAAACCTATCGACTATCCTATTCTTCTGTATGTATAGCTATATGCACAAATTCATGTTACCCAAAAAACTTAAGAGAAATGAAAAACTCAAGTAGAGGATGAAGATTGAGGGATTTACGAGAAAATGCGGTAATCGACGACAAAATAGCCGCTGGTGGTGAGAGTCTTCGTCGTCGTCGTCGGAAAGAGGAAAACTCAAGATATTTCTGCCACCCAGCTCTCCTTCAGTCAGTGAGAGCATATCCACTCTTTGCCCAAATTTTTTGACTCCTTTTTCCGATGCTTACTCAAATTGAACGGTGGAGATTTAATCCACACCATTGAATGACAAAAGGGTAATTAAAGTGCAAAAAAAAAAAAAAGCCTTAAAAATTTGGTTCTAGATTTGGTGATGAGCAAATTTGGTGAAACATTTGAGTAAAACCAAATTTGGTGAAGGAGTGAAGTGTGATTTTTGGTGTTTTTTACTCAAACTTGAATTTGGTGAAAGATTTGATGAAGGGGTGGAGATGCTTTAGTCTTACCGCACCACTGCCCTAGCTGTCCGGCATCAAAATTGAATTGAAAATTCAAAAATTAGGATTTAAAAAGTGGGGATTGATATTGGCACTCCCCATTTTGATATTGGCACTCCCTTTTTTTTTTTTTGCGCTCTATTAGGTGAAGTTACTAAACCACCATTGTATTTTGAAAACAAGAGAAAAATGTAATTATACAGTGCAAGGGTGATTTAGTAAGTTCACCTACTAGAGACAAGATGGGGAATGCCAATATCAATTCCCTAAAAAACGTATTTAAATATATATAAAATATATTAGAATATATAAAAATGCATAAACAAATAAAAAATAACAATGGAGTGTGTGTTTTTTGTCCTCTTATTGCCTTCTTGCCAGTCCATAGGGCTGCAAAAGATCCGAGCTCGAACACTATAAAAATCTGACGAGGCAAGCTCGAGTCGAGCTTCCTTAGGTTTGAGCCGAATTCAAACTTGTTCACGAGCCTTTACAAGTCAAAAATATTAGATATTTATGCCCTCATGTAGACCTAAAACTGCAAGAATAATTTTTATTTTATGCATAAACAGGTTCATAAATATACAAAATTACAATATATATAAATATATATATATATATATATATATGTATATATATATGGGGCCGGTTCCCCTCACACTTAAAAAAATACATAAAAAAACACAATACTCTTTTGAGCCCCCTTGTGATGTTCCGAACCACTGATCTTGTTTAAATGAGTAGAATAAAAGGTTCTGCAAAATTTCAGCTCAATCAAATATCGGTAAATGCTTGAAAATTTCAGCTCAATCAAATATCGGTAAATGCTTGATCCAAACGATTTTAAAAATACTAGTTCCTGTCACAATTTTTGCAAAACTATTTGGATCAAGCACTTACCGATATCCGATTAAGCTGAATTTTTGCAGGACCTCCTATTTTACTCATTTAAACAAGATCAACGGTTTAGAACGTCACAAGGGGCTCAAATCAAAATCGTGTGTTTTTTTATGTGTGAGGGGAACCAGCCCCTATATATAAATACCGGGAAGGGCCGATCTAGTCCGGGAATCTCGGATCCGGGACTCCACCTTCCCGATATTTTTTTGACGATCCGAACCGTCCAATGTGTTCAAATGGTGTTTGTGAGGACCCGTGTTTTTTATATAATTTTTCCGGAAATAATATTTGGGAAATGTGGGAAATGTTTTAAAATGCTACAGGGTCAATGTGTAGTGAGAATATGCGTTTGGGTGTCTTTGTAATACATTAGAAACTAAAGGGGTGAAAGTGCGAAGGGGTGTGTGTATAAGTTTGTGTGTGTTGGCTGATTTTGGGGCAAAAATCACTCCCCTCTTCCTCTCTAAAATCAGCCCCCTTTCTTTCTCTCTTTCTCCTCTCAAGTTTTCCACAAAACCTCACCAAAATACACCTCTCTCCCTCCCCAAACTCAAGATTCAACCTCAAAACCGTCTTCTACGCGTGATTTGGAGCTTGGGTCTCCGTGGTTTTCGCTTGGAGCTACATTTTTTCGGTTGGGAAGCTTAAAGAACAAAGGGTTTTGCACTTCCTTCTCATTTGGAGCTCAACTCTTGAGGTAGGGGAATAAATTTCTTTTCTCTCTAGTGTATCTAGTTGATTTGTTGCACATAGTTGATACTTGGACTCAAACTCCATGAAAAACCATGAATTCCTCCTAAGTGGGTTTGTTTGAGTTTGATTTTGTGATCTATGAAGTGGGGTATTGTTTGATGCAATTGATTGTTGATTTGTCCACCTTTGATGCATATTTGTTGTTCTACATTTTCAATTTTTTTGGCTTGGGTTGAAATCCTCTCCATTTTGGAAAAATCTGAAATCTGCAAATTTTCGCTCGTAATGGTCTTTGTATCGATACCCCTTTTAAGGGTATCGATACCCATCGCTCTGTTGAGATTTTAGTTGCCTGGTATCGATACCCCTTAAAAGGGTATCGATACCTAGCTGTTTGTAAGGCAGATTTTGGCCCAACTTCGCGGGTACGCCCCGACTTCGTCCGAACTCCGATTGGGGCGATTCTCGAACCATTGGAAAGCTTTACGAGTCTACTTTCAAACCCAATTGGTTTCATATTCGTAGCATTTGTATCTTGAGAGAAATGTTCTTTTTCCTAACAAGGTGTCGGGTTTTCTCGAGTTTCATAACTTCATTTTTATGTTCCTTTGCTCCGGGCCTTCATTGGTCTTTCCTAAGCTTCTCTAATCGACTTCTAAGCGTTGGTAGTTTATCATGATATGAATGATGTTTTGTCATGATCTCTCACATTCTTGGATACATGTTAATTTTGCCACAACCGACACACTATGAGCTTTCGAACTAAACGAACTTGGATTTGAGTTGTGATAAATTAAAGAAGATGGATCGTGATTTGATGAGTGAATTAATATGGGGCACTTACGAGATACATGGGCATTGGTGGGATGTTTGAGGGACATGTGAGTATTTGAGAGACACGAGGTACTCATGGGTATTGCGGGATACGTGAGAGAAACTTATAGAGTACACGTGGGACACGTGAGAGTTTGTGGGATCCAATGAGGCACTTACTAAATAGTTAGTTGACACGTGGGTATCTATGGAATACGGGGACACACTAGTTGTATGTGGTGTGACACATGGAAAGAAATTGACCTTCGGGATGGTGTCAAGTATATCAAGCATATATATATTCGCACACATATATAAATGAGATACGTTAGGTTGATTATTGATGTGTTGAGTGGGCACATGGGTAAACCGTTATCGCGGAGTGGTATTGCGATACTTATGTGAACTTGTAGTATGCCTTGACACGTATGGGACACGTTGAGACGTATGTGAGTATTAGTGAGACATGTTGGTGTTTTTTTTGGAATATGTTGATAAGTGTGTAGGCAAGGCGGGGTACATGGACTCGCGGAAATATTTAGATTTGCTTATGATGGGTGAATGTATATATATATATATATATATATATATATATATATATATATATATATATATATATATATATATATATATATACACGTATACGTAAGTAGGTGTGGAATATTCGGGGACGCGATTAATGGTATTTTTATAACTAGTAGTTGCATGTACGGTTTGTTGTATGGCTAGAAGGATATCCATTAGTTTATTATTTGAAATTTGGATTGCAGAAGTGTCATCAGGTGTTATGAGAAGTACTTTTACTTCAAATGGTAAGTGTAGACGCCTACTTGTAAATGTTGGTTTTGCTTTATGCTCTTATTCGATACATGTTATTTATGCATATTGTCTTTTTAGAGTCTGAAACCCAAAGGGGACACCTACTGGGCGAAGTGTATGCTCACCCCTTTGTTGTTTCAGGTTCCGCTTGAAGTGCAGGATGGAATGCATGGTGTGCATGACATGAAGTTTTTTGGAAGCATCATTGCTTTAAATCTTTGATTATCGTATTCATGTAAAACTTTTGAGGAAGGATGATGTAATTCGTGGGAGCATTTCAGGTTGATTTTTTTTTTTTTAATTTGGAAATGTAAACAATCATGTAAATTGGTACTTACCATTTTGGGGTTCGAGCTTAGAAAGTCAGATTTTGAATTTGTAATGCTCTAATGACTGGATATTTTTTTTAGAAATGCGTTTGACTCTGATGACGTCGATTTTAATTATGTTTTGATTTATTAAATTTGAGGGCGTGACAGTGTTTTCAAGGGTCCACACGGGAAATCTTCAAAAAAAAATATCGGGAAGGGTTTGATCCAAGCAGTTTTTCGCAAAACTGTAAATATACAATTTTTGCGAAAAACTGCTTGGATCAAGCCCTTCCCGGTATTTTTTTTTTTTGAAGATTTCCCACGTGGACCCTTGAAAACACCTTTTGAACACATTGGATATTTCGGATTTCCCAAAAAAAAAATTTAAAAGCATCAAAACACCGAAAAACCCTCAATCCGGGATCCTTGATAGGATCCGTGGCGTATATATATATATTATAAAATGTAAGTTTATCGTACTTTGCTTCCTATTTTGCATCGGATTGCTTATCCTAGGCTTATCCCATTCCCACCCACCCTGGGATAAGCTTATTCGGGTGGGTGTAATGACACCCTTACCCCTAAAATCTCTTCAAACTCTTTTTGTACTCCCACTACAAAAGATAAGTAACAGCTTGTCACATTATTTCTTTATCCAATCACTCTTATCCATCTATTTGAACTTTCCAACAAACTCCTTCTTAGCTAGTCGCTCCTTTTTAACTATTTCCCCTTATAACATACTAGCATGAACCCGTGGATGGGGATTAGATGTGTTTAGGGATGGATAGTGATATCCACTCCTGTCCCAGCCCTATTTTGTTTTTCAATTGAACAAATATCCTGATAAAAAACAAAAATAGTGAAAGTACACAAATGAATACATGCTTAACGCAAAAGAAGACGTTATGGAAATTTTTGAACTTTATAAATTAATATAAATTAAATTTGTTTGTAAGTTTTGATTGTTGTGTATTGAACCTCCGCTGTGAAATATGTACACCAATGAATACCTGTTTAACACAAAAATAAGACGTTATGGAAATTTTTGAACTTTATAAATTAATACAAATTAAATCTGTTTGCAAGTTTTGTTTGTTGTGTATTGAACCTCCGCTGTGAAATATAAGCATACATAATCATATATCTATCACTTGGTGAAGCTTTTTTCCTATGGAATCACTGGCAACAAAAAAAATGGCAATAAAACAATATAAATTGATCAACTTTACAGCAATAAAAGAGGAAAATTATAAATACTGCATGATAAGAAAAAAACTCACTTTTTTCAACAATTGGATACTTTGTCCCATTCATAACCATACATAAAAGTTTAACTGGCGCAACCGTACAAAAAGTTCGAACCTACATCATGATCACCTGTAGAATACGAAAAATACAAGAAAAAACATAGCAACGATATATAACAGGGCAAACATATCTCGTGCTTCCATTAAACAAAAGAAAAAAGTAGAACTCGATATAAATTTACCGAATTTGTAAAGTTTAACAAAGTTTGGTGCTAATTTTCCGCAACACACCATCTTTTATTATCAACCTTTTGCCTATTTTACATGTAGAACACTTAATCTGTCAAAGCGCAAAAAAAATAAAAAAATTACAAACTAATCAATTTAGCACCATAAAATCCACATGTACCTGCTCAATGCTCAATACTGTAATCTTGTTTGTTGAAAGTTTTTTCTCTACCATAAAAACCCTTGTATGATGTAAAACAGTCAAATCTTTATGAGTGAAACTCACAGGTAAGACTTTATAGTTGTTTTAGTTAAATTTTTAATTTGGAGCCGAATTCTATTATGAGAAATCAATTCAAGTATCTAATTATGATAATCCCAATCTCCTATTTTGGGTATGCAAAGAAGAAATTAAGGTAATCTTTTGAATTACATAACCTATGTATAGATAAATTTTAAGATTGGTAATAAGAATAAGTTCACATGTGTTACTAAAAATTCTAATGACAATCCAATGAGTTCATGCCACATGTGTTAAGATCCACCCTTCTTCTTTATTCATTAAAAAACGTTATCCGTTGTCACACCCTCAAATTTAATAAACCAAATACAAATAAAGTCCACGTAGGATAAATCAAAAGTCATACATTTTCTCGTTGAAAAGTCAAAGTCAAAGTACATTGAGTTTCTCCAGGAGGTACCCATACCCATGCATAAGTAATGAATAGTTAAGAGTTATTACTTAATCCAAGATTTGTCAAAAGATTTAAGGAATTAAAGTTACAAGATCATCTCCCAAAATATATTAACGATGGAGAGGATAAAATAACTTCATGTTGAATGAGCTTCATGATATGCATCCACACGCCAAGCATTCCAATCACGTGCCTTGCCGAGTACCTGAAAATGATAGGTTGAGCTCACTAGCCCAGTAGGAAACTTTTCTACCAACGCTAAGGGTATAGAAGATGAAACATGCATATGGAGATGTGATACACATGAATGGATAAGCTAGAATAGACCAAAGTAAATCGACTTGATGATAGAGTGTCCGGTAGATGCCCCAAAGATTGTACCAAACCCAAGTGTCCATAGATTTCCTCATCTTCGTTAAATTTCATGTCGTAGGTCCAATCCGTTCAAATCATTTCCATTTTCATAAAACGTTTCATTTTTCACGATAACCACTTATGTTAATAGGGAATGAATCCCTCTGCCGGATTTCGTGGGCTCCGAACACCCCTGCCGGATTTCGTGGGCTCCGAACACCCATGGCTAGGGACGCACCAAATGGTGGCCCTAGAAATAGCAAATCATCCTTTTTAAAAGTTTATTAAACAATCAAGGGTCCAAAAACATCCACGTAATTCATTTAGTTCGAAAGCTCGTAGTGTGTCGGTTGTGGCATAGTTAACATGTGTCCAAGAACGTGAGAAATCATGATAAAACATCATTCATATCATGATAGGCTACCAATGCTTAGATGTCGATTTGAGAAGCTTAGGAAAGACCAATGGAGGCCCGGAGCAACGGAACACGAAAATGGAGTTATAAACCCCGAGAAAACCCGACACCTTGATAGTAAAAAGCACATTTCTCCCAAAATACAAAGGCTATGAATATGAGACCAATTGGGCTTGAAAGTAGACTCGTAGAGCTTTCCAACGGTTCAAGAATCACCTCAAACGGAGTTCGGATGAAGCCGGGGCGTGTCCGCGAAGTTGGATCAAAATCTGCCTTACTAACGGATTGGTATCGATACCCATGAGAGGGGTATCGATACCGGGCTACTAAAATCTCAACAGAGCGTTGGGTATCGATACCCAAGAAAGGGGTATCGATACAAATGCCATTACGAGCGAAAATTTGCAGATTTTTCCAAAATGGAGGGGGTTTCAACCCAAGCCACAAAATGAGGTTTCCAACAACAAATAACTATAGAAGAGGGATATATCAACCACTAATTCAAGATTTTACCAACTAAACATGTAGAACCCAAACTCAATCAAAAAACCAAGCTCATTTCCATGGTGATAACAAGTTTAACAATAGGTTGGGAACAAGAACACCAACAATGCAATCATTCAACAAATATACATTTAGAGGAGGTAGAAGATTGTTTCCTACCTCAAGGATTGAGCTCCAAATGAGAAGGAAAGAAACCCTAGACTTTGCTTCCAACTCCAACCGAATTGAGCTTCCCACGACGAACTCAACGGAGACCGGACTTCAAATCACGCGTAGAAGGTGAATATTTGGTTGGATGTTGAAGTATTTGAGTGTGGAGGGTGGATTTTGTGGAGGGTTTTGAAGAAACTTGAGAGGAGAAGAAGAAGAGAGATAGAGATGAGTTTTGAGAGAAGAGAGGAGTGTGATTTTTTGACCAAAAATCTGATCCAAATGTGTTTATATACACACACACACTAGCACTTACACCCCCCTTGTTTCTTATGTGCTTCACAAACACCCAAATGCAATTACTAACTTCACATTGACCCCATATTACATTGTTTTCATTTTCCCACACTTCCCAAACATTATTTCCGGAAAATTATTTAAAAACACGAGTCCTTACATTCTACCCCCCTTGGAAAAATTTTGTCCTCAAAATTTGAAACAACAATGCACCCCAAGCCACTACATGCTCATGCATGATATGCGATATGTACTCAACTCATAAACTCATAAAATGCATAACTTAAACATGTACTCACATAGCTTAAACGAAAAATAACTCTGGGTGTTTCTCTCTCATTTCATCCTCCCTTTCCCACGTTGACTCCTCGCTACCAAAATTGTTCCACAAAACCCGCACAAGTTGAATTGTCTTACCCCGTAGCGTTTTCTCCCGTGAATCTATAACTCGTATCGGTTTCTCCCCGTAAGATGCATCGGCTTCAAGCTCAAGTTCGGACCATTCCAACACATGTGATGGATCCGGTTCGTATTTCTTCAACATAGACATGTGAAACACGTTGTGAATACCCGATAACCTTGGCGGTAAAGCTAATCGATACGCAACCTCCCCGATTTTCTCAATGATGTCAAACGGCCCAATGTAACGTGGTGATAATTTACCCCCTCGCCCAAAACGAGTCAAACCCCGACGCGGTGAAATCTTGAGGAACACGTGATTCCCCACATCAAACGATAACGGTCGTCTACGTCGATCGGCATAGCTCTTTTGGCGACTTTGAGCGGTTAACAAACGTTGGCGAATCACCTTCACTTTCTCGGTCGTTGCCTCTTGCGCGGCTTTAAGCCTCTTGCGAATCAATCCCATCGTCTCGGCAGTTTCGGCTACCAATTCGGGCCCCACTAATGTCGCTTCTCCCAATTCGCTCCAACACACGGGTGATCTACACGACCTCCCATACAAGGCTTCGTACGGCGCCATCTCGATACTCGATTGGTAGCTATTATTATACGCAAATTCGACTAACGGTAGATGATCTTCCCAACTTCCCCGAAAATCTAACACACAAGCTCGAAGCATATCTTCCAGGATTTGGAGCGTCCTCTCAGATTGACCGTCAGTTTGAGGATGATAAGCGGTACTAAACAACAAGTTCGTGCCAAGCGTGCCTTGCAAACCTTGCCAAAAACGTGCCGTAAAACGCGGATCTCTATCGGACACAATGGACACCGGAATCCCATGCAATCGGATAATCTCACGGATGTACAAACGACTAAGCGCTTCAATCGAATTGGTAACTTGAATCGGTAAGAAATGCGCGCTCTTCGTCAATCGGTCCACTATAACCCAAATAGCATCGTGCCCCCTCGGCGACCTCGGTAAACCCGTAACAAAATCCATCGCTATATTCTCCCATTTCCACTCGGCTTCCGGTAAAGGTTGTAACTCGCTTGCCGGTCGTTGATGTTCCGCTTTCACTTGTTGACAAGTTAAGCACTTGGACACGAAAATAGCCACGTCCCTTTTTATTCCCGGCCACCAAAATTGCCTACGCAAGTCATGATACATTTTCGTCCCACCCGGATGTACGGCTAACGGTGAATGATGAAATTCTCGTAAAATCTCACCCCGACACAAATTCGGTACAAATAACTTCCCTTGGAATCTAATACTTTGGTCGGCGTGAATCATCCAACCAATAGGTGCCTCCCCGCTAAGAAATTTGCTTCGAAAAGTACTCGCTTCTTCATCCGTTTGTTGTGCTTCCACTACGCGGGTCAATAAAATTGAACGAACCGTCAAATTGCACAAAGTAACTCCCTCGCGGACCTCCTCGCAATGCAAAGTGTAAAAACCTAACTCGTTCATCATTTTCCATTCATCAATTGCCAAACTTGTTAGTTGTTTCTTTAATTCTCTCAACTCGGCCGGTGCGAATCGATACGGAGGCATAGAAATAGGTGCGGTGCCTGGAACTAGGTCTATCGTAAACTCGACCTCCCGCTCGGGTGGCAAGCCCGGTAACTCCTCCGGAAAAACATCCGGAAAGTCACAAACAACCCGCGGTGACTCCCCACGTATAGACATATCCTCATCTAGCGTCAAACTAGCTAAGAGGCAAGCGATCGATTCCCTTTCCCGCGGTTCACATAGGTACGGCTCCAACGGTTCCCGACGTTCCCCGAAAAATTCGAAACAATTACCCTCCGGCGGACAAATCTGAACCCGATGCTTAAAACAATCGATAGTAGCGTGAAAGGTCGACAACCAATCCATTCCCAAAATAAGATCGAACCCCGTCATGCCCAAAACTATGAAATCGAACACAAATCGACGATCCCGGATAACCAACTCACAATCCCGACATATACGATCTAACAAAGTTCTACCACCCAATGGCGTGTCAACAAACAACGGCGGACTAAGCTCCTCGGACTCCAACTCTAAAGCACGTACAAATGATGCAGCTATGAAAGAATGCGATGCTCCCGAGTCAAACAAAACTTTTGCAAATAAGTGGAATAAAAGAAATGTACCCCTCACAACCGATGCGTCTGGAGTCTGCGAAGTAGTGTGAGGTGGTGGAGGTGGTGGTGGTGTAGCTGCAGCAACAGTGAAAACCCGGCCTGGCGTAGTCTGCACTGGCGTGGACGAGCTCGCTCCCCGCTCAACCCGTGACCCCTGAACAGAAGTGGTCTGACGAAAGTGTGGCTGGCTCTGTGCGCGTAGTGAGTCCGGCTCAGTTCAGCAGCCGAGGCAGGGGCAGGGGTTTGGTTGACAGCACCCGAAGTCTGAACACGCGGTGGTGGAAGAGCTTTAGGCTGAGTGCACTGAGAGCGAATGTGACCCAGCTGGCCACATTGATAACAAGTGTTCTGCGGCCTCGACGAATTTCCCCCAAACCCGGAAGAAGTAGGTGCCCTAAAAGTCGAACGATTCGGCATTGATTGGAAAGAATCCCTCATCCTCTTCCTATTTTGGTTCGCATAACCCCCCGTCGGTGCACTCACGGTAGTAGTTGGTGGCCTAGATTCCCTTGTCTTTACCCTCGTGTGATCCCCTTCTTCGCTCTCCAAACTCCTAGCCAACTCCACAATCTCAGAAAACCTCTCAAGTTTGCTGCTCATCACAAATTTCCTAATTGTTGGATCCAAGCCCTTCACAAATCTCTTGCATTTCCTCTCCTCCGTGCTCACAAGTTCCGGCGCGAAACGGGACAATGATTGAAATTTCATGGCGTACTCCGAAACGGTCATCGTGCCTTGCTCAAGCCACTCAAATTGCTCCCTGAGTTGTTCCTTATAAGAAGCCGGGAAATATTGATCTTCAAATTTTATCTCAAATTCGGCCCAAGTAAGGTTCTCGACATCCGGTTCCGTCACATTTCGTGCCGCCCTATCCGCTCTCCTTGCGTCCCTCCGTTCCGCTAGAACCGATTGCCACCACTCATTGGCTTCCCCCGTAAGTTGGCAAGCCACAAGACGAACCCTCAGATTATCCTCGGTAATGTCAAGCAAGTCAAACAATTTTCAAATCTCCGATAGCCAATGATTTGCGATCAACGGATCAACTTTAAGTCCGTCGAACTTAGGTGGGTCCATGCGACGAAACTCCTTAGCCACCTCCATGGCGCGAGTAGTAGTATTAGCCCTAGGTGTTTGAGCCAAGAGATTATGCGCCGCAAGCGCCGCCACAAAGTCGGTCATGAATGGATTCGGTGGGTTTTGACCTCCCGGTTGTTGTACCTCTTCCTCACGCCTCTCATCTCGACCCCCCGAACGTTCCCCATGTTACTAACCTCATCATTAGCCCGCTCGACCCTTTCGCGCCTAGCATTTCGACCCCCTCTAACGGTTGCACCACGTCTAGTACCTCCCCTCGGCGGCATAGTATAAGAATATAAGAAAGAAGAATCATTAAACCCAACATTATCTCAATTGAGGTCAAAGCCTCTACGCCAACCCAACACGGGTAACAACATGATCATGAATGTCACACAAGCACACAATAAATGAGAAAATATGATTTTCATGAGAAAACTTATGCAATGGTTTAAGCCCCCAAGACTCGAAGTCTTTCCCACGGTTCCTAAGTATTCGAACCTATGCTCTGATACCAAGTTGTCACACCCTTAAATTTAATAAACCAAATACAAATAAAGTCCACGTAGGATAAATCAAAAGTCATACATTTCCTCGTTGAAAAGTCAAAGTCAAAGTACATTGAGTTTCTCCAAGAGGTACCCATACCCATGCATAAGTAATGAATAGTTAAGAGTTATTACTTAATCCAAGATTTGTCAAAAGATTTAAGGAATTAAAGTTACAAGATCATCTCCCAAAATATATTAACGATGGAGAGGATAAAATAACTTCATGTTGAATGAGCTTCATGATATGCATCCACACGCCAAGCATTCCAATCACGTGCCTTGCCGAGTACCTGAAAATGATAGGTTGAGCTCACTAGCCCAGTAGGAAACTTTTCTACCAACGCTAAGGGTATAGAAGATGAAACATGCATATGGAGATGTGATACACATGAATGGATAAGCTAGAATAGACCAAAGTAAATCGACTTGATGATAGAGTGTCCGGTAGATGCCCCAAAGATTGTACCAAACCCAAGTGTCCATAGATTTCCTCATCTTCGTTAAATTTCATGTCGTAGGTCCAATCCGTTCAAATCATTTCCATTTTCATAAAACGTTTCATTTTTCACGATAACCACTTATGTTAATAGGGAATGAATCCCTCTGCCGGATTTCGTGGGCTCCGAACACCCCTGCCGGATTTCGTGGGCTCCGAACACCCATGGCTAGGGACGCACCAAATGGTGGCCCTAGAAATAGCAAATCATCCTTTTTAAAAGTTTATTAAACAATCAAGGGTCCAAAAACATCCACGTAATTCATTTAGTTCGAAAGCTCGTAGTGTGTCGGTTGTGGCATAGTTAACATGTGTCCAAGAACGTGAGAAATCATGATAAAACATCATTCATATCATGATAGGCTACCAATGCTTAGATGTCGATTTGAGAAGCTTAGGAAAGACCAATGGAGGCCCGGAGCAACGGAACACGAAAATGGAGTTATAAACCCCGAGAAAACCCGACACCTTGATAGTAAAAAGCACATTTCTCCCAAAATACAAAGGCTATGAATATGAGACCAATTGGGCTTGAAAGTAGACTCGTAGAGCTTTCCAACGGTTCAAGAATCACCTCAAACGGAGTTCGGATGAAGCCGGGGCGTGTCCGCGAAGTTGGATCAAAATCTGCCTTACTAACGGATTGGTATCGATACCCATGAGAGGGGTATCGATACCGGGCTACTAAAATCTCAACAGAGCGTTGGGTATCGATACCCAAGAAAGGGGTATCGATACAAATGCCATTACGAGCAAAAATTTGTAGATTTTTCCAAAATGGAGGGGGTTTCAACCCAAGTCACAAAATGAGGTTTCCAACAACAAATAACTATAGAAGAGTGATATATCAACCACTAATTCAAGATTTTACCAACTAAACATGTAGAACCCAAACTCAATCAAAAAACCAAGCTCATTTCCATGGTGATAACAAGTTTAACAATAGGTTGGGAACAAGAACACCAACAATGCAATCATTCAACAAATATACATTTAGAGGAGGTAGAAGATTGTTTCCTACCTCAAGGATTGAGCTCCAAATGAGAAGGAAAGAAACCCTAGACTTTGCTTCCAACTCCAACCGAATTGAGCTTCCCACGACGAACCCAACGGAGACCGGACTTCAAATCACGCGTAGAAGGTGAATATTTGGTTGGATGTTGAAGTATTTGAGTGTGGAGGGTGGATTTTGTGGAGGGTTTTGAAGAAACTTGAGAGGAGAAGAAGAAGAGAGATAGAGATGAGTTTTGAGAGAAGAGAGGAGTGTGATTTTTTGACCAAAAATCTGATCCAAATGTGTTTATATACACACACACACACTAGCACTTACACCCCCCTTGTTTCTTATGTGCTTCACAAACACCCAAATGCAATTACTAACTTCACATTGACCCCATATTACATTGTTTTCATTTTCCCATACTTCCCAAACATTATTTCCGGCCATTTTTGATAGTCTAGTATTCTATTTTGGACCATCCCTTAATAACTCTCTACTTTGTAAAGTTAACGGTTAAATGTTGGTAAATTTCTATTTTGCCCTTGAAAATAGTGTCCATTTTAAGAGTTAGTGTGTGAGTAGAAGTGTAATGACGATGTCTCTACGGAGGGTAAATGTTGAAAGTTATAACTTAAAGCGTAGTAATGATGTATTTACAAAAAGTTGGATACACGAAGTGCGACTTAAAAAGGGATACAGGAGAAAAAAAACTAGCCATACCTTAAATATTTGAAATTATAAATTTCAAATAAAAATTTTTAGAGTAATGTAGATCGCCAACCCCAAGTGGTTAACAAAGTGGTTGTAACGGATCGTTTTTTTTAAATATATTTATATTTATAAATATAAATATAAATAGTTACAGGGTTAATTATCCTAACAATGAGATAATTATCTTGTTGAGGGATATGTATTTACATGCATATATATTAGTGTGTAAAAATACATATTTATATTTAAAAAAAAAAAAAAAAATCCATCATAATTATCCCAACCTAACTACCCTATCCCTTATCTTTTTTTTTTTCTCTTATCATTATACTCTCCTATTTCCTCTTAAACTCTTCCATATCACTAATCTTCTTATTTTTAAACTAATTAGAACTCCTAATTCAATCCCTCACTCTCTCGTCAATCTCTCAATCCCCAGGTAATCTATTTTTAATTTTTTCTTCTTTTCTTTCTTTGACTCTTCTATTTTTCTCTCACAAATTCATCCCATCCAATTGTATCTTCTACACCATTGATAAGTTTCTTTCTTCTCTCGCGGAGTATATTTTTCTTTTACTCACGCGGATATTTAATTATCATTTTTACAGATATTTCTCCGGAGTCGTGATTCTTCAATCTTACCGTTTCGTTTGCGCATGCTAAATTTGTCGGAGGAAAGGTAGGGAATTCCTAAACCTAACCATTACTTTAGTTACTGTTTTTATAGTTAGTGTGTATGTGGAGAAGTGTAGAAAAATTTGTACAACGAAAACTAGATCATTATCGAATGGGTAGTGAAAGTTTGACGTTGAAAAATAGGGTTTTTGGATACTGTATTCTGTTTGTCAGTTTCGGGTATTTTTCGAGTCTATTCGGGAAAAACGCAAAACTGAAAAGTTGTAGATCTTGAAAAGATAAGCAACTTTGATATAGAACTCGTCTCGATCCGAGTTACGTAAAATTTTATATGATTTTTCAAAGTTTATGCTGTAGTGTAATACGAGACTGATTGCAGATTATTTTTAAAATCCAACTTCGACCTCTTTAATGAAGGATTTAGAACCCGGGTAAAACACGGAATCTGTTTGTAACGTGAAGATTAATGTTTCTATAAAATCTCGTGATTTATGGAGTTAGTTTGCTATTTTTAGTAGATTGATAATGTTTCTGTTTTACATGTTATGTTAAATTTCTCTTTTTGTGATTATTTTAATTTTGTTGTTATGTCGGACTTATGTGATTAATGACCCACGTGATGCATGAACCCAATTGTTAAGTACTTATTGATCAAAATGTTAAAGTTTAAGAATGATTGGATTTAATCGCGATATTGGGGTTGGGACGTATCCGGTATGGATCTTGAGTCATGCGCAGTTTATACTTTTAGGTAGCTTTGCTGTGTGATCGGGCGCCGGAAGTATACTGTGGGTGGGAATCGATGCCGGATAGAGATTGATCAATGGGTGATCAATCGTGGGTTGTGCGCAGCATACCCCGAGGTGGCTTTGCTGTGTGATCGAGCACCTGAGGTATACTGTGGATGGAAACCTGTGACGAAAGGTATACGTTCAAGTTGGAACGAGATTAATTAATTTTGGTGAATCCTTTCTGTTGAGGAATGACGTGAAAAATTGAGTATACCATTCGAAACAAAATTTCAGTTATGCGTGTAATTGTTGCATGAGTAACTTTAGTAAAGGGGTGGCTTAGGGCACCCAACTGAGTGTAATTTTACCACTCACGGTGCTACCTTTTGTGGCCCTGGTGTCCCCAACGCCAGGTACAGAAGGAGATGAGGAGCCGCCTGCTGATTATGAGGCGATGGAGCAGCTAGATGGGAATCAAGTAGCGGACCCATTACTTTATCAGTAGAGTTAGCTAGATGGCTTTGTCATTTTATTTCTATTGGATTTTTTTTGAAAAAATGTTTTAAGTTTTTCAGACAGTGTTCGAATTCAATTTATTTCAGTTGTAATAAGTTAGTTTACTCTTAATTTTCGCAAAAAAAAAATTATTAAGTATTCTTTGGAATTTTAATGAAGTTAACATTTTTATTTAAATAAATTTTGCAATTCATTTATTAACGTACCCAATTTTCGGGGCGTTACAACTTGGTATCAGAGCCTAGGTTTGGGTTTACCTCGTGACCGTGGGTAATGGGTTGACTAATTTTTCTAAGTACTCATATGTTCTAAGTAATAATACTTGTTAATTTTGTGTAAAAAAAAAAAATTAAATTTGTTTGCTATATGGTATATGTTACTTATTAGTGTGTCCACTATATAGATTTTCTTTAAATATATCATATAGGTCTAGACTTGAGTACTCATCGAACCACAACATGAGGATATTGATAATGTGCTGAGGGGACCGAAAGTAGAATATTTCGTTAGATTTAGTACCTTTTTGTGAGTGACTATGAACATCATTTCGTTATTGGTGGGTAGGTTCAACCAGAGCTTACGCGTGAGCCAAAGCTATGAGTATTTGATTTACTATCGCATTAGAATTTTCAGGTGTCAACTGCTCTCATAGAAAAGATGAGTTATTCTTTAGAAGAATAGTACTGTCTTTTTAAGGGGGGTAGACGAGTCGATAGTCACAGTTCTAGTTTAGTTATCTTTCACATGATTATTAACCCTGTAGTACCTTTTGATTACTTTTTACCTCTTTTGACCTCTTCACGAATCGGTATAAAATCCAGATAACTTCTATTTATAGCCTCCAATTTAGACAATTCAGTCATAACTTTTTAGTTCCGCTATAATTGTTTTACGTGCTTATTTCGTACTCGCATATTCTTCCATTCCCAATGCTTGTCGAAACTACTAACACCATCTATATAACAAAATAGAGTGGTTTTAAAAAAAACACATTTTCTCTACATAAATCAAGACCCTGCAATACTGATCACACGGTTGATATTGCATAAGCCCCCTCCATCACTCACGATGGCAATCCCGTAAATACATTGCACTTTTAAGGGCTTAGCTCCAACCTGTAAATACATTGCAAACAGTGCACGACAGCAATGAAAACACTTTTTATGTGCATAAATCCTGACCCTTTGGTCGTTCCACGGCTGAGATTGGCTTAGAATGACAAGCTTCCTCATCACACCAGAGATCACGTACACTTCTCTCTCTCAGCAACTCTCTCTCTCTCTCTCTCTCTCTCTCTGTGTTGCAGCGATTGTCCCTCACCGATCGTCCATGGCAGACGGGTTCTAGGGCTTTTAGCAGCAGCAGCAACCGGCACCGCTACCCCACACCACCTGCGACCACTCTCTCCGGTAATGATATCTCCCTTTTTCTCCGTTCTTTCTTTCTCTCTCTCGACACATACACACCAGTAGCCATGGCTTCCTCACATAGGGCCTTGCTGTGTTCTATTGATCTCTCCCTCATCCGCCACTGATCTCTCTCACGGAGTTCTCTTGATGCTATCTATTTCCTCACATAGGGCCTTGCTTTTTATTCCTTTTTTTTTTTTTTTTGAAACAATGGGCCTGAATCCTCCCTCACATAGGGCCTTGCTGTTTATTTGTTGGTTTGAGCTTCCCATCAATTGTAAGGCTTCATTTGTTGGTGGTTTTATGTACCTGTTATGTGATTCTTTGTTTTTGAAGTTATTTGATCAGATTGGAATTCGATGTTAATAACCTGTCGTTACGGAATACTTTGCATTTTGGAGTTCTTGAGTTTGAAGTCGATGCAGCTGCAGTTCTATTCTTTCCGGAAAAAAAATTCACTTAATTGTCTAATTTTGCCCTTTACGTTTGGCATGATCCTTGGACATCCTTTGCCCTTTTTTACTTCTTTGTTCTGAACACTTTTGTAGACATTTTACGTAGTCACGAGCAGCTTTTAGTTGGAGACACATGGTAAACCATTTGCAGTAAAACATCAAAATTAGGGAAGCCACTTTCTTTTGGTTATTAACGTCTATTTTAAGGAAGATTCTTTCAACTTTTGGATGCACTACTGTTTAATTAATGTTGTAATCTTTGTAACGGCGAAACGGATAATCATAGTAGTGTGTATACGGGAACTATTCAATAACGAAGAGAGGTGTTTATAACAAAGTTCAGGTCTAGATGTACCTGAACCATCGTTTGATGGCTGACCCAAGGTCCTTCAGATTCAATCTTATTGAATTTGAAGTTGTTATAATTGTAAAAAATACTAGCAGACCTGTACTATACGAACTTTAGCCCGACTCCCTTAAAGGATTTAAAAGAAGGAAAAAAAAAAAAAAACTCTGTTAATAACTTTGATTCCAGACTTAGTTGCAGATCTTGGAGGAGGGACCGATCTTTCGAAATAGCTTAAGATAGCACTAAGCTACATATAGAAACAAAAATCGTGCAAATTGGACTCACGGGTGAAAAGATATCGCTCCTGCCCCTGCCCCTAACCCGATCTGGTAATAGATGGGTACCCCCCGCCATGCTCCCATAGGGTAATGGGTTTACCCGCCCCCCTCCTATTTTTTTTTTACATATTAAAAAAATGAAATATGTGATGTGATCTAATACCATGATGTGGTTTGTGCACGTTCCAGCCACATTGCCTACAATCCAACAGGACCGACATTGATCTCCCAGTCTCTGAATCTTTTTTTCCTGCATTTAGATCAAAATTATTTCTTGACACTGCCTAACCTGCATCACCGCATCATAATTTTTCACACCTCTAGCACGATAGAATCTGTCATTGAAAACAAAGGATAAGTTATCCTTTCTTTTACTTCAGTAGCTAATGTCTTCCACTATTACATAGATATGTTCATTGATGTGTGCTTAGGTTAAAGCTATTGTGTTGGGGGACATGATTGAGCCCTGTATACATAGTATTCTGAACAGCAGTTTTCTGCATGAAAGCATGTCCTCATTTGGAGATAGATTTCTGCCATTTTTCTCGCTGTATTGGTTCGCATAGATTGCCTGAATTCCTGATTACTACTACTATGTTCAAGAGCTAACTTTTTTATTCTTTGGGCAAATGCATCATCTAAATTGGCAGGCGAGCAACCTAAAGTTGAAGGATCTACAGTGGAGGTAAGATGGAGGTAAATATCGTGCTCTCTCTCTCTCTCTCTGTGGTGTTTGGATTTTTTTTTTGGATTTGGTCAAATTGGATATGCCATCATTGTTGCTGGGATAGTATGGGTAGCTTCTATTGTTCTGTGTGGTAGAAAGATAGACATTCTTCTCATGAGATTTATCTGTAGTTACAATAGCAGTTTTAGAACTTTTTTTTCTGGTAGTAATGTAGATGAGAACAAGTGGGATCTGTGCCAGCAAGACTTGGTGTTGTTTTGAGAACAAGTGGGATCTGTCCACACGCGCACGCAACAAACATTGTTCATGTTAAACTTATTTCAAAAAAAATTGAGTATCTCAAGAAAATTTTAATTTGAAGAAATATGTATAAATGATGTTGCTTATATGGCGATTCTAAAGGTCGGGTTTTCCTTTGGATTTGTTAAAGGAAAAACCCATTCTCCAAGTTATGATCCATATGTGGTTTTAATGTGTAAATTCTGAGAGTTGATATAATGAATAAGGTTTTGATATCCACTTTGCTAAATCTAATCAGCTGCATTATTACTTCTTATTTTTTAATAGCAACTAGCAAGGAGTGGGTAAATTCGTTTGGCAAAGCTGCCCTCAAGAAGCTTCTACCTTCTTCACCACGGATGGCAAGGATTTCTATCACGTTTTGAATATATTTGATCACTCCACATGTGTGGTTTTCCTATTAAGAGCTGGGTTCTAAGAATGGTTTAGCTATTAAATTCATGCTTTGGACTGATTTGCGGTTTTTATTTATAATTGTTTAGGTTAATGAAAGAACCAAGTGCAATTGGTGTCACTTTTGAATCTGTTGCAAGATAATTTGAAAGGATGAGCAACTTTGTGGCACTGGAAGATAAATGGGCAAGGCGGCAATTTCCTTTTCAAATGACAAGGCGGCAATTTCCAATCCGCTTAGCTTATGCTATGACCATTAACAAATCACAAGGACAGTCTGTGAAATACGTTGGGCTTGATTTGCGCGTGCCGGTGTTCAGTCATGGGCAAGGTTATGTGGGGATGTCCAGGTGCACATCTTCTGACTGCATAAGTGTCCTCCTCCCCAAGGACGCTACAGACTCCATGATAAATATTGTTTATCCTGAAGTTCTGCTGTAGTGTTCAAGGTTAACATTTAGTCAATTTTCTCTCACTTTCATTATAACTTTATGAAAAACAAAAAAACAATACTCACCGTGTCAACTATCGCAGGTTTTAGGCACACTGAAGTTGTTTTAGTTTTTTCCCATATGAACTTAATTTTCTTTTGAATCAAGCAATTTTGTTTAGAGTCTATGCCACTGATTTGTGTATTTCATGTACTCGCAGGAATTGAACCAAGCAAACCCTACACTCAGTTGATACGGAAGCTTCATTTATCCCACGTAAGTAAATTGAACTTAGTTTAAGTTATTATTTATGTCTTCTGGGTTCTGGTTTTTAGTTTTTGTGACAACGAGGAGAAGCTTAAGATAACCGAAACATGTGACTCATCTTTCCCCTTTGTTTTGTGATAAGCCCCAAATGTTGTATATATCCGGGCTTATCTCGCTCGTTGTGATCACACACATGTGCATTTTGTGCCTTTATACGATTGATTTTGCGCGAGTTGTGTTTTTGACGAGTTTCAGGAAATCGGAGCTAAAAGGTGTGTCCAAAGCTACAAATAATCCCCGGTTGTATCCGGAAGTACCCAAGGCCCCGCAATGCCGCGGAGGACAATCGCCGAAGCTTAGAAGTCAATTCAAGAAGCTTTGGAAGGTTCAAGGAAGGCCCAGAACAAAAGAGCAAGGCATTTGGAGTCATGAGCTTCGAGAAAATCTGACCAACCGATAGAAAAAGGCTCATTTCTCTCAAGGTACAAAGGCTATAAAGATGAGGTCAATTGGGTTTGAAAGTAGACTCATAGAGCTTTCCAACGGTTTGAGAATCGCCTCATTCCGAGTTCGGACGAAGCCGGGAGGCCAAAACAAAGAAATGCTTAGAATTTTACTCTTTCAACCGGTTGGAGCTTTTTGCTCAACCGGTTGAAGCTAAACAGAAGGTTTTTCAATCGGTTGACACTTTTTGCTCAACCGGTTGAAGCTTCAAATTTCTGCAACTTTTGAGCCCGATCAAGAAATATCTTGTGGCACTTTTGTAATTATTTGGCACGACTATTGGGGCCTATAAAAGGTCCCCAACCTCAGATTTTGAGGGGTAGACTTGGTTTCCACCTTCTCTCTCTACCTCCATTAATGCACTCTTAGCCAAGCTCTACCTTCTCTCTAGATTTACATGCTATCTACTTAGTTTCAAGGTAAATCCTCTTGTTTAATGTTGTAGTACATGTTAAGACCTTCGTATTAATCCAGTTTATTTCCATTTCTCTCGGTTATTTCTTGTTCTTGTTTTTCTAGCTAGTTGCTCCGAAATCTCTAGTTTGTAAGTGTTGTTTGGGATTTTCTCAAGTACTAATGTTGTAGGTAGACTTATAACCTTCCATAAAAATCAGTTTTTAATGTCATATGTTATGTTCTTTATTTCCTTCATTAAATTAGTCATGTTCTCCGTAGCCATGATCGAGTAGTCGTTTTAGGCTCGGTCATGGGGTGATTAGCACTCCGTGACTTAGGTTGATTCACACTCCTCGCCATAATGCAAACATTGCTTGTTTATTGAAGAGTACGGATTGATTTTATGTATCAAAATTGGGATTTGTTAATCTCTTTGATCACACGTAGCCAAGGGCTAGACCACTTGGCACGTGTGATGCTTAGGGCGATGTCAATTCAAATATTTGTATAAATGGCACAAGAATCTTACTCTTTGAGAAACACCATTTCTAGTTAAACGAGTTTAAGTACCAAATCTTCCGTTCGGGGACGTTTAACGGCGCCCCGAGCCGGTTATTTTAGAGGAGAAAGAATTGGCCTAAGGCATGGGTGTTGTGAACCCTTTGACTTAGCCTTGTTTTAATTAGTCTTTTTAATCTTCCGAGTCATTCACGAAGTTAAGTGAATTCCACCAACAAACCACAAAAGCAAAGTTTGCCACTTTAAGGCTAAAACCAACAGTCGCGAATCAATACTCACGTGCTGCACATTCGGTCTCTGAGGACTCGACCCGGACTTCCGGTTATTATGCTTTGCGACACCTAAACCCTACGCTTGGGGAAACATCATTTGAAATACAATCCAAGGACGCAAGCATTTTTGGCGCCGTTGCCGGGGACCCAATGGTCTGCGCCGCGTGAGTTTGCCTCGCGCCACGCCACTGTAAGTATTCCGTTTCATTGATACATATTTTTTAATTTCTGTCCTATCTTTAACGAGGCGGCGGCATAGCCCCTCGGAACTGTTTGTGGTGAGGCGGTTGAATAACCCCTCCAGTCTGTAAGTTGGTAGTGTATGCACGGGCAGCGTGGTTACTTTCGTGACCCTCATAATCGTCGCTTAGTTAGTATTGACACCCCTCTTGTGGACACAATGGGCGATCGTGAGGAACCACCACCACCTCCACCACCACAAGTGTTGTCCATGAGGCAGTGTCTTAACCCCACACACCATGTTCCACCATCACCCATTGTTCATCCCACACCCACCGCCGAGAATGCTGTTTACACGATTAGGCCCAACACAATTCCGATGTTGCCGGCTTTTCATGGGATGAAGTCCCAATGCCCTTACGATCACGTGAGGGATTTTTTGGATCTGGTGAACACACTTGTTATGGTCCCGGCTCAACTTGAGTCCGCACGTATGAAATTATTTCCATTTTCTCTCAAGGACCATGCACGTACTTGGTTGTCAACTTTAAAACCGCAATCCATCACCTCGTGGGAAGAAATGCACGATGAATTTCTCAAAAAGTACTATCCTGTGCATAAAACGGTTGAGATGAAAAAGCGTGTCTCCAACTTTGCCGAAAAACCTAATGAACCATTTTTCACTTTGTGGGAGAGATTTACAAATCTTTTGGCTGCTGTCCCGCATCATGGTTTTTCGGTAAAGGACAAGATGTAATTTTTTTACGAGGGCATTTCGCAAGGGACTCGGCAATTCATTGACACCATGTGTAAGGGTGAATTTTTAAACTGGAGTCCACAACAGTGTTATGATTTTCTTGAGCAACTCGCTGAGAACAACCAGTCGTGGGATTATACGGATCCCTCGGACAAGACCTATGAACCGGCGAGTGCGAGTCAAGGTTCGGGTGAGAGGGAAATATGTGCTTAAAGAACAAGATGATTTCAATTTTAAGCTTTCCCAACTCACTAAAAAGTTGGAAAATTTGGAATTGAAGAGTGTTAAGGAGGTGGCGTGTGTGCTTTGTGCAACCCAAGGGCATTCAACTGAAGATTGCCCGACTCTGCCCGGGTTGAAAGAAATCCTCTATGGTGGAGGTACTAATCAAGCGGAGGCAAATGCCATTAATCAAAATCAGAACCAAGGTTGGTCAGGCTATCAAAATCAGCCCCAACACTACCAAAGCCAACAAGGGCAAGCACCACATCGGTATGCCCCGAATAATCAACAGTCATACCCTCCGCAAGGACCTCCTCAAGGTCCCAATGTTTACCAACCTCCTCATAGGAAGAGTGGGGAGGATGTTTTACAAAGTTTCATCGCAGGCCAAACCGCGATCAATGAGCAAAATGCCCAAATGATGAGCAACATGCAAAATCAAATTTCTAAGTTGACCACGTCTTTGGGGCAGCTTCAACAAGAAAAGGGAAAGTTTCCCTCTCAACCTCAACCAAACCCCAAAGGTCAAAACTTTGTTGGTAGCTCGTCAGGACCCAATTCCAACGTGGAGCACGTTAAATCGATAACCACTTTGAGGAGTGGTAAGGAGCTTGACAAGTCCATTCCTCCCAAGCCCACTCCTCCCATGGTTCAACCTACTCCCGTCATTGTGGAACCTTTCTCGAGCGGCGTGACTTTGCTGCCCAAGATTGTGGAGCAAGAGCCTCCTGTTTGTCCGTTTCCGGCACCTTATCCCCAAAGGTTGAAAGTGCCGGCCAAGCCTTCGTCAGACACCGAGGTCTATGAGGTTTTTAAGCAAGTTAAAATCAACATCCCCCTTTTGGACGCCATTAGAACCATACCCTCCTATGCCAAATTTCTTAAGGACTTATGCACTGTTAAACGCAAGTTGAATGTCCAAAAGAAAGTTTTTCTAACCGAGCAAGTGAGTTCTATCATCCAAACCAACATTGCTCCAAAGTATAAAGACCCCGGTTGTCCTACCATTTCCATCGTTATAGGGGGTAAGAAAGTTGAGAGAGCTTTGCTTGATTTGGGAGCGAGTGTGAATTTACTTCCGTTTTCGGTGTACGAGCAATTAGGCTTAGGAGAGATGAAACCCACGAGAGTGACGCTTCAATTGGCGGATCGTAGTGTCCGAATTCCTAAGGGTTTAGTGGAGGATGTCTTAGTCCAAGTGGACAACTTTGTCTACCCCATGGACTTTGTGGTTCTAGACACGTGTCCCGCCGCCAATGCTTCACAAGCATAAACACCCATCATTCTCGGACGCCCCTTCTTGGCGACTTCCGATGCGGTCATTCATTGTCGTAATGGGTTATTGAACATGACATTTGGGAACATGAAAATGGAGCTTAATATTTTTAATGTCAACAATCAAGTGGGGGACGCGTGTGATGTTCAAGAGGTGAGTGTGTTAGACACATTGGGAGAGGACCAAGTGTTCTCTCCTCTGCGCGAGGAAACGTTAGAAAAATCTCTCACTGCCAAAGAGATGGATGGAGAGGTTGATTACTTATACTCTTTGCTTGAGAGACAAGACAAGTATGGGCCCGGGTATATGTCCACTACTCCTGAGAAGTTGCCACCCATGGAAACCGAGATTCTCCCTTCGAATCTCCCAATTCTTGATATTCTTTGGGGTGAGCAAGTGTTTGAGGTGCCGAGTTGCCCATGGTTGACCAACATTGATAATTATTGTGCCACGGGTGAGCTTTCGAACCAATGGAATCCCCACGAGAGGGAAAAATTCTTAGTCGCGATGGAAAGGGTTCTCTTTGATGCTCCTTATTTGTTCAAATACCACCCTCCGGACGACCCTTCCGCTTGTTTCATGTAAGTTCCAGTGTTAGCCATTTTTGAACGGCTTTTGGCGGTCCGGTATAGCCACCCGAGCTTGAGCTACGTATGGCTTAGCCACAGTCTCGAGCTTGGGAAGAAAAGTAGTACCCGTGCGATCGCGTGAAGATCATGGTAAGTTTCCTTTTCATTGTACATATTGTACATATTGCTTATTGTGGAGCCCGGATAACACGAGCCGGGCGGTTCTCGTATTGCTTCTCTTAGTAGGTAGTTGGCAATTAAGTCTTTTGCAGGGTGACCATGCTACCGTACCAGCCTTGGTAGTTTGGGCCTAACTTGGCGGCGAGTGCGGCATTCAGGAGCTCTAAGCATGGGTGCGACGAAATGTCGCGATTGTAAGGCCTATAAAGTCGTTGAGGATGGTTCTGTACGACTAGCTGTGGTCCCGGAGAGGGGCCGAAGGAGGGAGCCTTGGAAGCATTGCCAATGACGAAAGGAGCGAGTGATGAAAAATCCTCATCTTTGGTCGAGGTATTGGGTGATTGACATTCCACCCCGTCGGTACATTTTTGTTCCGCCCTCTCCTTACTTTCTTTTATCTCATGCTATGAGGACATAGCACATTTTAAGTTGGGGGGAGGGTTTACTTCGTGCTTTGTTTATATTTAGAGCCGTGCTTTGTTTATATTCTTCGTGCTTTGTTTATATTTAGAGTCTTGAAAAAATTGAAAAAATTGAAAAAAAATTGGTGAATCAAGGAATTTGGATACTTGTGTATGCTTACTCTTAATTGATGGCTTCTAATTAGTGCTATGATGTTTGTTGTGTGAGACGGAGTCTTGATACGATTTCATGGATAGAATTAAGCTTGTGAACATGACGTTAAAGGGATACACTTGGTTAAACCGTATTACCTATAGTTGGATAGCGTATGCTCACTTAAATTCATGCTTTTACACGCACATTGTCCCACATGAGCATTCACTGGCTTCGAATTTGGTTCACATGTCATTGATTCCTCGGTATGAATTAACTTGTATGTGGAATATTTGCAACCCCTTTCCTTGAAAAAGAAAAAAAGAAAAAGATGATGCATGCTTTATTGTTAATGTTTATCCAGGCGTTCATTGAGTAACCGGGCAATCGGGGTTTGCTCCCACCGTATTGTTCGCGTCAAAAGATGGATAGACCTTGTGAAGGCATTGTTGAATGTGGTTAGCTTGGACCTCACTATAAAGCCTTTTTGACTCGAGCAATTAAGTCTGAGGGGTCTCTCAAAACCTGGCGCCCTAAGGCCATTTTGGCTTGGGGATGGCCGACCTAACGCTCGCTAAGGGGGTCAACTAGAAAGCCCGAGAGGTCCGGGCATTGCACAACCACATATGAAAAAAAAAAAAGAGATTCATTCGAATAAAGGGAAGGGGTGTGCTAAAAGGAATACCGAGCTATCAATGGTGTGAGAACTGTTTTCAAGGTTGGTGAATTTCTTTGTGAGGTTTCTTTTCACACGCATGCCACATGAGAATTCTCTATCCGACCGTAGGTGAGAGGATTGATTTTTATGCTAAGTTTGAATATGAAGTTCACTTGCTTAACTCTTTCTATGAATGAAGTATCTTGCCATTGACTTGCATGGCGGACATTGTGGTGCTGTGTGAGGTTGTCGGTTGGATGTGTATCACACTTGAAGTATTCGATTCCTTTGTGTTTTGTGGGTTGTTCACTGCTGAAAACCCTCACGAGACTTCACTCGTCCTACCGGGGCCACCCGGGGGTTTAAAAGACGTATCCACTTTAGTTTGTTTTTGCTAGTTGCATTTGTTTAGTTTGCTCGGGGCGAGCAAAGTTCAAGTTGGGGGGTGTGATAAGCCCCAAATGTTGTATATATCCGGGCTTATCTCGCTCGTTGTGATCACACACATGTGCATTTTGTGCCTTTATACGATTGATTTTGCGCGAGTTGTGTTTTTGACGAGTTTCAGGAAATCGGAGCTAAAAGGTGTGTCCAAAGCTCCAAATAATCCCCGGTTGTATCCGGAAGTACCCAAGGCCCCGCAATGCCATGGAGGACAATCGCCGAAGCTTAGAAGTCAATTCAAGAAGCTTTGGAAGGTTCAAGGAAGGCCCGGAACAAAAGAGCAAGGCATTTGGAGTCATGAGCTTCGAGAAAATCTGACCAACCGATAGAAAAAGGCTCATTTCTCTCAAGGTACAAAGGCTATAAAGATGAGGTCAATTGGGTTTGAAAGTAGACTCATAGAGCTTTCCAACGGTTCGAGAATCGCCTCATTCCGAGTTCGGACGAAGCCGGGAGGCCAAAACAAAGAAATGCTCAGAAATTTACTCTTTCAACCGGTTGGAGCTTTTTGCTCAACCAGTTGAAGCTAAACAGAAGGTTTTTCAACCGGTTGATACTTTTTGCTCAACCGGTTGAAGCTTCAAATTTCTGCAACTTTTGAGCCCGATCAAGAAATATCTTGTGGCACTTTTGTAATTATTTGGCACGACTATTGGGGCCTATAAAAGGTCCCCAACCTCAGATTTTGAGGGGTAGACTTGGTTTCCACCTTCTCTCTCTACCTCCATTAATGCACTCTTAGCCAAGCTCTACCTTCTCTCTAGATTTACATGCTATCTAATTAGTTTCAAGGTAAATCCTCTTGTTTAATGTTGTAGTACATGTTAAGACCTTCGTATTAATCCAGTTTATTTCCATTTCTCTCGGTTATTTCTTGTTCTTGTTTTTCTAGCTAGTTGCTCCGAAATCTCTAGTTTGTAAGTGTTGTTTGGGATTTTCTCAAGTACTAATGTTGTAGGTAGACTTATAACCTTCCATAAAAATCAGTTTTTAATGTCATATGTTATGTTCTTTATTTCCTTCATTAAATTAGTCATGTTCTCCGTAGCCATGATCGAGTAGTCGTTTTAGGCTCGGTCATGGGGTGATTAGCACTCCGTGACTTAGGTTGATTCACACTCCTCGCCATAATGCAAACATTGCTTGTTTATTGAAGAGTACGGATTGATTTTATGTATCAAAATTGGGATTTGTTAATCTCTTTGATCACACGTAGCCAAGGGCTAGACCACTTGGCACGTGTGATGCTTAGGGCGATGTCAATTCAAATGTTTGTATAAATGGCACAAGAATCCTACTCTTTGAGAAACACCATTTCTAGTTAAACAAGTTTAAGTACCAAATCTTCCGTTCGGGGACGTTTAACGGCGCCCCGAGCCAGTTATTTTAGAGGAGAAAGAATTGGCCTAAGGCATGGGTGTTGTGAACCCTTTGACTTAGCCTTGTTTTAATTAGTCTTTTTAATCTTCCGAGTCATTCACGAAGTTAAGTGAATTCCACCAACAAACCACAAAAGCAAAGTTTGCCGCTTTAAGGCTAAAACCAACAGTCGCGAATCAATACTCACGTGCTGCACATTCGGTCTCTGAGGACTCGACCCGGACTTCTGGTTATTATGCTTTGCGACACCTAAACCCTACGCTTGGGGAAACATCATTTGAAATACAATCCAAGGACGCAAGCATTTTGGCTCATTAGAAGTACTCATCTTTGTCCTTTGAACCATTATTTTGAACTTGGGTTCAGAAAACGTTGACTATGTTCGTTTGAGTTTCTAAGCAAGTAGAATTCAAAATTTTGTTTAAACTCTAGACAAAACAAAAGTTTATGCACCAGCTTTTGTTTTGATTACTATCTATATCTATATCTATAGGGTAGGTGGTGAAAGACAACGTCAAGGCTACTACAGGGTCAAATACTGGTGGTGATTGTTGTATGCTTGGCTGCTTGGAAAGCCCACTCTTTGAGTTTCATACCTTTTGTCTCTCTTTTCAATTGCTGCTACGGTAGTGATGACTTTGCCATTGTGGTAGTGAATAGTGATGGCCATGTTATCATGTTGTTTGTAGTTTGGAGGTCCTGATTAATGTAGCATCCAATGCAAACAACAAATTTAGTGAATCTTATAGAAAGTCATGATTGTGTTTGGTAATGGAAAATTGTAGTGGAAGCTTGCTTCATCGAATTAAAATTCTTTGGTTTTTTCATCCATGGAAATGACTAACACGTAATTGGACTTCCATTATTTGTACCTAAGGTTCTCCTTTTTGCTTTCTATACCACCAAGTAGGTCAAGTCACCTTGCTGTTACAGAAGTGTTCGCGTTCTCCAGCATTTACTCTTTACATAAGTAGAGATTAAATTAATTGATGTCAGTATTGTCATTAGCTATCTTTGATTTGTCTCTACTTGAGTTGAAATTAATGTACTTATGAACTACCCTTTTCCACAATTTGAGGAAAATTTAGATTCAGAAATCTTTGTCAACTTCTCAGTAGGGTGTTTGGCTTGGTGTATATGACCTTTACTTTGCCTTTCAGTTGGGAGAATTTTTTTCCTTATAAATGAACTTATTGTAATTGTAATGCTTTGATTTTAAGATTTAAAATGGGAATGAGGCGTCCTTGCTTGGACAATATAATTTGGTGTTTTTTTTTATTTTGATAACTCAAGCTTTTTGCTATCAATGTCGATGTCTTGAAGTGCTGGTGCTATCATTTGGCACTACATTTGGAGGTTTTTTTGCTGCTGTTGATAATTTTTTTTTTTTTATTTTACCATTTACATTTCTGAAGATTGCTACAAATCTCTACTGTTTGTTTGGCTGCTACTCATGAAGGACTAGAAGATTATTTGGTTTTGGGATGATGTTTGGAGAATTGGAGCTATACACCTCCCTTTTGCTGCTGCTTGATGATGTTTCACTAAATAGTTACTATGGGATGAAGACTCCTTCCATGTTGATTGCTGATGGAGATTCCTTTCATGCTGAGTGTTGCTACTAATTGTTGATGCCTGATTATTCAATTTTCTGAGGAATACAAAGGCAAAGATTGTTATTAGGACAGTTTTGTTGGTCCCCTGCTGCTTTGTACTGTTATCCTTTTGGACTTTTGTTTATGTTCTTTTTCCCTCTTTTGGTTTTACATTTAGTTGCTCGCTAGATGTTTAGTCGTGCCTTATCCTTGCTTTGTGCTTGGGTTACAGTATTTTCCTTGATGTACCTTTTATTGAGTTCTAATGAAATTTTGTTGCCGATCAAAAAAAAAAATTACGTTTGTGCGTGCCATTAAGGAACGGGCATTCACTAGCAAAATGGTAGTTCATTAAATTGAGTTCAATTTATGTCGACGCGCCGTGCCTTTAGGCACGGGCATTCCCTAGTCTTTATATAATTTGTGTTTGCTCAATTAGTATACTTAAGAATAACAACAACTGGTTTCATTCAATCTCTCTTTGTTTCCTTCCTAACCAGTGCCAGATTTTGATGGTTTTCAATCGGTTAAACTTTCAATCGAAACGTGTCAACTTCTACCATACTTATCCTATGCTGTCTTTACCACTCATGTGCTCCCCATTCTTACATTTAATTTTATCCTTCTTTTCCCCTAAATGTGTGTTGAGACTAAATTCTTAAATATCGCATCAAAATATTATTTCATTACTTTTGAAATTTAGACTCGCAAATCAAACTTGAGCTCAGACTTATTTTTGGAATTCTAGTCTATTGAACCACTTAAACGTTCATGACACTCATCTTTCTTTGAGTTGCTAACTTCAACAACTATTTCATTTTCAAGCTCTTGTTTAGCTAATAAGATCCTCTTTGAATTTTGCAATAGACGTTCCATTGCCGGAATGATCTTGTGAACCATTTGTATACCTTCTTGATTGAGACCTTCATGATCAACAAAACTTGGATACTTGATTTGAAGTATGTTTGACCGACGTGGTTTTAAGACAAATATCTAGCTTGATTCTTATTCAACAATTAATTTATTCTTGTTTTCCAAACCCGTGTCACGATAGATCGACTTCTCTCATGAATTCTTTTCGTTTATCCCAAAACAACATTTTTTTGTAAGTTAGAATTGCTGTTAATTCCACTCATTTGTTGAACCTTCAATCATCAATGTTGCAATAGTTAAACCCTTTATTCATTTCTTGACCTTTCATTCACTTGTTTCAGTCATGTGTTGAACATTCAACTTGATTCTAACTATTTTTTTGAGTTCGTATATTTCTACTCACACTAGAACCCACTAATACCTAGACTCCTTGAAAAGTGTTTGTTTCGCCTCCTCTTTTGGTGCTTTGGTCTTTGAATGTTAGAATCATGTTTTCAAATGTCACTGAGAATTTTGAAAATTTCCTACTTTTGCTTGACTGGCGAGAACAGTTAAAGTTAGGATTCCTCCAAGTTAGGCTAATCCACAATACTAGATTTTGGTGCACCTTATGAGTGAATCCAGTATCTCTAAAAGCTTTTCGTTCGGTTTCAGTGGGACTTCAAAGATTCGATGATTTTATTGCAAAGTCTGCAAGAAGAAGTTTGGATTGCTTCTGTCTCGTATTGACCATCGTCATCTCAACAAGATAATCGTCAAGAACCGTTATCTATGATCGGATTTTATTTTATTTTTAATCAGTTACGTGAATTCCGATGCTTCTCGAAGTTCGATCTACGATTTGAATACCATTAGCTTGTGTTACGAGGACATTTCAAAGATTGTATTTAGGACTCACCATGACCACTATGAATTTGTTGTGATGCTGTTTGGATTGAAGGATGCTCCAGCTGTTTTCATGAGTTTAATGAATAACATTTTCACCCCATACCTAGACCAGGTTGTAGTGGTATTTATTGACGATATTTTGATTTACTCGCCGTCCGTGAATGGAAGATGATGGAGGCTCTCAACGAATTCAACCTACAGTCGTTGACTACAAGTCAGGGGTATCTTTACTTGTTTTGGTGGCTACATCGACATTACAATTGGATATTCTGAAGGTGTAGAAACACGACCAAGAGTTAGATTTTCACAAGTATTGATTGGCTTCGGGAACAGCTTCAGCTAGGTGGACCATTCATGCCGATGGAAGTTTGAGATTTCTCGATAAGGGTGTTTGTACCAGATTTTGGGACGTTGCGGGAATCAATGTTAAAGGAATTCCGTAAGTCGGGTTTCGCTGTTCATCCCGGAGAGAACAAGATGTATCAGGACGTGAAGCGACAGTATTGGTGGAATAAGATGAAGTCAGATGTTGCAAGATTTGTGTCAACGTGTCTTACTTGTCAGCAAGTTAAGACTGAGCACCAGAAACCAAGAGGATCACTTCAACCGTTGCCTATTCCGGGTTGGAAGAGGGAGCATATCACCATGGATTTTGTGAGTGAATTACCGAGATCAGTCAAGAAGAGCGACGCAATTTGGGTTATTGTGTACCGCTTGACAAAGAGCTCATTTCTTACCAGTTCAAGTTTCAGACACCATGGAGTCGTATAGCCGCCTCTACATCGATGAGATTGTTCGCTTACATGGAGCGCCAGTATCAATCATGTCTGACCGAGATCCACGCTTTATTTCTCAGTTCTGGCCAAGTTAGCATATCGCCTTAGGTACGAATCTTTATTTAGCACCGCTTTTCACCACAGACCGATGGACAATCGAAACAGACTATTCAGACTTTAGAGGACACGCTTAGAGCCTGCGTGATGGATTTCAAGGGAAGTTGGGAGTGTCATTTTCCTTTAGTGGAGTTCGCCTAAAACAACAGTTTTCAGGCCAGTAAGCTTTATATGGAAAACCGTGTCGATCTCCAGTCTGTTGGACAGATGTTGAAGAGAATAGTTTGTTAGGACCGAACCTAGTTCGTGAAACGACCGAGAAGGTACAACAAATTAGACAACAATTGGTGATAGCCCAGAGTTGACAGAAGAGTTATGCTGATAGAAGAACCCGACCGTTGACTTTCAGTGTGGGAGATCACGTGTTTTTAAAGATTTAGCCTCGGCGAGGAGTTATCTGATTTGGGCAGAAGGGGAAATTTTCACCTAGGTTTATTGGGTCGTTTGAGGTTTTAGAGTGTGTTGGGGAGGTTGCGTATCGTATGGCCTTGCCACCGCAGATCGTTCAAGTCCACAACGTATTCCACGTGTCCTGCTCCGAAAGTACTTAGCGCATCCCGAGCACATCCTCAACTAGAAGGAACTGACGTTGGATAAAGACACAACATTCGAGGAACAAGCCGTCAAGATTGTGGACGAGCAAGAGAAGGTTTTACGAAGAAAGAAGATTAAGCTTTTCAAAGTTTTATGGCGCCATCAAGGGATTGAAGAAACGACGTAGGAACACGAAGACTGGCTGCAGGCCAACCATCCTAATTTGTTCGAGAACCGAGGTACCGCTTTAATTTCGGGGACGAAATTTTGTTTAAGGGGGGTAGATTGTAACGGATCGTTTTTTTTTAAATATATTTATATTTATAAATATAAATATAAATAGTTATAGGGTTAATTATCCTAACAATGAGATAATTATCTTGTTGAGGGATATGTATTTACATGCATATATATTAGTGTGTAAAAATATATATTTATATTTAAAAAAAAAACCCATCATAATTATCCTAACCTAACTACCCTATCCCTTATCTTATTTTTTTTCTCTTATCATTATACTCTCCTATTTCCTCTTAAACTCTTCCATATCACTAATCTTCTAATTTTTAAACTAATTAGAACTCCTAATTCAATCCCTCACTCTCTCGTCAATCTCTCAATCCCCAGGTAATCTATTTTTAATTTTTTCTTCTTTTTTTTTCTTTTCTTTCTTTGACTCTTCTATTTTTCTCTCATAAATTCATCCCATCCAATTGTATCTTCTACACCATTGATAAGTTTCTTTCTTCTCTCGTGGAGTATATTTTTCTTTTACTCACGCGGATATTTAATTATCATTTTTACAGATATTTCTCCGGAGTCGTGATTCTTCAATCGTATCGTTTCGTTTGCGCGTGCTAAATTTGTCGGAGGAAAGGTAGGGAATTCCTAAACCTAACCATTACTTTAGTTACTGTTTTTATAGTTAGTGTGTATGTGGAGAAGTGTAGAAAAATTTGTACAACGAAAACTAGATCATTATCGAATGGGTAGTGAAAGTTTGACGTTGAAAAATCGGGTTTTTGGGTACTGTATTCTGTTCGTCAGTTTCGGGTATTTTTCGAGTCAAAACTGAAAAGTTGTAGATCTTGAAAAGTTAAGCAACTTTGATATAGAACTCGTCTCAATCCGAGTTACGTAAAATTTCACATGATTTTTCAAAGTTTATGCTGTAGTGTAATACGAGACTGATTGTAGATTATTTTTAAAATCCAATTTCGACCTCTTTAATGAAGGATTTAGAACCCGGGTAAAACACGGAATCTGTTTGTAACATGAAGATTAATGTTTCTATAAAATCTCGTGATTTATGGAGTTAGTTTGCTATTTTTAGTAGATTGATAATGTTTCTGTTTTACATGTTATGTTAAATTTCTCTTTTTGTGATTATTTTAATTTTGTTGTTATGTCGGACTTATGTGATTAATGACCCACGTGATGCATGAACCCAATTGTTAAGTACTTATTGATCAAAATGTTAAAGTTTAAGAATGATTGGATTTAATCGCGATATTGGGGTTGGGACGTATCCGGTATGGGTCTTGAGTCATGCGCAGTTTATACTTTTAGGTAGCTTTGCTGTGTGATCGGGCGCCGGAAGTATACTGTGGGTGGGAATCGATGCCGGATAGAGATTGATCAATGGGTGATCAATCGTGGGTTGTGCGCAGCATACCCCGAGGTGGCTTTGCTGTGTGATCGAGCACCTGAGGTATACTGTGGATGGAAACTTGTGACGAAAGGTATACGTTCAAGTTGGAACGAGATTAATTAATTTTGGTGAATCCTTTCTGTTGAGGAATGACGTGAAAAATTGAGTATACCATTCGAAACAAAATTTCAGTTATGCGTGTAATTGTTGCATGAGTAACTTTAGTAAAGGGGTGGCTTAGGGCGCCCTACTGAGTGTAATTTTACCACTCACGGTGCTACTTTTTGTGACCCTGGTGTCCCCAATGCCAGGTACAGAAGGAGATGAGGAGCCGCCTACTGATTATGAGGCGATGGAGCAGCTAGATGGGAATCAAGTGGCAGACCCATGACTTTATCAGTAGAGTTAGCTAGATGGCTTTGTCATTTTATTTCTATTGGATTTTTTTTGAAAAAATGTTTTAAGTTTTTCAGACAGTGTTCGAATTCAATTTATTTCAGTTGTAATAAGTTAGTTTACTTTTAATTTTCGCAAAAAAAAAAAATTATTAAGTATTCTTTGGAATTTTAATGAAGTTAACATTTTTATTTAAATAAATTTTGCAATTTATTTATTAACGTACCCAATTTTCGGGGCGTTACAGTGGTCTTCTTGCCTTAGGACTTAGGGGTTTGCTCGCACCTAAAGTCTCACATTCGATTCCCCTTCTTAGCAAACTCTTGGGGCCACTAGTGGTTATGCCCAGTCGTTACCTCTAGGGACCCGAAATTAATTGAGTTGCGTAAGCTAACCCGGATATCCAATTATCAAAAAAAAAAAAGTCGACCAGTGAGCTACCAAACCACCAAAATATGGGGCTACCGGCTACCAGACCCCTCAAACATTCATAGACATAACCATTTTTGACAGGAGAAGTGAACGGCATTTGGTTTGGGGACGACTTTTAACATCATTTTAGAATAACAAATATGTATGATTTTATAGAATAGGGAGCGAACTGATGGCAAAAGAGTAAATGGGGGACTAAAAAGGTGATTAAGCCATCTCAATAATACTATCAAAATGCATCAGTTCAATGTAGTGGAAGTTGAACAAAATAATGGTGCCTGAATCACAGGCTTACTATAGTAGAACATACAAAGTCAGCAACAAAACAATTCATCTGATTATGGGATTCATCCCATTCTAGTTTGAAGCAACAAAATCACATAGAAATGCAAACAAAAGTTTGATGAAATATCGACACCGGGTTAAGAAAAAGAGTAGCAGCAATACGTAATGGAATTATTTACTTAAATCTACACCAGGCCAGCGCTTGTTATACACTTCCGCGTCTGCCCTGAAAAAGAAATTTCCTTGTAATCTTCAGTTTCCCATTTGTAGCTGGGGGGCAAAAGTAGACTTTCGACAAACGAAGTACAAGAATAGATATGACCACTATGAGATGGGATTCGAACACCCCTATGCAAATTACTCTCAGGATTGTATGCCATTACGCCCCCTTTACCTTCCCGTTGAAACAGTACTTCTCCTTCACTTGTAAAACACAATGGCACCACCAAAGTGTAAATTGGATCAAACATGATTAAATCCAATATAATGAACAAACTTGTCCAAGATGTCTCGTCACCATATTTTTTCAAAGCGAAGACCTCAACATCAGCTATTTTACGCCTCCAACGGTCAGTAGAGAGAGTCAACGAAAGGCATCCGCCCAAAACTCCAAAACCATGTATGATAGTTCCTTTGATTCGCTCAATTTGTAGCATTGGCACCTCCACAAAGTCATTCATTTGTGGATCAAAAGAAACAATTAAGTAGGGCATGACTTGTGAGCGCCGATCTTCTCCACTATGTACCAACCAATGCGCACAACCATTCGCTGTAGGCCCTAACTCCAAAATTTTCTTACTGTAAGGATAAAGAACCTCTGTCCAAGTTTTGTTTCTAAAACTCCCAACCACAGCAACATTGTATGTCCTAGACACCATTAATGCCTTGTAATCACCAGTAGAGGAGTCGTAACAAAGTCCAGTAATAAATGACCCAAACTAGCCACGCCGGTAATTACCCAAGCGCCAATGTGACAGCACTTTGCTGCACCATCTAGTGGATGGATTCCACAAGAACAAGTCCTGGTCAAAAGTTACAAGCACCAACCCATTGCACGAACCCCTTAAATCTGGGCCACCATTAGATAAAGGCCCTCTCAATGGCTTAGGCATAGGAAGCTCCTTCACTGAAATTTCTATCAAGTGGATGACAACACTCTTTTGGTACTTACTGTGTCGTATTGGCATAGACATGACAATAGCTTGCTTCCTTTGAGTGGAAAGGTTGAATTTAGGATCGGATATCAATGAATGCCAATACTTGGAAACACACCTACACTGAAGAAGGGACTTAATGGGTAGTTTTGCGAGTATTTGAACAAGAATCCCTTCAGGAAGGTATGGATTCATTATTCTCTTTCTTGAAGCGATGATAGGATATCAGCAGTTAGCTATAAGCCCGTTAATAGTGTTCTTCACGCACTGAAGTCAACTTTGAATATGAACTTGGTGAGGGAGTACTGTGTCAATGGTAAAACTCCTGATATGCTGTACAAGTACAGGGTTAAACTCAAGTTTGAATAGAAATTAACCCATGAAACAACGGCTTACAGCAGTAAATGGAAGTTTATATCCATTGAAGGCTTGAAGCGCGCTAAAAAAGCACAATAAGCCATAAAGAAAGCAAAATATTAGACAGTGAATGGACGAAAGGGCAAGCAACTACCCAAGTTAATTTCGTTTCTCCTATAACTGTATTGGAAATTGTCCACATGAATGCCTCAAATGCACAAGAGAACAAATACAATTCTTTGGTCTAAACAGAAAGAAGATATCAAATCTTCATCACCTTCATCAGATGGAGCACCAGATCAAAGTGAGAATGGATGAGGAAAACTTGAGAGCTTATATCACAAGACACAACACGAGAAAAAGAAAAACGACTTCTACTAAGTTGTATGGATTTATAAATAATGATTTGTGATGACTGATGAGAAAATCCAACTTTCATAATAGGGTCTGGTCGACGTACAATCTTGCAAAGAACGATGTAAAAAGAAAAAGGCAATCGTACACAAGTATGTTTGTATTATTCTCGTAATAGTTCCTGAAACAACACTACTGTTAGAGCTTGTCCCACATTGGTTAATTATAACCTCCAAAGCTAGTATATGTGCCAGGGTGGCCTCTCCACTCATTGCCAATTGGTTTTGAGTTGGATGCTTTAACAACTACGAAGGATCATAACAGAGATAACCGAAGGCTTCATGACAAAGAACTATCATAAAAAATTATGAGACCACAGTAAGAAATTAAGCTGAGACACACTTTGCATTGGTTGCACACTTTCGCTGCTAATACCACCAAAACTCGTAACTTAGCTATGGGTGTAACCTATTATTTCCCGGGTGAAATTTTTTGCATATGTTCTTTACAAAGCAGAAAAAGAGAATGTAATAAAAAAGCTTAATACAAAGAAGAAATTGTGTTAATTTACACAGCAAGGGAGATCATGCAGGGCACATCCGGACCATCCATCTCCGCAATCAATGGTTCAGATTCGTTTGTTACTTTGACCGCTAAAAGTTTAAGTCTTACTGCTACAAGTATGTTTGCGATCTGAACCATCAATTACGGAAATCAACAGCTCGGATGTGCCCTACAGGGTGCCTTGCAGGGAACCACCCTACAAGACCCCCCAGTCATTTCCCTATGCTACTGGTTAGCATCTGCCGCGGAAAAGCAATTACAAACAATCTTAAATCTATATTCATTTGGGTCCAAAAAGTCTTGTCACCATGTATTTTGTTATAGGCCGTAGAGGACCAAAAATTCCCATCAACCGATTAATCTCCTGTTCTTTTGTCACAATTTTACCGATACACAACAGTTGTGCCGAATCCCTTGACAAAGAAAGAACGCCATGGGATTTTGTAACAGATACACAACAGTTCTTGCCATCTTGGGCTTTCGTTTTACCTACAATTTTATGCTTTTCTCCATGTACTGACGTTCTGTTTTCTTGTGACAATTTTGCCCTTTCTCGCTGCGAATTTCACCCAAACCCTTGACCAAGAAAGTATAAACAACACAGGTGTTGGGACTTTTCTATTTATCAACTGCAAAACTGTTATGTACATATATGGGTATATGTATATACGTATGTATATCGCTACCTGTATGAAACATGCTTAAAATCGCAGGATAGAGGATGAAGAATGGGGGGCTTACCGGGAATTTGTGGTGGTCGGCGGCGATACAGTTTAACGGCCGGCGGCCGTGAGAGTGTTCCTCGTCGACTGGACAAACAATGATTTCGTTCAAATTTCGTTGGCGGTTGTTTAGAAGTGAGAGAAAGGAGGGAAGAATTTCGTTCACACGGACTACAGAGCATATTATTTGGGCTTTGTTTTGTTTTGTTTTGATTTTTTACGTATATTAATTTTCATCTCTTTGTACTTAAATACGCAATAATTTTTTTTTGTACCACAACATAATTTTTTTTTTTTTGCACGAAATGAAATCCAATTTTTTTCTTTTAGTCCTTAAAATTATACAAAATGAATGTTGAAGTGTATTTATAAACAATAAAGTGCAAAAAAATATTCCCGCAAGTTTAGGGCCTTCCTGATAAACGTCTAATCCTAGAATTGAGTTACAGGATTTCATATAATATATTTGAAGAACCTATCTAATTTAATCAGCTTGCATAACGATTTTTTTTTTATTGAAATCAGGATAATTTTTTTGGAGAAAGCTAAGTTTTGAGCAGTTTATCAGGAATTCGTATTGGTCGGTGGCGGGACAGTGAAGGTGAAAAAATTGTCAGACGGCAAACTTATGAAGAAAAGGTTTTTACGAAATAATACGGAGGGAATTAGTTATTAGCTAAGTTTGTCAGACGGCAAACTTAGAGAGATGCAAATTAGTCAAGCCGAGTCAAGTTTTAGTTTGAAACAATATAAGGCCTTGTTTGAAGCAGTATTGACAAGAGGGATGAGTGGGGTTGGGTTAATCAATCCCCCTTCCGCTCCATATACCTCATTTGGCAACCCAAAACATCCCACGACTAATTAATCCTTGGTCTCAATAGTCATGGCCCTCCCTGACTATTTATAAGTAGGGGGAGGGGGTGTCTATGTTTAGTCATGAGAGATTAGCTCCCCATAATTTTACCACCCAACCCCCCATGTAATTTCCTTCGGATAAAAAAATAAAGTACTTCCGCTCATAATTTTTTGTTTATTTTTGCACCAAATTAAACTACTAATAGAGATCTTTAATTCGATACAAAAAATAATTTTAAAAAAAATTATACTTTCGAATTTTACATTGTTAGCTTGTTGAGTTGCTTTGTAATATCCTTCGGATAAAAAAATAAAGTACTTCCATGTATAAATTTTTTTTTTTGCACCAAATTAAACTACTAATAGAGATCTTAATTCGATACAAAAAAATTTAAAAAAATTATACTTTAGAATTTTACATTGTTGGCTTGTTGACTTCTTGAGTTAATTTTAATATTTAATATTCTTAATTTATACTATAAAAGAATATCGAAAAGAATTACTCCATTATAACATATTTTTTGACAAATCTAACAAAAAAATAATTTTGGTATTTATATAATTATGTAAATACATAATCTAATATATGCATTACCAAGGGCAAGAAAGTCTTTTGACATGAGTTTACATTATCTAACCTCTTTATCCCCCCTTTTTATCCATCATCCAAACCATGTACTATTTAATCCCACTTCTTAACTGTCATATCAATGTGGGTCCACCTTTCTTATTTAATCTGCCCAACTATTTTATCCCCCTTACTATTTAATTCCTCCAAAACTAATACGTCATCCAAACGGGCTCTAATTAAGCGTACATAGAACACATACAAACTTTGCTTCAACAGTCGTATAACTGAACGAGGATAAGAAAAACAGTAGCAGTAGTACTAGTTCAACGTAACAAACTTTCGTGTCATACCAGGACGATAATTTCCTGCGTGCTCTTCATCTTACAAAGTGCATTTTAAGGTGAAACTGAAAGACATCCATCCAAAGCTACACAAAACTCATTCGTTTGTGGATGGAAATTATCAAGTAGGGCTTGATTTCTGAGCCCTGATCTTCTTCGCTAGCTACGTACCAACCAATGGACATGGTCATTCAATGTAGGTCCCGACTTCAAATTTTGTTACTGTAAATGGAGTGAATCTCTTTCCAAGTTTTGTTTCTAAAGCTTCCAACCCTGACAAAGGCGGCATTCTCGGTTACTGTCATGTAATCATTGGTGAAGGAGTCACAACAAAGTCTCTTTTGCCATGCAAAAAAGAAATAGATTCCACAAGAACAAGTCCCTGCTAGAACTTACAAGCAACAACCCATTACATGAACCCGTTTCAACAAGTTTGTTGCACAAGTAGCTATATAGTGAACTACAAAATGCTGCTGACAATTACAAAGATTCCCAATCCGAATAATGGTCCAGAAGCAAAAAACTTCACCCAACAGAATCTTGTCCAGAGTAGTTCACATGGGGCCGATAAACAAGTAAACACATCCAGTTCAACTCTCTTATCCATTTGATCTGATTGGCCCATAGAATTGTCCAGGTCCACAAATGCAATCCCAACGAATCAACAACAATCAAGTAGGAAGTAAACGGGACACCAATAGAGCTGGCTCAGAAAATCATCAGAGCTAAGTTCAAGTCTTGGAGAAAGATGCATTTGTCATCCAATGCAACTACCCTGGAAACATATACTAGTACTTGAGTTTAGTAAAAGAATTAAGAGAAAAGAGCATACTCTGACTGTTGTTTGGTGGACACGGAAATGAAACACAACCTGGAAAGAATGAGCCCATGAAAGCTCGGCCACTGACAGAACCAACAAAAGCCCCTTGTTGGTTATGACGCATTTGCATTTGTTGGTAGTGGCTTGCCATTAGCATCTGCGCCATTGCAACTTCATCTTCATCGGAGGAATCTCTGTCGAAATCTCCCCGCCATACCCTTTGGTTAAGTTGCTCATGATATTAGTTTAGAAAGGAAAATCTATATGGTAGATGAGAATGGTGTGGTGACTGAATGAGGTTGGAATGTGTATTTATAGAAAAGTTGGGTAGAATGGTAGTTGAGGAAAATTAGATGCACAAAATATCTAGGGTTGAATGGTGGTTGAAAACAACAGATGACAAAATATGTAAAAAAAAAAATAAAAAATAGGTAGAACGGGGGTTGAGAATGGTGGATTGAAAAATATCCGAAATTTTAGGTAAAACGGTGGTTGAGAATGGTGGATCCAACAAATATCCAAAAAATTAGGTCGAATAGGGTTTGAAAAATTAGTTGGGAATGGGGGTTCAAAAATTAGATCACAACTGGGATGAAAATAACGTAGATAGTTGAATTGGGGTTGAAAAAAGTAATTAAAAGTGAGGTAGTAGGATTGGAACTGTTTGGTTCTAAAATAGAATCGTTCTAGAGCCTGGGTTGTATTTTAGCACCAAAATCCACTTTTTGGTGCCAAAATATGGCAATGGCTATAGGCATTTTGCATTGGATTTGCTCTGATCTGGTAAAATATAGACTTTTCGATTGATGACCCGATCCATTCATCTGGACAAACGGTCATTCCCTAAGTTTTGGCCCAGAGACCTTCCATTGGCCTTTACAACAAGACTCATTCACCCTTCCATTCAGTTTGATAACAAATACTGCAAAAAGCCAACAGTGCAAGTTCTTTACAACAAGAGAGCTGAACACATGTATTTACTCCAATATAACAACACAAGTTGGCTTGCCACATTTTTTCACTTTCGGACGAAAATACCCTTCTCCTTTTGGCATGGCAAGGGTTTAAATGGTTAGGGTACTTTGGGTATTTCAAAATTTGTATCAATACCATGATATTGGGTCCATGCACTTCGGATTCTCCCAATTTTGTGGCTTTGAGTATGGCTTTTGAAATATGTTCGAACTTCTCCATTCCTTTCATCTACTGCTTATTTTCCGGCCAACACCACAGGTCAGATAAACAAGGGGGATTAGTTTGTTTCAACCAAGCTCGGTCTCAAACTTCATTGTGATACCCATGCTGAAAAGTTGTCAGGCCAGTAGCTTTGCAACATAGGGAACATTAACCCTAACAATCTCTTCGACAGACTCACAAAAGAGGCAGTAGGGATCCCTAATCTTCCCAACACCTGGCACAGTGCGTTGGATAACATTTGCAATGTTTTTGTACTTTTTGCATATGTGCATTTTGGACGAGTCACCAACAGTGAAGAGTCATTTGTGTAGTGTGGAGCCCTCTTTCTCCGGTAGCTCCTCCTTGTGGTGATCAACGACGGAAACGAATCCTTCACTCCCGAGTTGTCCCTGGACCTGCACACTTCGCGAACCGTTAGCACCGGACTGAACCGTTGAGTCCAGAACGGTACTCCGACGGTCTAGTAAGTAAGGGAAGAAGATGAAGTGTAATAGATCTAGCGTTTTAGGAAAGAGTTGTGCGTACCTTTTCTAGGTGGTCAAGTTTTCCTTTTATTGGTGAGCCTTGGCTTGACCTCCAAGCATAGCTGTGCTCGTTACGGGACTTAACCGCTCGGCTGACGTCACAATGACGAGTCCGGGGGAATACACTACGAACGCATGCTCCCAATAAAACGTTGACGCGTGTCATAACTGTTCAGATGACGTCACTAGTCATGATCACGGTTTGTTACACGCACATGCAACATTAACTGCTCTGCTGACTCAGCATTAACTGCTCTGCTGACTCAGCATCTGATCTTTCGGCATATTTTCGAATCATAAAGTCGGTTTACGTCATCTCTCGGGTACGCCCCGAGATCTTCTGGGATTAGCCATGAATGATCACAAATGAATTAAATGTAGGAGAGGTCTCGGCAAATACCGAAGAGTCCCTCAGAGACAGTCTCTCGGAGACAATCAGGTGCTCGGTATATCCGGACCACTACAATAGCCCCTCAATCCCTTTGTGTGGTTTACTTTCCGCAGGAAGGGTTGAGTACTTGGGTGCCGAGCAGTGTCCTGACCGAGCCCCAGAGTTCGAGATAAAGCTCATAATTAGATTCCCTGTTGTCGCTGACTTCTCGACCACTCGGGTTCTGCCATGTGTCTCCTACAAGTAGGGTTTCTGCGTCGATGTGACAGCTGTAGTCACATTGCGCCGTAATGCTGATGTATTGAGTGGGAGGTGTTACGGTGCACCGCTCTATTGGCCACGTGTCACGCATCCAATGGCCGGGCACACGCCGATCCGAGTTTATGGCTGTTATCGTGTGGGTTTCCCGCCCACACCCATTAATTTTTCAAACCGGTGCATCCCCTCTATAAATAGGGCAACCGAGGAGAGAGAAATACTTTTGGTGCCTTTGGTTTAGATTTGGAGAGCCTCTCTCTCTAAAATCTTGAAGCTTCCTCACCGATTTGAAGTCGTTGCAACAAATTTCACTCCAGATCTTCAGGTAAAACCTCTTCACAACTTCTTTTCTGTACTCTTCGCTTGTTTTCCTGCATTTTCGTCAGGTTTTCTCGATATTTCCTCTGCGTTTTCTAGGTTTGAGCTTTTTTGAAGATGAGCAGTCATCTTCAACCTATTCCTGAGGTTGAAGATGATGCCGAGAGGCATGGAGTAGAATATTCCCTCCCTCGGACAAAGGCGCCGAGGGATGTCACCTCACACGTGCACCTTGTTAACCTGGGATCTCAAACGTCTGGTGGGCCGCTGAGGGATAGGTTGTTCGGTAATGGTTTTAGGACCCATTGCAAATAGCTAACGGTCTTTTACCATGCATTCTTTTTGTTAGGTCCACCACCAGTCATTGAGATCTCCTCAGACACCGAGAGCTCAGGATCCGAGACCTCCAGCACCGTCGCTTCCCATATCGCTTTCCTTCTCCATAAATATAGAGCTCGGCTGGACCCTTACCGAGAAATAGTACCAATGGACTACAACTTCGACAGACCTATAGATGAGAGGCCCCTTCAATCCATACCTCCGAACCCCGACCCTGTGGTTGAAGAGCCCATTGAATTAGACGATGTAGGAGATATCTCGGATGGTTTCTTAGACAATAGTGATGCCACTGAGTCGGAAGATCGCTTGGAGTGGGGACCTTCCACTGCAGCGACGACCACAAACACCGAGTATGCAACAAGCGTTGGCTCCGAGCAAGATGCCGATGCTGCCGAGGAAGTAGAGCAGGCTATACTAGCCGAGATTGGTATTGTTCGGTCCGGTGAGAGTAAGTCGTCGGATAGGGCCTCCAGTAGTGGGAAGAAGAAGGATCCTTCGTGCCCTTACCTCCATTACTTTACGAACGGTAAGGCTGGGTATGATAAAGTTGTAGAAAAGTACGACATCCCGCGGGGGGGGGGGGGGGTGACGGTGACGCTCATCCCAAAGGGGATGGTCCCGAAGACGAAGAACGGAAGAGGGAGGCACCATATCTCCATCCTCAAGCGGTGCCTCCGGACGAATACACAAAACGTTGTCCAATTTGCTGCCCACAGGAGTGTATGACTTTACCTTTTGCCAAAACGGGTCACCTTTTCCATGAAAATAAGGAGCCCTACGCCATTGGTCCGACGGGGGCACCGGACCACCTTGAACCGTAGGCCTCCTCCCCTGAACTTGCTCACCACGAGTCATTTTTTTTATTATGAAGAACTGTGAAAGTGATGAACTAAAAGAGGAAGAAGAGTTGCAGAAGTTGCAGAGGGAGGGAGTTTCAGAAAACAAAGGTGTGAAGAGGCTCTGAGTTCGATCGGAAGAAGAAGAAGTGAACTTATGAGGAAGAGTGAGGTATTTATAAGGAGCAGAGGGCCCCCAAACGGTCGCAATCAACCATCATGTCGGAGGCAAAACGTCAGTAGTAATGATGACCTCGGACGGCAGAAAAGGCGCCCTCGAACGGTCGCATCAATCAACCGAAAAGTTGTCAGAAAAACAGATAATGCGCTGACGTCACGCGCGCGTGGAAAAGCGTGTGATAGTCACGCCACGCGCCTGCGTGTTCCACACATGCATGGGGGCCATTGTAGGACGGGGTTAGCGCTAGACCCCCGTTGACCCACCATTGAAAGCATGACAAGTGTCACCCAGGTGGCACAGCGTCCGCAAGACACGTGGCGCTCTCCGAGTTTGTGTTGAATCTAATCGTTTCATATCTCAGAATGATCCGAGTTTGTGTTGGAAACCGATACACAATTTTGACGTGAACCAACAAGTATTAAGGAGTAAAAACCGTGTAACTAGTACAAGCGTTGTGGAATAATTTTGGGAGCGAGGAGTTGACGTGGGAAAGAGAGGACGAGATGAAAGAGACGTATCCAGAGTTATTTTTCGCTTGATCTAAGTGAGTATATGGTTTAGTCATTACCTTTTCGAGACACGGTGTCAAACACATGTTGCATGTCATGCATGATTGTATGTGGTTGCTTGGATAGTATGGTTGATCAAATTTTGAGGACAAAATTTTTCTAAGGAGGGTAGAATGTAAAGACCCAGAAAATTTAAATTTCTTTTATTCATTTATTCATTTCAAGTTATATGAATGTGTTAATAAAAGTTTTTAAAGTGTATTTCCTCAAAGCGCTTGTATGGGCGTGTATACATTATATACCGGGGGTTCGATAAATGGTAGGGATACGGGTTACAAAGTTGTGTGGGTGTTTGGAGATGTTGAAAAAGTGTTAGAAATGATTGGGGTTCGAATTGGCGAAGGTAGTAGAAATTTAAAAATTTTCAGTCTTGATACTGGTATGGCTTTTTCTTGATACCGGTATCCAGCTCCATTTTGAGCCATCAAAAATTCTAGATACCTGTATGGCTTTTCTTGATGCCGGTATCCAGCTCCATTTTGAGCCATCAGAAATTCTAGATACCGGTATGGGTTTTTCTTGATATCGGTATCCAGCTGCATATTTCTGCGAATTTTGAGCCCGACATTGCCTTCTATAAAAGGGGTCCTTGGCTCATTTCTCTACTCCAAAACCACGAAACAAACCCTAAAATCACCCCTCTACCTTCTCTCTTCACCCCCACCTCAAATCTTGTGATTTTAACCTCAATCCACCTCAAAATTTCAAGATCTACACATTGGATTCGTGATTCTCCCTTGGATTTCGGGTTTTGCACTCAAGGAGGTACGAACACTTGATTTGGGTCTTGCTCTTCCTCCATTCACGTTTTTCCCTCTCTCGCTTTGATTGTGAGTGAAACCTCACCCTTGTTACTCATTTTTGACTTGATCTTGTCTCTTGAATGCGTAGTGGAGCTTGGGTAGAGGTTGTTCTTGGAGTTTGGGGTCAAAAATCAGTTGGACACTCTAGGGTTTTGCTCAAAACCCATCTTGGTAGGGAAATTTCTACCTCTCCTAAATGTATATGAATGCGTATTGTGTGTATTGCTTCCCACTTTATTAGCTCCTCTTTGATTTTGAAAATCTTCTCTGAAAACCCAATTCCTAGTCACATTGAGTTGGGGTTTGGCTTGTTCTATGCTTCTAATGACTTTCTCCATCAATTAATTGTTAGATGAGTTGAATTTTGGGTATTGAACTTAGTTAATTTAAAGTCCTCGTGAATCACCTTGAAATTTTGCAAGGTTACTGGGTTTTGCTACTCTTGTGGTTGATGATCAAGTGATCTAGTGAGAACACCGTACGCACAATGACACTTTACAATGTTCTTATGTCGAATAGTGAGTACGAAACACCATTGGAAAGAAAATGTGGAACGTGAGTTATGTTTGAGATGAGATTGACGTTGAAACTTGATAAATGATAATATGAACTTATAATCTGTGATACGGGGCCGAAAGGTAACCCGGAATGATACTTGGGCCGTCCTTTGGGCGTGTCGCTAGGAATGATACTCGGTCCGTCCTATGGGCGTGTCGCGAGGAATTATGCCTTGGCCAAGGGAGAAGATGATACGGGGCCTATATGGTAGCCCGGAATGATACTCGGTCCGTCCTATGGACGTGTTGCGAGGAACATAATGAGTAAATAACTATAAAGAACTTGAGACATGACAAATGAATGTATTGAACACGTGAGACGTGTCGGGTACGATAGAGTGAAAGTGGACGAATCTGGGGTAATTGTGGTTTCATCGAAGTCCTTTGATTTGTGTAGTTTCCTTAAATTTGTTGCGGGGCCTCCATTCTTTTCTTCTATGCCTCACTTGCATTTCATTGCATTTAGAATTGGTAGACGTTTTCCTACTGGGCTTGTGTAGCTCAACCTATCAATTTCAGGTACCCAGCACGGAGGAGCATGACATAGATTTGCGTGAAGCATGTGCATGCACCACTTTTGAAAGCTAAACGGAAGAGTTACTTCATCATCTTGGCATTTGTTATTTTGATAAGATGATTATGTAACTTAACTTGATTTCACTTTTGACTATGGGTTTGTAATGACATTTAACACCTATAAATTTGATTTGGGGCACGGTTGCCCATAGATTATTGTAATTTGTTGACCTTGACCTTGTAAGTCGTATTATGAGATTTTGACTTTGATCGTGGGAGGCGTTGATTTCAGCGTGAATTATATATATTTATCTTTTGAAAATTGAGGGCGTGACAGCCTGGCACTTGATGATTGGTCCAAGGTGCCTATAAATATGGGACATTCCCTTTCAATCCCAAAGGTTGGTGAAAATCCGGGCAGAAGTATATGCCATTCTAGAGAGAGAAAAGGGAAACCATTGATTGAGAGGAGAACATTCTCTCTATAAGTCAGTCCCCATCTCCTAGGTCACTAAGGGCATCTCGGATTAGACTGAGCGCAATCCACTACCTTAGTTCTTTCTGTGCACACCTGTTCTGTTCTTCACCCTTCCTCTAGACCACCCTATTCCCTTTCACTGTGTCTTTACTGTTGACTATCCATACCTCTCCAGCTCATCATTTTGACTGAAGCAAGAACTCATCACTTACAGAGAGTACATGTCATACATACCTGGGTATTAGTTGAGAAATTTATGGGCCACTCTGCACATGAAATGTTATGGAAAATCTTTGAAGTAATCTAAATAGTTTGCTCCTTGTGAGAACCTTGTTTTAAGGTAGGGGTGGTTTTTGTAAATGGTATCGGACCCGGTGGAGTAATCACTGAGCATAAATAAGAAATATATACATCACTAGATTTGAAATTGGTGGATGCATTATAATATTACAAGCGGTGCGAGGAAGACTCAATAGTTGAGGGTTTGAAACCAGTAACGTATAGGTGTGCGTGTGCTGACTAATGAGTGCCGTAAATTTTATAGCTATGACTAAGTTACGAGTCTTGAATTTTATTCTAGTACCAATTAATACCATCTGCATATTCCTTGTTGTCTAATATTTCATACACAAATTTTTCCACTCCGGATCCGCTGTCCCCCTTTGGTGTCCTAGCCCTCCACAGCTGCCACGTGGCATAATAAAACAAATCCTTTCCTTTAGTTTGCTGGCAAAACCCATTCTCCGTTTAGTGGCGTTAAACCCCATTCACTGTTAGAACTTCTAACCCCAGAACACATGTTTGGAGAACTTCTAACCCCATTCACTGCATATTCCTTGTTGACAAATTTTTCTCCTCTCTTTTTTCTAATTGGACTCCTTCTTCCACCTGGGATTATCTCTTTCTATTGACAAGGCATACAATGCATAAGTTGGGAGGAGAAAACAAAAGGTGGTTCACCGGCCATTTTTTCCTGGGGTTATCTCTTTCTAGTGGCCACGTCAGTGTATCACCGGCCATTTTTTCCTTTTCTCCAGAGAATGAGGTGAAAAGGAGACTTAAGTAAAAAGGAGACTAAGGAAAGGATTTGTTCTATTATGCCACGTGGCAGCTGTAGAGGGGTAGGACACCAAAGGGGGACACCTAAGGGGGACAGCGAATCTGGAGTGGAATTTTTCACAAGAAACCTATACTGGGTGAAGTGAATGCTCACCCATTGCTGTTTTCACGTACAACTAGGAGCATGAGTTGAAATGCTTGTGGTGCATGGCATTATGGCATGAAGAGCACTTAAATCATTTGTAAAAACTTTGTCATTTTGGAAGTTAGATTTGTAACTTAAATCTTCTTTTCTTTGACTCAGTGGAATAATGTAAACTTTACAACCTCTAAACATATTTTCGTGGGATATGGGTACGAAATGTTGATTGTGAATATTTGTCTCGAAAAGAGCATGTGAGATGACTTATGGTCAAACATATAAAGAATTACTGTGATACTCTGTGGAGGAAATGTTTATTTATCTATGTTTGAAAATGGAGGGCGTGACAGATATGGTTGAGTGCTCTTCTGAATAGTTGATTATTCTCAATGAAGTACCTCTTTTCACAGTGCTGCACCTCTCTTATGTTGTCACGACTCACAAGTAGGGCTCCTTCTCTCAGGAAATGAATGTATTTCTGACTCCAATCTGTTTCTTCTTCAGAAAAGCAACATTCGTGCTCAATTTCATGAAGTGTAGGGTTGGGGCACTCTCTGAGCTTGGCTGCATCATCAACTTAGAGAGGCAAACAATAATTAATATTTAAGCGAGAATAGAGAGATAGTGTAGGGGTGAAAGATCAGGCAAAGCACATAAAAAGAGAAGGCACGGTATTTAGTCTATGCTTGACCGACCAAGTGACTAGAAATAAGACGCGTCCCAAGCGTAGGACTCCCGACCGACGTAGCATAATATTCGGAAGTACCGGAGTCGAATCCACAGAGACGGACGAACGTGTGCAGGACTCAAAGATGACGGGTTCACAGTTTATCTTGGCTCTTAGGTAGCCACCCCTTGTTTAATGATTAATTTACTAACTAAATTACCAGACTAAATTAACTGAATATGATTAAAGAGGAGTACAGTTGTGGGAACCCAGCGTCCGCAACTAGCCTAACTAATGTTTACTCGGGCCACAATTATTCATTTGATTGATTTTAGAATAGGAAAAAGGATCCCTAACAAATGCGCACCACCTGTCACCAGATTCCGTGCGCATTCGAATTCCGGTGATGCCTGGGTTTTGTTTGTTAGAAGAGTTTTTGTCTTCTAAAATTGCTCAAAAATTAAATTAATTCGATCCTAAGGTAAGAACATTAATCAAACTAGCCACGGAGCGCCTTTGCCCCGCAGCCGTACTCTATGAGATTACTCACTCATGACTCTAATAAATTCAGCAAACATATTAAACCTAGATCTAAACATGCTTCGAACAATTGAAATAAATAAAACACGATACCACGGATTTGCGGAAAAGAGAACGGATTCGAAGAACAAGAATTCAAAGCTGGAAAACTTGAAGAACTTGAATTAACTTGATCCTGCAATTAAAAACTCAAACACAGCAGCCAAAAGTTAAGAAAGAAAATAAACCCTAAGTTATGAATGTCTGGCTCCTAATTTCAAGTGTTAAAGGGAGTATTTATATGGAATCCCCGTTAATTTACAAATAAAATCCTAAAACAAATCGGAATTGGACCCGCAACAACCCAAAACGACCGCGTTTCCAGCTCTGGATAATGCCCTTGGTAGCGCTACACCACTTTTGGTGTAGCGCTCCCGAGCCCTTATCTCTTGTTTCGCCCGTTGACCCCCCTAATTGCCGTTGACCTCCAAGCCGCTCGGTAGCGCTACACCTATTTTGGTGTAGCGCTCCCTACGGCTCTGTTCACTTCGCGAGCCCTTTTGAGCCACTTTTGAGCGCTCCAGAGAAATAGGGTAGCGCTCTCGACGTCATTTCTTCGTTTCCTTGAATAATTCCCTTGAACACTTAGTCTCCACGGCCTCTCATGCTCTCTAGCTCCATCTCGGTCTTCAAGTCCCTGCAATCCAATCTTGGCGCTAAAACAGCCTTATTTTCCTAAGAATTAACAAAAACACAAAAGCATACCAAAACAACGCATCAAGTGGAAAATAGGGACTAAATAAGATAAAACCGTGTTAGAACTACCCTATTAAGGCACTTATATCTATGATATTGCATGCATATCAGTCTACTCCATTGGATTGATGTCCTTCTACACCAGCTCTAAGAGAAATGAGCTTGCGAGCACTTACAAGAACAGTGTTCTTGATTCCTAAGCTCTCAAGAAACTTTCTCTCACTAAAATTTTCATGCCTTGGGGACAAATCAATCTCTTAGAATTTGTAAAGGAATGTCCTCATATTTATAGAGATCTGCAGCCAATCATTGGCCAACAGATATTCTTTTTATAGTTTGAGGACACGTGCTCTTTCCGTATACTAGGACCACGTGGGTGACGTCACTTGTGGATGACTCTCGCGACATAGTCGGTGTACACAATTCCATCGTGGTCATCCCTTATCATCTTAGGGCCCTGGTTACTTAATAGACCATTCATAAAGTATACTTACTTAACAGATCGACAACAGAAATTTAAGAGGTCATTCAAAGTTGGAGTTAAACTCACAACAGTTTGGTTTCTTCTATCCAAACTGTTCTTTTTAACAAAAAAACAGCAACCAATGATGAAACAAAATCAAGTGGATGTAAATCAGATTCAAAAAGTGTTAAACCAATGATGAAACAGATTCAAATAGAATGTAGATTCAATTTCCAGATTAACACAACATATTCAAACTTGCAGATTCCAGATAAACAAGTTAAGATACCTCTCCATCTTGCAGATACAAACTCGGTTGTGAGGCACAAACAGATTCAAAGTTTCAGATACCTCGCCATCTTCCACTCCTAAAACACGGATTGGTCATCATATGAACCAAATAAACAAAAATTTAAATAAGTATTTGACAATATGAAATTTTTGAAACACTTACAATCATCATTAGAATCAAGTTCATCGTATCCGTAGTCATCGTCATTATCATCAGAATCAGTCAACACAACATCTTGGGAAGAGCTATAAAAAAAAGACACCCAAGTCATCCACATTGTAATAGTGAAATTAATACTATAAATAAGCACATTAAGATGCATGCACGTACATATTCGAAGTTTAGGACAATTCCTTTTGTCATGCGACTGTCCTGTTAACCCGCATCAAGTACAACGCCTAGCTTTCTTGATCGCCTTCTCTTTCCCTCCCTTCAATTGTTTACCACAACCCTTTGACCTAACCTTAGGTGGTTCTTTAAAATGATGTTCGGTTGGAAAAGAAATACGTGTTTTAGTACCACTCCCTTCACCATCTCCACTCCCTAACTTCATCTTAGCAAACCTTTTCAGAGTGGATAACAAATAGTCTTCGAAAACTTGACTCTCATGTTCACTAAATACAGCTTGCTCAACAACTGAAGAAGAAAGTGTGGAGAGCCTATTGTGCCTCACTACCAAAGAAGTGTCACATACTTCCTTCCTTGTCCCATCCAAGTCACCCACAACTGAATGTATTTTGGCTGCTTTGGTCAACCTCCACAAGATGTACTGATTAGGTACTTTCGTAATCACTTTTTTAGTGAAGTATGCAACATGTGCCAACATGGAATTCCATTACTCTCAAATTTCATACAAGTACATTTAACGTAGTTTGATGACTTGTCTAATGATACTTCACGACCCTTGGAATCACTCTCCGTTTCCCTCTGAACTTTGTACAAACACCAGTGGTCATCTTTAAATGTACTCTTAACCAAATACGCACCACTTTGCAAAAGTTCCTCTTGAAACTTATAGAAAATATTCCAGGTGTACACTTCACTCAATTTCAACTCCATGATCCGCTTGGTTGAAAGAAGTGGCTTCTCATTGACATCTTTGTGATCGAGAACAAGTTCTTTATGGCGTATCTTTGCAAGTGCCCTATCATCCCGTGTCACAAAATCCAACAACGAATTTTCTCTTGACACGTACTTCTTGAAGAATGAATGAGCACCTTCAGCTCTTTGACTACTAGTCATGTGAGCAGAAAAAATGTGTCTCGTATATGCAGGAATCCATTGGTCACGAATTTGATACAAGGAATCTAACCATTCATTCCCTATGAAGTTAGCTTTTCCTACAATCTCCAGCCATCTACTTTCAAACTCCTCCGGGGACTCGGAATTCCATATACAACTGCTAAACTCATCATAATGTTGCTTATAGGCTATTGCACCTATTTTTTCAGAGAATTTACTCACAATGGGCCAAATGCAAAACCTATTAAGTGTATTTGGAAGAAGACTAGCAATAGCTTGTTTCATTGCTAGATCTTGATCAGTAATAATTATTTTCGGGGGCCCAGCCAGCATCGCCTTCAACCATTCCTCGAAAAGCCAATGAAAAGAGGATACATTTTCATGATTTAAGAATGCACACCCAAATAGAGTTGTTTGGCCGTGGTGGTTAACCCCTAAAATCGGTGCAAATATCAAATCATATATGTTGGTTTGGTAAGTTGTATCGAACACCACCACATCACCAAAATGTTGGTATGCCTTCTTAGAAGTTTCATCGGCCCAAAAACAATGACTCATGAACCCCGTACCATCATCTTGAAATTTAAATGTAAAACCTGGATTCCTTTTTTGTTGACTTCGAAAATGTTCATACATAAGATTAGCATCATGTCCCTTTAACTTGTTCCTCCTATCCCTTTCCGCATTATAAAGATCACATTGTAAAAACCCCACCTTATCAAGACCTCCTTGATTGGACCAAGAAAAAACTCCTTTGTTGGGAAGCAGACACATTTGCATCGGATAGTTGTTGTGATAAGTTCTTTTTTTCCATTGAGATCTCACGATGAGATCGCAACAAATGCACCCTCGTTGGCATCGTAAGAAGGTGGTTATGACCCTCGACAAATACCTTGACAACAAATCCCGCACCCTCCCGGTTTTTGGCAACACACAATTTTGCACCACAACCCTCTCTAGTTAAACCCTGTCTACGTAGCGTGTTTTGAGAAGTTTGTGGCATATTTTTTGTGGCCCTCACTCCTGCTTTGAAACAAACATACTCCTTTCTAACCACTTCACCTTCTTTATTCTTCTTGCTTGAATGGAGTCGCATACCAAATCCACCCTCTCTACCATAATTGTTGTAAAATTTATGAACGTCATCTAAAGTATCAAACACTTGTCCAATTTTCGGTATCAAGTCGTTATTGACTTGGGGCATGTAAAGTATTTGAGAAGAATTAGCAGATGAGTGAGATGGTGACGATGACTGTGGTGGGACATATTAGGGACACTCCCTGTGGTGGGTACCCTTGTGGTAGATACCCTTGTGACGGATACCCTTGTGGAGGAGGATATCCTTGAGGATACCACTGTGGAGGAGGAGGATACCCTTGGGAATACCCTTGCAGAGGAGGAGCAAGATACCCTTGCGGAGGATGAGCATACCCTTGCGGAAGAGGAGCATACCCTTGCGGAGGTGGATGATACCCGTGTGGAGGATAAACTGCACAACAAACAAAACGATAATGCATTTGAGCAAAAAAATTTGATAGAATCAAACTCATCTTAATAAAAGAGCGAAAAAATTGGAGGCAGGATCTGAGGTTACCTTGTCTAATGATACCCTTGGGTTCTTCGTTGTCGCCCATGCTTAGTCCCTTTGATATGATGGAAACTATTACAAAGAAACAAACCAAAATGGTTCCCGGTGAGCTGTTGCACCATCTTACTATAGAATTTGGGACAGTGAGGAATGGCTTAGCTTACAAATTTAGCAAGGGCATTTACACACACGATACAAACACATTGACGTACTTATCATGATTTAAAATTCAAAAAACAAATATTCTTTTACAGTATCAAGTTTCCTCTACATAGAAATTTCTATGATTTCCAAAAAAAATGGAAAGAACAACGAACAATAAGTCTACCAGCATAACACTGTGAATCAATTAAGCTTAATGCTACAGATCGATGAAGCTTAATGAAACAAATCCTTTTACAGTATATATACTAATGACTATTTTGAGTACAGATCGAAGACTACGGTTTATATATACCAACATCCATGCTAACACTTATTAGGGTTTCAAAATTCAAAATTCAAAATTTGAAATTTCTAGTTAGGGTTTCAAAAATTCAAATTTGAAAATCATGAAACCCTAAAATTTGAAAAACCCAACAAATCGATTTCATGTTCTTCGACCAGATAGAGCGAGGGAAGAGAGAGAAGAGAGATATACCTGAGATTTCTTGTTCTTCGACCTCTTGTTCTTCGATTTATGTTGAAACCCTAAAAGCCAAACAGCGAGAGATTCAATTCATACGAAGAAGAAGATAAGAGAAATAGAGAGAGAGAGAGAGAGGATGACAAAGAGCAACATATTCACCTTCGATTTCGAGATTTTTTGCTGGACTGGTGGTTCGAGGTCGATCGATCGATGGGGGGTCATCTTCTTCGAATCGCGTTGATTAACGAAGAGAGAAGAGTGAGGGAAGAGAGAGATTGACCTTCGATTCACCTTCGAATCGCGTTGTTTGGAGCTCGATTGATCAATTACACGATGGGTTTTGAAATCACCTCTCTCTCTCTCTCTCTCTCTCTCTCTCTCTCTCTCTCTCTCTCTTCTGTCGACTGAAAAAAAAAAGTGAAATGGGGAGGGGAGGGATCTGGATTGGGTTTTAACTCGGATCCTGACCCGCGAACGGATATAACCCGGCCTAATTGACGCACGTGTGTATTTTTAGATCTCAGCTGTATTTTTCCACTTGCTATATATAACGTTTTTAAGAAAAACTGATCGGATGAAGCCCTTACGGGTATTTTTTTTGGATGAATCCTCGCGGTGGACCTTAAAAACACATTTTAAACCCATCTAACTGTTCGGATCGTCAAAATTCAATTTGGAAAGTGGAAAAATTGCTTGGTCCTCATTTTATTTAAAATGAGGGATCCCTCATTAGAAGTTGATCCTTTATATCCGAAACTTTTCTATAGTGCAGGACTCATCTTTTTTCGATCAAATTTTGATGATTTGAACCTATTCAATGTGTTTAAAACGTGTTTTTAAGGGTCCACGTGAGGAATCATAAAAAAAAAAGACCGGGAAGCGCTTGATCAGAGCAATTTTCAATGAAAGCCTTATATGTATAGTTTTTATCGAAAATTGCTCGAATCAAGCTCTTCTTGGCATTTTTTTCTCCTATGATTCCTCACGTGAACCCTTAAAAACACGTTTTAAACGCATTGAATGATTCGGATCGTCAAAAATTAAACTAGAAAGTTGAGAATAGAGTGACTCCCACACTTTAAGCAAAGAGTGGGATTCCTCACAAGAAGTGAGGTGTGTGTATATATATACACAGAATTCCAATCTATTGAGGGACTCCTCATCGTGCATTTGTGATCAGGATTGAAGTCAATGATCCGAACCGTTTAATGTGTTTAAAACATGTTTTCAATATATATATATATAATCCCGATCTATTGAGGGATTCCTCACCGTGCATTGGTGACCATGATTGAAGTCAATGATCTGAACCGTTCAATGTGTTTAAAATATGTTATTAAGGTCCACGCAAAAATCACTAAAAAAAAGGACTAGGAAGGTCTGCACCAAACCGAAGTGAGGGATCCCTCAATAGATCGGGATTATATATATCATAGAAAAAGGGTAAGAAAGGTAATTCACACACTAAAAGAATGAAAACATAACCTGGAAAAGTGGACAGGATGAAACTTACATGATACCCATAAAAGTATAATTATTTAATTACCTCTAAAAGTTTCGATTCCATCTCAACCATATAATTTACAAAGAATGCACCCATGCTAAAGTAATTCAACCAAAATAAGGGTAAAAGTTTCTATTCAACATACCATTGAAAGAAATTGATAATACCTATGAGCGCAGCAGAAACTTAAAATAGTACGTTCAGCCATCATTGTTCAAGTGATAGAACAAACCAGAGAGATCTTCTAACCTAAGACCCACGTAATGATCCCAATTGATGGAAACACATGTTTGTTCTTATTCCAGTTAGGTCAGGGACCCTCTATACGCGGTATTTATAGGCAACATACTTCCTACCATCAAGGAAGATCTTGTCTCCAAACGGTGTCATTTGCAATGGATGTGTGTCTTGATCATGTGTCTATTCCTAATGGGATATGACTCTTGATTAGTGTTCTAAAAGAAGTTCTGGAAGGCCGAGGCCCCTCGCCGAGTAACCCGACTAGTCGCCTAGTACTCGGCCCTGGAAGCTAGATGGTACCCAGCCGCCCTGGGAGCGCCTAGCGAGTTTTAGAACCTTGCCCTTGATATGTCGTTTTCCAATAAGCACACCACTTCACAAAAGATATACCCTTTCACATAGGATACACCATTTCACATAAGATGTGTCTTTTCATAATAAAACATCTTTTCACAATTAGACACCAAATAATTGGACAATTTATTTATCACTCACAACTTCAATTAATAAATATAAAGTGACATGTAGGCCACATTATGTAATTTCTTACATTCTCCCACTTCACCTACAAAACACACTATATTGAGTGGTAATTAAATTATAAAGCCATTTTATCTGTGGGCTACCTTATGAAAATTCTTACATTCTACCACTTAGCCCACGTAACAATTCAACGAGTGCTAAAAGTAAACATGGCTACTGAAAACCCATATTATTTTCTTGTGAAATACTCCCACTAAAATAAAGAGTCAAATGCATTAATTATAGCGGTTGTGCCACATAATAAGTACTTCCTTCTATATATTAAAATGCATTCTCTCTAACTAAGTATACTTTATGAATGGTCTATTAAGTAACCAGGGTCCTACTTAATTTATGTATCCCAATGGATAACCTTGATACGTACTTTACCTTATGTGCACATGTACGTTCTTCATTCTCTAAGATATTCCTTGTCCATAACTAATTGAGCAACTGAGAGAGAGAGAATTAACAAAAGAGCTAACAAGTCTTGTATTCGCTACATGACTTCTGTAATTTGCCAACAACAATTAACTCCATACTTTATGCTCAATGGACACTTAGATCACTTCTCTCACTTATTGAGGTACTCTATGTCGATCTACTTATTTCGGTTCTCATTCTTTAAATTCTCAGAGACAATAACTATTACCAAATTCTATCATAATAGTCTCGATTCATAATCAACAATCTTGAGACCCTTAATGCTGTGTTATTTGGCTTCATAGCTCCCACTGAATTCGAAAGTCCTTAGTAGATAGCAAAATAACTGATCAAATCCTTATGATCTATCCATAATTCTAGGTTCCAATAAGTACCTCCTAACTTTATTTGCAGATGAGAACTATAAGATTAACTGCAATAAGCTAGAACAAGGGAATCTAATGCTATGAAATCCAACGTTAATTATGAATAAGAATAACTATCACAAATATTAAGAACACGGTCTCCATACCTGTGGAAATAGGATAACGTATTCTCAAATACTATATTTATCCTCTTATTCCAATAAAATCACAAAAATATTAACCTCCCGATGGGGCCGAGTTATTATTCCATGATCTAACAATAAAATTAATGTCAAAATAGATGTCAATAAACTTAATAAAGTTTACTGAAAAGGTCCTTATGTGATTCACAAACTCCTTAAGAGGTTATGGCTAATCTTAAGTAATTTGATATTCACTACTTCCAAAAAGACATCATGTACCTATGACAAATCCTTTTCCATCCACATATACACACCCAATTATCACCATGACTTAAGATGCTGAGGCTATTCCCAAGTCATTTTATATTCACTACTTCAAAATGGCCTTACATCAACAAATCCTTATTTTGATTAGGGAAATTTGCACACTGTCAATAATATAGTGGTTTCTAACAATTCTCAAATAGCAACTCTAATAAGAAATGTTTTGAATTGTTCACTCAAAGTAAATCACTTGGTCTCCAAATGCCCACCAATAAAGACAAGAGTCCCATAGAGTAAAATTAATCACTTGTAAAGTCAAGCCAAGAGGTACTGTAACGCCCCCAATTTTTGGGTTTGTTAATAATGAATACATAAATAATAAATAGGGTTTTACAACAGTAACCCAAAAGAAGTTACATAAATCTTCCTGTCAAATACAATCATCTCTACAGGGTTGACTAGATTTCTCTATTCCATCGCACGGTCGACCATTCCGGCGGAATCCTGCTCTGCTCCGTAGGCCTTCAAGCCATAGTTTGGCATAATACGTCAGAGTCGCAGAGCAACATCGTGGTATTATGTCAGGGTTACACAAGTGCAACACCGTGAGCGATAACGCCCAGTAGACTACACTACCCAATCTCTAACTAGCAATTCTAGAATAATAAGCTCGAAGACAGTAATGCAGACTTGTTAACGGGAAAACCATGAAATGCATTGTGCATGTCTATACGGATCAGAGTAAACATGCGCAGTAAAAGTAATTCATTTAGTGTTTCAAAACAGTGTCTCGTGTCAGTTTCTCAAAACAGTAACTCGTATCAGTTTCTCAAATAGTGTCTCATATCAATTTCCCATTTTCGGCATTCTTCTTCAAACTTCAACCAAGTCAATTATCTCACACCACTCGAAAGTTATTGGTCCGTTTACGCCTCCTTTCAGCTGACGGTACCAACCTTTCAGCTCGAGGCCCCGGTTGTCGTGCATCACCGAACTTAACAGCCTGTTTTCACGGTCCGTCCACCCCGCGACTCACACGACACGGTCCCGGCCGCCTTGCATCACCGAACTTAACAACCTGTTTGCAAGGTCCGTTCACCATGTGTTGTGCATGCTTAGCCCAAACATCCAAGTTCTCTCCGCGAACTGGAAGTGGCGCTTTCGCTGCACTACCGCATCAAAACCATTCCTCCGAGTTCTCTCCGTGAACTTGAGGTGGCAACAAATTCATCTCATCACATTTCATTTCCCAAAAATTTCATTTTTCTTTTCCAAAACTCTTTTTCATTCTCATCTCTATTTCTCATTAACAGTTATTCAAATTTTCAAGTCCGGTGTCGTAATGTATCGTGTACGTGCTCAATGTCACATGCTCAAAATCATGCCCATGCAATATTCCATAATTTCTCTCTAAAATTCATATTTCTCCAAATAGACATTTCTCACATAAAATCAAACATTTAAATACACCAACTCTTTCAAAAAGAATAATATTTCCTCTAGAAACTTTCCCACATAAAATCATACATTTAACTTTCGCCCAAATAATATTTTCCAATTCTCTCAAATTATTTCTCATCAAAAATCTCATTTCTTCCTTGTCCTCTTTTCAAAACTATTTTATTTCTTTCAAAAGAAATAAAACTAGTCAACTTGCTCTCTCTAAAATAATTTAAACATAAACTTCTTTTCTAGAAATCTCTTGCCAAATATTTAACTCATCCAGTTATGGACTTTCTAAAAATATATAGATTTAACCTTTCCCAAAAATATACTCTTTATATTTCTATAAAACTTTCTTTCAAACAAACTTAAATAAAACATCTTTTCTATATCTAGTAAAATCACAACTTTCTTTCTAGAAAAACTTTACCAACTCAAGTTATTCCTCTTCTTTTCATCATAACCATAAAATATGCTTACTAATTTAATTAGTAAAAACATTTCTAGAAAACATTTTTTTAAAAACTCCCTCATATTTATTTAGTAAGAACTCCTTATTTCTTCACAAAAATTTCCATAAGATACTATCTATTTCTTTCTAGTAAGAAACAAATCCCTCACTAAATAAAGTTAATCTACTTATTTGGGAAAGATCATCTTAAACAATAACCATTGATTTAATCAACAATAATTAACTAGTTCTTCCATGAAATATTAACATAATAATACTAGAACCTTATCTAGAAAGATACACATCTTCTAATCAACTTCTAATCACTTTAATCTCACTAATCCCACTTCTAATTTCATAAAGAACCACTCTAATTATAACCTTATTAACAAGCTTGTTAATCTTTCAACATGAAATCCTCTTACTTAAACACTAAGTAACATGCATAAATTAACTCAAACAAACTTCAAATCCAAGCTTAGAAAACTAATTAGAATTAACTAATTGAACTAGAAATAACTAATTAGAAAGTTGGTTTAGTAAACTACCTTAATTTCCGGGTGTAAACCGGAAGCCGAAAAGCAATCCTTGGTGTGGAGGCTTCTTAATCTACTCAACTTTCTTACTAATTAACTTAGTAAGAAGTTAATTAGGGCCTAAATAAGTTGGCTAAGTGGTAGAAGAAGTAGTTGGTTTGTTGGGAATTATAGGGACATACATATATGGAAGGTGAAAAGTGGTCCCAAATGAACAAAAGGTGAGCTATTTATAGCAAATGAGACCTCCTCTCTCCCTCTTTGAAATTTTCGGTAGTCTCTCCCCTCTCTTGGCCGAACCATGCCCATGTGGGGTGTTAAATGTGTGCTTTGAATTGGCACATGGAAAGTACACCACTTGGTTACACCTTGCACTCTAAGTTTAGGCTAGGTCCTAGGTTGTTCTATACTTGCAAGTTAAGTAAATATGGGGAGATGTATGGAACTAACGTAGGAAACAATAGTGGGGGAAAAATATGACTCTTGTTGTGTAGGTTTTTGCATGGTCACCTTAGTTATGGGGTGTTTTTAGGAGCTAATATACACAATATGCATGTGAATGCAATAAATAACTAGGGGGTAGCCTTAGTGGGCTAAAAATAAGGGGAATATTCTCCCTTAAAACATGGAAGCATGTTTCATGGAAGCTTGGAGGCCAAGTTTTCTAGTCTAGTGTAGGCATAGGCTTGTAGCATGTGCTCATATTCAAGCACAATGCATGTGCATGTCAAACTAGGCTTTAAGGAAAGAATCTTGGGCAACTTTAGAGCGAAATTGGGCACCCTTCCCCTCTCTATATGGCTGCCCCTTTCTCTCTCTCTCTCTCTCTCTCTCTCTCTCTCTCTCTCTATGTGCACTAAAATGTTCCCCATGTTCCCCCAATTGCTAAGAAGTTCCCTATATTAATAAAGCACATGCACTAATACTTGATGACCAAGTATGTGGGAAGTTTCCTCCCTCCTTCCTACAAGCACATGATAATCTAGGAAAAATCTAGAAATAAATAGAAAGAATACTAGTAAAAATCATATATTGATAATAGCACAAAAATAATTATTGACCCAAAATAGCATTTACTAAAATAATTTTAAGAAACTTATTAGAGAAAATGTGAAAAACCAATTTTATAAACGAAATTTTTATTCCCGAAAATTCGGGTCGTTATAGGTACTCCTATATCATATAAAGCAATTCCACTTTATTCAAAAATATTCTATGGGGCACAGTTGCTTATAACTACAAAACATCCAAGAAGACTGTAGAAACTAAAGTATTCTAAATCTTTGTTTTTCTTGTCAAATCATACATAGAAACCACATCTGTTGAGTCTATTGAAACTCAATTTTGAATAATCCAAAACATGACTTTATATGTTTTATATTTCCTATTGATTTAGCCCAAGCTACTTATTGAAAAGTTATAGAATCCATGACTGATTCACCAATGATCACGCCTCTTGGTTGAAACACAGCGGCCGCAATCCTGTAGTGTCTGCATACTGTCTGATTTGCAATGCTGTGATCGTCCAATATGTGTACCCAAAATTACATTATTTTGTGCTTGAATTTTGTACCAGAATCAAACATGTGTTCTAAGTTTTTCATACTAACCAATTTGTTCTCTTAGAGCCCTTCACACCTTATAGTGATAATCCATGAACCTAATTGAAGAGTTCCAGAGAAGGAGAGAGAAAGTGTCGAACCATTTTTCACATTCAACTGGTAAGAGAAAAGGCTGTACAACGTTATATATAAGAGAGAAAAACCACAAAGACTAAAGTACCCCTAGGAAATATATACATCACAAATAGACCCTTAACATATAACTTAACACTCCCCCTCAAGTTGGTGCAAAGATATCTATCAAGCCCAACTTGAACACAATGGGATGAAAACTTTTGCTACTAATACCCTTTGTAAATACATCAGCTAATTGGTCTTCGGATCTCACAAAAGGCATGCATATCAAACCGTTGTTCAACTTCTGCTTGATGAAATGCCTGTCAATTTCAATATGCTTTGTTTGATCATGTTGGACAGGGTTATGAGCAATGTTTATGGCAGCTTTGTTATCACAGTAGAGCTTCATAGGACCACAATCAGGAAATCCCGAATCACACAATAAGGTTTGGAGCCATAAAAGCTCGCAAACACCATGAGCCATAGCTCTGTACTCGGCCTCTGCACTGGATCTAGCTACCATTGACTGCTTCTTACTCCTTCATGTAATCAAATTCCCTCCAAGGAAAGTGCAATAGCCAGAAGTAGATCGCCGATCATCAATAGAACCAGCCTAGTCTGCATCAGTGAAAGCTTCCAATCTCAAATGACCATGATTAGAAAACAAAATTCCTTTACCTGGGGCAGATTTAAGATACCTCAAGATACGATAAACTGCATCAAGATGACTAGTACGAGGTTCATGCATGAACTGGCTCACAACCCCCACAGCATAGGAAATATCTGGTCTAGTATGAGATAAGTATATCAGGCGACCCACAAGTCTCTGATATCTCTCCTTTTCTGTAATCTCCACCACATTGCTACCAAGATGATGGTTGGCCTCAATGGGAGAATCGGCTGGCTTACATCCCAACATACCAGTTTCTTCCAAAAGATCAAGGATGTACTTCCTTTGAGAGATAAAAATTCCTTTGTCAGATCTAGCCACCTCCATTACAAAAAAGTACTTCATAGACCCCAAATCCTTAATCTCAAACTCTTGAGCAAGAAGAGCTTTAAGGCTAACAATCTCATTCACATCATCACCTATCATGATTATGTCATCCACATAAACAATAAGAATGGCAATCTTACCATTACTTCTCTTGATGAACATAGTATGGTCAGCATGACTCTGCTTGTATCCAAATCTCAACATGTCTTTGAGAAATCTGTCAAACCATGCTCTAGGAGATTGCTTCAATCCATAGCCATGTACCCGGTGGAATAGCCACTTTTCCCTCTGTCTGAGATGAAGAAAAATTCGGTGGAATAGCCATGTACACCTCCTCCTCTAATTCGCCATGGAGGAATGCATTCTTCACATCAAATTGGTGAATAGGCCAATTTAAATTGGCAGCACAAGAGAGTAGAACTCGCACAGAGTTCATCTTCGCTACAGGGGCAAACGTCTCCTTGTAGTCAATACCATAGGTTTGTGTGAAGCCCTTGGCAACAAGTCTTGCCTTGTATCTCTCAACTGTCCCATCAGCTTTGTATTTCACAGTGAACACCCATTTGCACCCCATGGATTTCTTCCCTCTTGGAAGTGATACTAGCTCCCAAGTGCCATTCTTTTTCAAAGCCGTCATCTCTTCTACCATAGCTCCTTTCCACTTAGGTATCATGAATGCATCCTGCCAATTCTGTGGAATAGATATAGAAGAAAGAGACGAAACAAAAGCATGATGCAAAGGAGATAAATAGTCATAAGAAACAAACTGGGAGATAGGATGTTGGGTACACATTCTGACTCCCTTTCTAAGAGCAATAGGAGCATCAAGATCATCAACAACAGTAGGAAGAGAATCATTACCAGATGAGTCAGCTGAAGAGTCAGAAACTGGAGCAGGTGATGGAGATTGGCAAAGTGGCACTGCACATGTAGACTTGCCTTTATTCCTTTGAGAGAAAGTCTGCAGATTTGGCCTATCCAGTCTTCCACCAACATCATGTTCTACTCTTTCTGCAGGCAAAGGTTCTTGCACTGATTTCTCTTTCTCCCCCTCACTATGACAAGGTAAAGGGTAAAACCACGACTCAGGAGTATAATATGTCAACATCTCTTCCTGTTTATCACTCTCCCCCTGAAGAGATGAAGTGGTCAAAGGGTAAAAGAATTTTGTTTCCCAAAAAGTGACATCTATGGAGACATATGTTTTGCGAGAGTGCGGGTCATAGCATTTATAACCCTTTTGAGTGGGAGAATAGCCAAGGAAAATACACTTGCGAGCTTTGGGATCCAGCTTACCACCTAGGTGCTTAGGAGCATGGACAAAACACACACAACCAAAGACTTTGGGTGGAAGAGATGAGACCTGAGAATAACCTGGGAGAAACTTAATCGGAGTTTGGAACTTGTAGACACCCCGATTTTGAACTCGGAACGCGCTCGAGCATTCCCGATGATGAAATGGACCAATCATGACTACCCGAAACTTATGAAAATAGCTTGAACTTGATCAAAATCAACCAAATAACCCAAAGCCAAACCAAGAATTGTTGAACCAAGCCAAACATCAATCTGCCACCAAGAGCCTTGAGCGCTCAAGCTTGAGGCCTTGAGCGCTCAAACCCCAGAGAAGCACCTTGAGCAACTCTGATCCCAGTCAGGAATCTGCAGAGTATCTCATCATGAGAATTCATGCAGAGAGGAGCGTCTATCAGATTGTATACATCTCATACGTGTATAATACAACCTACATTGTTCCAAACTACCCCTAAAACTACTCCTAACCCACTTTCAAATACAAACCCACTATCTCTCTCTCCTCACTTCCCTCCCACTCACTCTATAAAACCACTCATCACCCCCTGGTTTTAAAGGTTACCAATTTCTAGACTTCTACCCTGAATCCATCCAGAAATCGTTCTCTCTCTCCCTCTCTCTACAAAACCACTCACCTCCATCAAAACTATTTGCAAAAACCACTTGCCAAGCATAAAGTTCAAACTTTGATCATCAATTAACCTCACACATTACACCATCCACCCAGAATACTCAGCAAAACACCCAATATTGTCCATTCCCAAACCCACAATCAAGTTCAAGCCTTCAAACAAGTGAAAAAGGTAGTTAAACATGTGATATATTCACTGTTTTGATCCCTCTCAGGGAGGCCAGTGAGTTCAAACAAGTTCTCTATACTTGCATTGAACTCACAAAGGTCTAAAAGTTGTTTAAAAACATTTCAAAACTTGCAACTTCAACAGGGGTTGAGCGCTCAAGCCTCAGGCCTTGAGCGCTCAAACCCAGTTCTGAGCAGTTTCTGTTTTATGAGTTTTGAACTTTCTCTTGGTTTTAATCATTATTTAATAGTTAATAAAGCTCATGTAATCCACAAAACAGTTTATTTTACCTCAAAATCATATGCATGAGTGTAGATTAGCTATTTTATGATGATTATACATCAAAACTTTTGAAAATCTCATATTTAAGTGCAAAACAGAGACTGTTCAACCTCATAAATCTTCAGATTATGTATTTTGTGATCATAATGAAGTATCAAAAGCTTGTTTGAAGGTCAAAAACCAGAAAGCCAGATTATGGCTTGAGCGCTCAGGGTTATGAGCTTGAGCGCTCAAGCTGTTCTTGAACAGTTTGATACTTATGCTTTGTTCTTGTAAAGTGTTACTGGAAGTTAACTGGGAGATGGGCGTGAGTTATTATTACTGTGCTTATGATCTGGATCCCTCTCTTTCTCTCATTCTCAAGCATTTTCTTCATTAATTTGTAATGATCTCCTTCTTGTCATCATTCTTTAAGAGATCAATTTACCTGTTCTCATCTGATTCTCCATGAAAAACATTTTATCAATATTTGATCATGTAAAGAATGAACAAAGAAGTGATGAAAGGGCTTGAATTCACAAAAGTCAGAAACTGGTTTGAGCGCTCACACCATGAGCCTTGAGCGCTCAAACTGGTTTGGGAGGTTTGAGCGCTCAAACCATCACCCTTGAGCGCTCAATCCCTATTCTGGAGTCCAGATTGCAAGTCAGTTTAGTAATTCTCATGTCCATGATTTCTTGAGTTGTTGAACAGTTTCTGTTGCGATTCACTTTTGTAAATATTTGTGGTAGTCTTTCTTTATTGTTATCATCTGTTCCATGTAAATCACCACGCACAAGCATTCACGATAAGTTCGCATTTTGTATATACTATCTACGTGATTCCCATCCCCGATTCCCCATTTTCGTGATTAGAATTGAATTTCAAACATTTCTAAAATCCCACAAAATGTCGAGTAGAGACCGGTTCACGGACCGGGCGAGAGGGGTGCCGTAAAACCCTTCCCCTCTCGTAACCAAACCCCTGAATCCGAGAAATCTTTGGTTCTGCCATGATCAATGAAATCTTTTTCAATGGGCAAATGAGTCATGTTTTTATCGGTTTCTCGGGTTCGGACCTCAAATCCGGGTGGCGACTCTAACAATCATAATCTTTCCAATCAAAATCGAACCATTTCCGGTGGGCCGTCCACAAGCTGGCGACTCTGCTAGGGACTCTGGTTAATATATATTTTATTTAATTACACTTGTGTAATTTTATTGAAATATGTGTTAATCAAAAGTGGGTTTAATTCGAAAGATATTTTGTGGGATTTTGTAAATATTTTGAAATTTAATTTTGCATTGCACTTGCATAGTTCTTAGCCCCGCTGGCGTGTTTTGGCAATCCTGCCCGGCTTGCCGGTGACAGGGAATCCCAAAAATGCCCAACAACCCTCGACCTTGATAAATCACATCGTCACTATCGTTTTTGACGGTAGGAGACGGTTCTGATTTTGAGTCCAGGGTACCCTCAGTGACCCAAACCAGCCTTTTGCATGTAATTAGCCATAGAACCCCACGTTTAGCAACCCACCCGTGTGTTAGGATTATGTGTTCCATCCTGTTTCGTGCTATGTGTTACTGTCTTTCCAAGCATGCCATACTGCATACATGCATACATTTGCATCTGTACATACTTTTGTCTTGTTATCATGTCGGTATAGCATAAGTTAGGTGGCCGACGGTTAGTAGGAGATTGCCTCAGCCCGATGATGAGTCGTGTATCCCATATGCGCGTTGTTCTTACAAGTTAGCCTTTAGGACGACCGGACGTGGAAAATTTGGACCATCATATTCCTAGCATTGATCTAAACGGGTTTAAGGGACCTTGGCCCGAGGAGGGTCAATCGCCCTTAGGCATCCGATCCTAGATCATTGTCGGAATTCGTGTGGATTAGAATTTCCCAAATCCGACCATCCATTATCAAGGACTAATCACTTAAAAGAAAACTTGAGGATTGGGGCAATCTTCCAAAGCTGTCGAATTCAGTCTAGGAGACTTTAAATCCATGGAGTTTGAGATACCTCCGGTGTTGGTCGTGCCCAAACGGCCGCCCGTGTTTCGGACTAGCCTTGGAACCGCCTGTATCTGGGTGGCGACACCTCATTGCTTTGTCTCGGATGGTCAAGAAAAGCGCTACGGCGTCAACATTTAGGCTTTAGGTTGAAACGCCATACCTGCTGAGTAACGACCTACCCGTGGTGTTGATACAATCTTCTGTGCAAACGGTTCCAAGTGAGATCTGAAACCGGTAGATGTTACCTAAGGCTAGAAATAAGACTAACTCCGTGAGTTGAGACGTGATGAGACGATAGTGAGCATTTGTAGATCATTCTTTCTTGTACATAGTAAACACATCGAGTACGCATCTGAGTCCGGCTTTTGCTTTATGTTCAGTTCTTGAACCATTGGGCCTGCTAAGAAGAAGAAGACCTTACCTGTTTGGATTCGACCTCCCGGACAGAGATTGTCTAGATCCCTATCACCGAAGTCCGAAGCAAGTATGTCGGCTGAACAGGAGCAAGATCCCCCTAATGAATTCGAACAATTGAGGAAGGAGATGCATGATGAAAGGGTTCAGAATGACACCCGAATCGCCCAACTCATGGCGATCATGTTAAATATTCAGAGTCGACTCCCCCCACCTCAGCAGCACATACCCGATGGTGGAGCTCGGAATCAAGAGGTCCCTAATGATGAACATCCGGAACAGCCCCCTCCCCCTGAGAACCCCCAATTGGCTGAAATGCTAGCCAAAATACTCAAGCTAGAAGAATCTGTGGCCAAGAGCGAGAAGCGAGCCATTACAGGTTTTGATATGAACAAACTCTGCATTTTCCCAGGCGCTAAGCTCCCCAAAAAATTCAAACATGTGGATTTTGAGAAGTTTGATGGGACTGGGGATCCAAGAGGACATATTCAGGCATATGTAAGCTCTCTCCCATTGCAAGAAGTCGATGAGCCTGCCATGGCGCAGATGTTTCATGAAACCCTCACAGGGCCCGCACTCCAATGGCTCTTGTCTCTTGACATCTCAAAGAGACAAACTTGGGAAGAAGTGGTGGCTGCTTTCATTAAGCAGTATGAGTACAATGTGCAACTCAAAGTCACTATTCGTGAGCTTGAGAGTATCAAAATGAAAGAAAAGGAATCGTTTGCTGATTTTGTGAGGAGGTGGAGAGCAAAGGCTGCGCAAATGACCGATCGTCCCAGTGACAAGGATCAAATGCGCATCATAACCAAGAACCTTCAAACTGATTTGGCTCAATACATGATCATGGCTCAAGCACACAACTTTGAGACCTATTTTGAGATGGGTCTATCGATTGAGGAAGCTCTGCAAAGTGGGGTGTTGAAGAAAGGAGATCCTATCCCCAAACCCAAACGCAACTACATTGGAAACACCTCGTCTCTGTATGCAAACCCCAGTTACACGGCCAGTACCTCGTCCAATCCCATGAATCACCAACCCCATAGAACTAAACCCATAAATGCCATCCTGTCTCAACCAAACCAATCAACTCAATCACCACCAAACCAAAGAGGACGGCGTGTCTTCACCCCTCTCCCCCTACCTATTCCTGTCGTTTTCGAACGACTTGTACAGCAGGGGAAGATTAAACCCCTCCAACCAACTCCACCTCCACAAAATCCCCCACCGACTTACAACCCTAACACCTTCTGCGTTTTCCATCAAACACCTAGCCATCCCACTGAAAGGTGCCAACGACTGCGTCATGAGATTCAAGATCTCATAGACAATAAACAAATCTGAGATCCAACTGAAAAGCCCAATGTCGTCACCAACCCTTTGCCAGCACACAAAAGGAATGGCAATATAGGTCAGATTACCCTCAACTCCACTAAAAAAGATCTAAATTCCACTCCCTTTGACCCAAGCCAATTCATTGTACCGAAAACAGATCCTAAGCCCATTGTGCCTATACCAGATGAATGCGAGGCATGCTTTCTTGATGCACATTTGGATCCCACAATATGGCAAGAATGGGGTGGTTTGATAATGGCCATGGAGGCTCAGGAGTACGAATAGATGGTGGCCAATAATGTAGCAAATGAAGAAGCTTGGTCGCACAATGAACAGATTATTGAAGAACCCCCACTTGGTGCCATGATGAACCTACTTTGGAATCCAATGTTTGAGGATCCGCTTGATGGGTTTGCGCTTCCTAATCTTTTTGAACCATTGCTGGTGGTACAAAATCAACAACCTGTGGGAGAAGGACAGGGATAGAATTGGCAAGAAGAGAACGAGGCACTCAATGGTGCACAGGAAGATGAATAGGATCCCACACCCAATGAATGGCAGCTTATGGACCCCAATGATCCTTTGGATGGGTCCACACTTCCCATGTTCTTTGATGAAACGTATTTTCCGATGCCACCGCTGTGGGAGGGTCGCCCGATTTCTCCATGATGAGTGAGCATGCAATAAACCGAATGACGGAGGGGATAGAATTCACACCATATGATTACATAGTTGATGAAAATCTTCCGGCACCTCAAGTGCAAATCCCGGAGGACTGCAACATCATGGTGCTGAATGGTAGCCTACCCGATGTCTGGGGACAGCAAATGGAGGGAAATGATGTGGCTAATGTGTGGGCCAATCAAAATGAAGATATAGCACTCACACCACTGTGGGTTGGAAATGATGAAGTCTGGGCTGTTAACGAAGCAGCAATGGAAAACGGAGATGTATGGAGCGAAGCAACTGTGGAAGGGATTACCAAGGGCTTGGAAGAAGCCACTATTGAAAAGGGAAAGAGAAAGGCGGAAGGCGATTTAGTTGATCTCTACACAGACTACACCGACTTGTGGGGGGATGATATTGATTCAGTTCTTCATCTTCTTCGAAGTGGACGGTTTTATCAACCGCCTCAAATGTACACCGGAAGCACCTCTAACCCACCTCCTAACTTCCTAAACTAGCCACCTTTTAACCCAACTCCACAAAATAACCCAGCTCCACAAAATAATCCAACTCCACAGAACAACTCAATTCCACCAAACAACCCCACTGACCCAATTGCCAACCCTACTGACTTCCAAACCCTTTTTAACCCGCCAGTTAACCAATCCCATTCTACCTCTGCGGCCAACAATCGTGTGCCTCGTTCAAAACCCCCACCAACTGCCGAAGAAAATTCCATCCAAAAACAACTTGAGAAAACCCCAGCCGCTCTAACCATTTGGGGATTGCTCATGAGTTCCAGCGAGCATCGCCAGAAACTTGCCCAAGCGTTATCCTGTATGGAGGTTGCTCCTGATACCACCCTTGAAGCTATGATGGCCGCCATTGTTACCAAACCTACCATTGCCACTAAACCAACCAAGCACGTCGTAACCTTTACCGAAGCTGACTTACCGCTCGAAGGGACTGACCACAACAAGCCTTTGCATGTCACCATGAAGTGTATGGGGGAATGGATCCCGGTGGTGTTGATAGATAACGGGTCTGCACTCAATGTTTGTCCTCTCCGGACAGCTTTATGCTTGGGACTCAAACCAAAGGATTTCACGCCATCTGATCTTACTGTTCAAGCTTACGACAACACCCGTCGCAGTGTGCTTGGGACAGTTGAAATGGAGATTGCGACGGAAGGGTTTAAGTCGACAGTGGAATTCCATGTACTTGAGATTCCAGCCTCGTTCAATTTGCTGTTGGGGCGTCCTTGGATGCACCGCCCCGATATAATGGCAGTTCCATCCACTCTGCATCAAAAGGTTCTACTTGGTTTGGAAAGTGGGACGATTGCTCTCTACGGAGACACAGGTATTCGCCCTCACACCGAAGATAACGCCCCGTTGTTGGAAATTATGCATGATGAGAATGACATTCAACTTGGGGGTTTAGCTTTCAATACATCCAGTGGTGTATTCACGCTCCGCATCGATGATGATTTTTCGATCAGCACCACTATTCTCGAGATGATGAGAAGGATGTCATATCTGCCAGGCACTGGTTTGGGTCGAACTCACCAGGGAGTGGCTCAGTTTCCTGAATTCCCTTCTCAGCGAGGCCGTTTTGGGTTGGGGTATGAGCCTACATTGAAAGAGATGCAAAGAGGAAAGACCAATAAAGCAAGCACCAGTGCAAACCGTCAGATTCGCTTTGTCAAGGAAGGGTCAAATGCACCATACCACGGTCAACCTGTGCCATTTGTAAATGAAATAAGTGGAGAGGTGCACCCTGGATTCGAAATCTTTGCTAATGATGCATGGGATAGTGAAGATGAACATGAAAAGGTCGAGCAATTGGTGAAAGACCTTAAAGCGGATTGGATGGAAGCTTTGGATGGTGGGGTCTTGATGTCGATGTTTGACGAGGTCAGTCTAACAGGTAAGGATAAAGAAGAGCCAGCAGTGATGATGCTCGGCCAGGAGGCCCTTGAAGACCCCAGCGTGCTGATAGTAGATGCAGTCGGAGAGTATAAGAATTGCACTTTCACTCCTGTTGTAAAATTTACTAATGCATTCACTAAGTTGGAGTCCGAGTCTGAATCAGAGTATGAATTTGATTATGAGTCGGAGTTTGTGCCTCCTGGCCCTCCATGTCGTCATTTCTATTTTGAATTTGAGTCTGATGCCATGTACTGCGCCCCGGAGGGCTTTGTTAATGAAATGGATTGTGATTTCGCTTACTTCGCTATTCCCGAAATAAATTGTGTTGACCCTGGTGATGATGAGACTGAGTTCGAGGGATAAATACCCAAAGAACTTAAATCTCTAATCGAAAGGGAAAATGAAAGGCATGCTCAGCCAATAAAAGAAGAAGTTATTTCAATAAAATTGAGAGATGAGGAAAATCCTCGCATGGTTCAAATCGGTTCCGGGCTATCTTCGGAGGAACAAAAATTACTCATCGATTTACTCAAAGAATTTGAAGATGTTTTCGCTTGGTCCCACGCAGGTATGCCCGGAATCAATCCTGAAATTGTGCAACACCGAATTCCCTTTTATCCCGATGCAAAACCAGTGAAGCAAAAATTGAGAAAAATCAGGCCAGATTGGGTAGAAAAGGTCAAAGAAGAAGTTACCAAGCAATTCAACGCCGGTTTTCTGATGGTAACTGAATATCCACAGTGGGTTGCAAACATTGTGCCGGTGCCCAAGAAGGATGGAAGAATCAGTGTGTGTGTAGATTTCAGAGACTTGAACAAAGCCAGCCCGAAGGACGACTTTCCCCTGCCACACATTGATGTACTGGTGGATAACACGGCCGGGCATGCACTGCTATCATTTATGGACAGATTTTCAGGATACAACCAGATTCTGATGGCTCCAGAAGATCGAGAGAAAACAACCTTCACCACTGAATGGGGAACGTTCTGTTATCGAGTCATGCCGTTTGGACTAAAGAACGCTGGGTCGACTTACCAACGAGCCGCTACAACCTTGCTACACGACATGATGCATAAAGAAGTTGAGGTGTATGTGGATGATATGATTGTGAAAGCGAAGGAAAGAGAAGGACATCTCCCGGCATTGCGTAAATTCTTTGAAAGGATTCGTAAGTATCGGATGCGTCTCAATCCGCAGAAGTGCACGTTTGGAGTCACTACCGGGAAAATGCTGGGATTCATGATCACTACCAGGGGAATTGAGGTCGATCCATCAAAAATCAAAGCCATTCTCGACATGGAGCCACCCCGCACGGAAAAGGAGGTACGGAGCTTTCTCGAAAAAATCCAATTCATCAATAGATTCATCGCAAAGTTAACATTGACTTGCGAGCCGATGTTTCGTCTATTAAAGAAAGGAATACCGTTCAAGTGGGATGACAAATTGAAAGCCTTCGAGTCAATCCGGCAATATCTCCAAAGTCCTCCAGTATTGATGCCGCCGACACCCGGGAAGCCTCTGATTCTGTGTCTATTAGTAACACAGTCTGCAATGGGTTGCATGTTGGCGCAAGAAGGTGAAGCAGGTGTCGAGAAGGCGGTATATTATCTAAGTAAGAAGATGGTTGGAGCCGAAGAAAGATACACGCCTTTGGAGAAAACCTGCTGGGCCCTTGTGTGGGCCTCCAAAAAGCTAAGGCACTACATGTTAGCCTATTCGGTAGTGTTGATTTCTCGAATGGACCCTCTCAAATATCTGTTTGAGAAATCGGCACTCACCGAAAAATTGGCACGATGGTTGCTCCTGTTGGCCGAGTTTGAACTCAAGTATGTAACGCGAAAATCAGTGAAAGGCAGGGCCGTGGCAGAATTCCTGGCAGATCACCCGATCGAGGGGCCAGAAGATACGGAGTTTCAATTTCCCGATGAACATGTCATGACGGTATCAGAGGATATCTGGAAGCTATACTTCGATGGAGCAGCAAATCAGAGAGGATTTGGGATCGGCATATTGTTAGTCTCACCAGAAGGACCGCACATTCCCCTCTCTTTCAAGTTGAATTTCGAAGTCACTAATAACCAGGCAGAATATGAGGCATGTATTGTTGGAATGGAGGCCGCTCTTGAAATCGGGGTAAAGAAGTTGGAAGTGGTTGGAGATTCGAATTTGGTGGTCTCACAAGCCAACGGTGATTGGAAAGTGCGAGAAGAAAAGTTGAAGCCATACCACAAGGACCTTGACGATCTGATTCATCAATTCGAGCAAGTAACCTTTCACATATACCAAGGATGAAGAATCAGTTCGCCGATGCACTTGCAACTCTGGCATCAATGGTAGAATTGCCTGTAGGAATGAGAATGAGGCCAATTATGATAGAGCAAAGGGATAGGCCGGCCTATGAATATGTAATGAATGTGGGAGAAATTGACGATGGTCTGCCTTGGTATCATGATATCTGGAATCTGGTTGAGAAGGGAGAGTATCCGGAAGGAGCAAACAAGAAAGACCGAATAGCATTACAAAGGTTGGCGTCACAATACATCATCTGTGGTGGAAGGTTGTACAAAAGATCATACTGTGGCATGCACAAGCTGTGCATCCATGGTGATGACACAAAGAGGGTAATGGAAGAAATCCATGAAGGAATCTTGGTCCCCACATGAGCGGATTGATGATGGCAAAGAAGATTCTGAGGCAAGGATATTTCTGGTTGACCATGGAAACAGATTGCGTTCAGTATGTGCGAAGATGTCATAAGTGCCAAGTCCATGCTAACCTCATGCATGTTCCGCCATCTGAACTTCATACGATGGCAACGCCTTGGCCTTTCTCAGTATGGGGAATAGATGTGATTGGGAAAATCATGCCGCCAGCATCGAATGGACACAAGTTTATATTGGTGGCGATCGATTACTTCACAAAATGGGTAGAGTCGACTTCTTATGCTACATTGACCGCGGTACAAGTGGCCCATTTCATTAAGCAAAACATCATTTACCGATATGGGGTCCCCAATGCCTTCGTGTCGGACAATGGTGTGCATTTAAAGGAAAAGCAGCAGAGGTACTCGAAGAGTTCAATGTTCAGGTGCACAAGTCAACGGTGTATAGACCACAAACTAACGGAGCCGTGGAAGCAGCAAACAAGTCGATCAAGAATATCTTGGAGAAAACCATCGAATCATCTAGGGATTGGCATGAGAAGCTACCATTAGCATTGTGGGGATACCGCACCTCTATCCGAACTCCAACAGGGGCAACACCCTATTCTTTGGTCTATGGAATGGAGGCAGTACTTCCCATTGAGCTTGAAGTGCCATCTTTGAGAGTGATGATAGAAAATGAAATCGATGAGGCTGACTGGTTGAGCAACAGGTTCACAGAGCTAATGTTGTTCGATGAAAGGAGGTTGCGGGCATTATATCACATTCAGGGATATCAGAGAAGAATTGCTCGCGCATTCAATAAGAAGGTAAAATCCAGGGATCTGATCGAAGGAGATATGGTGGTGAAAGAGATTCGGGTACCAATATTCGATCCACGGGGAAAATTCAGGCCGAAATGGGCAGGACCATACATCATCAAGACTATCCTCGACGGTGGGGCAGCAGTGATTATTGATTTGGATGGTAACGAGTTCAACAATCTTGTCAATCTGGTTCACCTCAAGCGATATTACCCCTGAGAGATGCTCGTTGGGCGGAAAATCGCAAGGGCGAACCGACCCAAGCAAAATTTAGAGCAAGCCTGCTAGGCTGAAAACCCACAATGGGCGGTCTAGGCAAAATTTAAGGCAAAATATTTAAAAAAGAGCTCGCTGGACCGAAAACCTGAAAAGGCGGTACCAGACAGAATTTAGAGCGCAAAAGGAGAGTGTTAATACCTGAGTGAACCTTTGCTTGAACTACGCCATGACCTGATTCCTTGAAAAAGGATACGTAGGCAACCCTATCTTGGGGTTCGGTCTAAATCTGATGAGTTGGCCCACATTTCCGCAATATCCGAAGGAGATAGCAAATGGAATCAAATGAACCAAGAGGGGGAAACCCTTCATTGTTCAATTTTATTCAAATCATTTCTTCGATTACATAAGCTGAGCATAACAGCCTTAAAAAAAAAAAAAAAAGCACCATTTATTTCAGGAAACAGCCTAGTGAGTCGAAAGGAAGATTGCGCTAATTTCTTTGGCGTTGTGCCCTCATCTGCATCCTCATCCAGTCTCTGTAGTGTCTATTTAAATGAATAGTTGGGTAGGGATCAGGAGCCCAAACGACCCTGTGCCTCCAAGAAGTACGATAACGCTCGAGAACGGAATGTTTGAGCGAGGGAAGGCTGAAGGTGGCAGGAACCGTATACTCCACATCTTGGCGAATGCAATATTGGCGGAGAATGCGCTGCGTAAAATAGTACGCATATCCTTGTAATCCCGCCAAAATCACCCATGTATCTCCCATGTGATTGGCTGTCATGTCCGGCAAGGGCAACCAATGGCATCTCCAAGCAATATGATCCTCCTCCAATGACCTGAAGAAGTTAGTCCATTCATCTTCATCAGCCTCATCATGCACAAATGGCCTATTCACCCAAGACCGAGGCTCGTAAACCCAATCACCAGCCGGCTCCCTCAAAAGCCCAACCTTGTCACATAGCCACATCTACAATCCAAAACATCCAAACCAAAGTCAAAACCAAACCAACAACCAAAATTCCCGAAACTACAAAACCAAAATATCCAAACCAAATAAATCAAACCTGAAGCAAAAGCGGACTCCCGGCGAACGTGTCTGTTCTCCCAGCCTTAACCGCATCCAAGCCCATAATTGTCTCAGCCAAGACCAAAGGAACCACATCCCTCCGCTGTTCAATCTGAGCAGCAACACCGACAATGGCGGAACTAGGATGGCCATCTTATGGGATCAACAAGTACAATGCCAAGAGACACATGCAAAGTGCAAACATGCGCTGATTTTGGACGGTAAAGTGTTGATAATGGAAAGGTCAAGGGCAGCCATGTGGGATTGATGGAAAATTGGTAAAGGAGATGTGTGGAGTGAGAAATGAGAATTGATATGGAAATGGTGTGTGGAGAAAGCTTGGTCATGCATGGTATTTATAGGGGACTTGGGAGGAACCTTACAAATTTGCCATGCAACATTGGAAATCAAAGGTTGCATTTTCAAGATGGTCAAATGCATATTTTCAAAATATTGTTGTTGGAAAATTTGAAAATGTATTGGAAATGCATGGTATTTGTGGGAAAAAGGTGAAAAGACCTTGGGAAGGTGATGTTCAAAGCTTGGGAGATGTTATTACAGAGTTGCAAGGCATTTGGGGCAGAGTAAACCATGCAAAAGGATCCAAAAATGCATTGGGAAGCAAACCACAAACCTGCCCAGCACAGGCATTGAGCGCTCCAGGCCATAGAGTTGAGCGCTCAAACCCCCTTGAACCACCTTGAGTGCTCAAGGTGGTGAGCTTGAGCGCTCAAACCACATTGAGCGCTCAAGGCCTGCAGAAACAGTAGCAGCAGCAGCAACTGCAATTTGGCCCGTTTGATGCCCGAAACCTATTCTAAGCATTCTAACCCTTTACCAACACCCAAACCAAGTCCCAACGGGTGTTTGTAACCTCACGGAGTGTCCCGTTCCCTGAGTTATCAAGCCGATACGTGTACGGATATGGGATACGCGAATATGTATGGTTGAGGTTCAAGGTTGACCGTTGGATGTCCGAATTCATTTCTAAGCCTCCCGAACTTTGTTTAACCATCCAACCAAGTCCCAACGGGTATTCGTGACTTCACGGAGCGTTCCATAGCCTGAATTATCAAGCCAATACATATATGGACACGGGACGCGTGAAAAGGGAAGTTCAAAACTTAAAATGACCATTGGACATTCAAATCCATTTCCAAGCTTCACGAGCCATATCCGATTATCAAGACACGTGTCGGAGGGGAGTTATGACTTGTCGGACAATGTAATGGAGGTTTGGGGTTTCGATGACCAACTTGGGCAATGTAATGGAGGCCGTCACCATATCAAAAATGATTCCGTGGGATCTCTTGCAAAATTGTGATGGTCATAGGGGCATTTAAGTCATTTATGACTTGTTCAAAGCAGTGATATGGTAATTCATCATGTTTAAGCAGGCTCACTAAGCATTTTATTTTTAAATATGCCTTATGAACATCAAATTCTGTTCTAAGGTCATTTCGTGTAGTTGGTTTTCAATTGTACATATACAAGGAGTGTGTCAAGTCGCGTGGCATGTAAATACATCTTTTGGTTGTACATAAATTCAAATAATCATATTTCGTCCAAATTCTCGAACATGTTAGCTTTTCTTTGAAGTGGAATTTTAAACTCTGCATTTTGATGCTTGGATTCAAAGTTTTGTGAACAAATTGTGTACATTCTACAGCAGGTTGGTTCATTTATACATCAAAACAAAGAATAACATGATGAACAGCGAAAGTGCAAATCATGTATATAATCTGATCAAAATCAAAACATCAAGTCTGAGCATCAGTGCTATCTACCAGGGCACACAACGCCCAATAAGGAAATCCACAACTGGGGCACGTAGGCCCAATCCACCTATCTACGGGGGCACGCAGGCCCAATCCAAGAAAAAAACGAAAAGCAAAAGCAAGACTCTAAAGCTACTCTATGTCTATTGTATACTACTCAGACTCATCCATCGTCTCATCCGAGCTCTCAGTCTCGTCTCCGCGCCGCTGCTCCAATCGCTCCTAAAGAGGGGTAGTTAGTGTCACTGACACTGTCATCATCGCTCGAGCTCGTCTCTACTATCCCCTCAGGAGCTACCTCCACCCTCTGGCGGGTCGACCTCCGCGGTCTCTCCTCCTTGAGTCTCACCTCCGCAGGCTTCGAACGCCCGAGCCGCACGGTCATGTCTCCAGGGCCGCCGACTCCATCATGGGACCTCTTCCTAATCACGGGCGGCTGCATCATCAAGCAAACAAGAAAAGAGAATCAATACACGATATAATCAAGGAATTGAAAGTACAAGAAATGTAAATAGCATACCGGTGCAACTCTCGGGCGAGAAGGCCCAGGGGCAGCAGGAGGTGCTGGCTCGCCCTCCAAGCGGATGGCGACCTCCTGTCCGGCTATGAGGCGGCGTATCAGGACATGTAGTCCTCGATTCTGCTCGTACATCGTCTGTGCCGCCTCCTGTGAAACCTGCAAGCAAGTCAAGATTCATGTCAATAAGTACATTTGGGCATTCGTAATCGAGGCATGCGAAATTGAATGAATGAAATGTTTCTTACCGGTGCCGAGAGCGGCGAAAAGTCAGCTGGTGGTCTCGGGATATCTATGACCCCCGCCTCTCCACTAGCAGAGGTGACGTACACCCACCACCCAGCCGCTACTGTCTCCTCGGTCAAGGTACCAGCACTATCACTCTCACCTCCTGCCACCCCTCCAGCTGAGGCGCGCGCCTTCGCGGCCTTCTCTCTCTCCACCTTCTCCCTCCACTCTATCGCCCTCAGTGGACCAGCCAGATACCTCCTCCGGTAGTCTATATAGCTCAGGGCTGGTCGCAAGTGCTGGCTCAGGTCCAGATCGGGCGTAGTGTAACGCTCGATCTCCGCCAGCGTGTACCGAGACGTCATCAGCACCCGAGGAGGAAGGCGCCCTGGTACCTGAGGTCTCTTAGCCCGTATCGACTAGCGCAGCACCCTGTCACCAAGGTACCAGAACCAGCCGTACTAGCACTCGAGTAGGACCCTCCCCCTCGTAATCTCTCTGCTCCGAGCCAGGTAAGGCTCATCGACGGCGTCCCATACATCCCAGCGGACCTGCAAGGATTGTTCAAGCATTAGTAATCGAATGTGTAGACACCCCAAAATAAGCGTTCACGTACATTTTAATCCCCAATGATGAACGGAAATACCCGGAAGAACTCTCGGATTGAAAATTCTCCAAGTCAACTCAGTCAACAGTACCGCACGGTACTCATCTCTCAACGCACGGGACAGCCAGTGTCACGTACAGCAGAGTTTTGGAAATTTGACGGCCAGGTGTGCCGCACGGTACACAAGTTGTGCCGCACGGCACAGTTTGTGTACCGTACGGTACTGTTTACGGGTTCCCAGTTTTCACAGGTTCCCAGCAAGCCGAAAGTGTTGACGAGATTGGTTCCCCCGCCGTGGCCGAAAGGGAAGATCATGGCCGAAAGGAATAGGCTACTCCCTATGCCATTGTCCCCCTGGGCAAGAATCAAGAAAAGATTGGGAACTACAATCGGCTCCCCCAATCCTCTATAAAGACCGTCCGAACTCAATGAGAAAAGGATCCCAGACGGCCAAACCCCATACGATTTCTGCGTAAGAAAATACCACGAAATTCCATCCTTGAAAACCATTTTCTATTGCTTTAGCCATCACCTCTACTACATAGAAATCAGCCTTATTCTCTTTGCCAAAACCACAAACCCAAAACAGAGACTCATACTCTGTTTTTGGCTCCAAAGTCGTGAGTTAATGATTCCAAATTGACCAAAGTTGAAACCCTCAATCCCTCTTACCACTATACTAGAGTGAAAGTGAGGTCCAGAGAAGGTTCAAGTAGCATTCGGAAGTTCAATCCGACGCTCAATCCGAGAGTTCGAAACCGAAGGTATAAACCCGTTTCGCCAAATTCCTTGAATTTGGTACCCTGAGGGGAAGGGTACCAAGGGTGGAATGATTCCTTGTATCATTTTCATGCTTGGTATGCCCAAATTACAGCAAGTTCAGTTTCATTTCACACCTCCCGGTCGCGTCGTACGGTGAAAACATCGCCTCGTACGGAGCGATTCAACGAGGAGGGACATCCCATACTCAATACATTGCTTTCTCCCTTTAAAGTAGTTCATTTTGAATGCATTTCATACCTTGTATGTGCCTCTGACCAATCATTTCGAAAAGCCAAAGTTTCAAACTGTTTTGCAGCCAAGTGTGCCGCACGGTACTCATACTGTACCGCACGGTACACCTTGAGTACCGTACGGTACTCATTTGAAAATTTGACCGTTACTTTGAAGAACAGTGCCGCACGGCTCACTGTTTGTGCCGCACGGTACATCTAATGTGCCGCACGGCATACGTTTCTGGTAAAAATGTGAAATTTGAACCTCCCCCTGCAGGAACAGTTTGAAGTTTGGATTTTCGTTTGATTTCTGTTAATTACAATATCAGTCATCTGTTTTTCTCATTATTATCATCTGTTTTGTTTAATTTAAATGTTTATCTGTTAATGTTCAGCAATAAAATTGTTTTCTAATAAAATCCCACAAATGTTTAGTAAAGACCGATTTTTTTTTTAATCGGGCGAACAGGGTGCATTAAAACCCTTCCCTGTTCGTAACCTGGCTCCCGGATCCAAAACGAATCTCTGGTTTTCAATTGGTTTTATAAGTCATTCGCTCAAATCATCATTTTCAAATTGGTTTCTCGGGTCCCAAACTGCTTTTCCCAAAACCCGGGTGGCGACTCTAAAATCTTTTGTTTTTCGAACCGTTTCGAAAGACCGTATCCGAACCGCGTGGAGGTCGACCGTCCACAAAATGGCGACTCTGCTGGGGAATATTTTAAGTTAATCCTTATTTTGAAATTTTACACTTGTAAAATGACCATTCGAAGGCTTGACACCAAGTACGTGCTTTACGCTGTACTAGAAAGGATTGATGTCAGGGTGAAAGCCCGATCAGTATGGACTGGAGCTTTCTCGGTTGTTCGCATGAGTAGAATTTCAAAACTTTGATTAATTTAAAGAGCGAGCCAAGCTTGAAAAACATTGGTGAGATTTTTGAAAACAATTTTATTGCTGAACTTTTGCATCACTTGCATCGATGTTGGATAAACCCCGCTGCTGCGTCTTGGTTACCCTACCCAGCTCGCTGGTGTTAGGACATCCCCGGATGCTCAGCAACCTTGGACCGTGATGAGTCAGCCTGCCGCTTGACCTTTGCCATGCAGTACACTTGGCACTGGGAGGCAAATATTGGCTCTAGTCTGGGGAACCCCCTAAACCAAAACCGGCCTTTGCATATAATTAACCTAGAACTTTCCAAACTAGGGCAGGGACCCACAGGTTAAGATTATGTGATATGCCTTGTTAACTGTTTAACCGCTTGTCATCTACCTGTATTGCATGCGCATACATGATAGCTTTTACCTTAGGTTGTCACATCCTCACTTCCACGGTAATAAGAAAGGTTGTCCCGATAATCAAAGGCTCTGTCCAATAAAATAAACTCTTTTTAAAGAAAATTCTGCGATTGGCTCTCTTCCTCGCGGTAATAAGAATGTTGTATTTCTTTTATCAGAGTCTGTAACCCAAAAATGAGCAATCAATCCGGAAACAAAAAGCTCAAGTCCACCTTTACCACCCATCATGGGGCACCGGTGTGGATACTTGAAGAGATAGATAATGAAGAAATAGGGAATGAGATACCAGATAAAGACAAGCTTGAAGGGTTGCTTCACCAACTAGTCACATCTGATCAGCCAGGTTTAACTCTTCAATGGGACAACTCTGAACATGCGAATGATCAAGGTTGGAAATTCCACCTCCCTGCAGACAACGGAGCCAAAGACGTCCCCGACAAAATCACTGTCAGGGTGGAGCGAGAAAGTGATAATGAAGAAGTGGATATCATGCCGCCAGTCAAAAACTTCCAACCAGACGGAACACCAGTCTACTACTCCCAAGACCCAGTGACGGGACACAAAGACTGGGATGAGTGTGATTGCGAAGGCTGCATTAAAAAATGGTCTCCTTCTGAATGATAATCTGTCTCCCAAGCAACTCAAGGAGGACCAAGTCCGGAATGCTCCCCGAGCAAATCCAACAACCGAGTCGGACTAAGAATCGGCAGCCAGCCAGTAGTCAGCAGATCAAGCCAACAGGGCCCTTTTTGAGAATGCCAAGTCTGTATTTTGCTTATCGAGTCTGTATTTTGTTTGTATTTTGCTTACCAAGTTTGTACTTTGCTTTATTGAGTCAGTTTGTGCTTTGTTTTATGGAGTTAGTGCTTTTCCTATGATAAAGAAAAGAGCCGATCGTAGTCCCGAACTACGTCATGGCCTGATTCCTCTGAAATGAGGATACGTAGGCAACCCCTAAAGGTTCGGCCTTCATTTTGCAAATCCAAAAATTCAGATATATTGAACAGAGCACTGAAAATTGGGGCAATCCTTTCCAAAGCTGTGGTTGCATCGCACATCATGCATCATTCTTTCATTTGTACATAAATTCCTACACATAGCATTTCTTTGGCACCAGTCACTAAGTTCATTTTTCCGCTATCAGTTTCAATCATTGGTAAGGGCAAGAAGAATACTGTACCTAGTTGGACCAGAACTCCCGAACAACGATTAATTCGAACTGAGTCAAAAGCGGTCCAGTCAGATTCAGCACATCCTACAGATATGGCGGGCAAAAGTGAAATCGAGGCTCTCAGGCTAGCCTTCGAAGAACAGCGGGAACGCAGTGATAATCAAATGGCTGAGATGTTACTCCTAATACAAGGTTTAACTTTTCAGAACAAGCCACCAGGGGAGCAACCACCTCCGCAAGAGCATCCGAATTTAGAAGCAATGATGGCAAAAGTCGCCAAACTCGAGGAATCTGTCCAGAAACAAGAGAAGATAGCCGCCACAGGTATTGACATGGACAAGTTGTGTCTATTCCCCGGCGCCAAACTCCCCGAGGGATTCAAGCCCATAACCTGGGAGAAATTTGATGGGAACGGAGATCCGAGAGCTCATCTACAAGCATACGTGGGCACTCTGTCCATGTACAACATTGAAAATAATGCTATGGGTCAAATGTTTCAGCAAACATTGACAGGGCCAGCACTGCGATGGTTCTTAAATCTTGACATTTCAAAGAAAGGGAGTTGGGAGGATATTGGGACAGCTTTCATGGCCCAATACAATTACAATGTTCAGCTTGAGATGACTATCCGAGAATTGGATGCAACCAGGATGGGAGCCAATGAGTCCTTTGCGGACTTTATCAGAAGATGGAGAGGAAAAGCGTCTCAGATGATGGATCGACCCTCGGAGAAAGAACAGATGAGAATTATCACGAAAAACTTGGCACCCGACTTTGCAAAGCACTTAGTGGTTTTCCAAACCACCGCTGACTTCAAAACTTTCTACGAGGCCGGCCTCGCAGTAGAAGATGCACTCAGGACTGGTATATTTGAGAAGGGAGAATCTGCCAAGCCCAGGCGAGTTTACTCCGGCAACAGCAATACCCTGTTTGGAACCAACCAATATAACCATACCCAGGCCAGCTCCTCAAACCCCAAACCAACCAAAACTGAACCTGTTAACCAGATAGCAGCCCAGCCAGCCCGGCAAGCAAGAAATTTCTACCAATTCCCTTTTCCCTTGACAACAGTTTACCAAAGGCTCCTTGAGAAGGACGTCATCAAACCGCTAGAGCCTCGCGAGCCGCCCAAAGTGCTTCCTCCAAACCATAACCCGAACGCCTTCTGTTCCTACCACCAAATGTCCGGCCATCACACCAACAATTGTATCCGTCTTAAACACAAGATTCAGGATCTCATTGAAGACGGAACAATTCCACCCCCCCATAAAAAGCCAAACACCGTCTCTAACCCCATGCCGGAACACCAACCCAATACCCGAATCAACCAAATCTCCTTCAGCTCCACTCCAGATAACCCAAGCTCCACTAAATTAAACCCGAACCTTTACATCATACCAGCCACCGAGCCTAAACCAGTTGTTCCCGTATCGGAGGAGTCGGAAGTTTGCTCCCTCACAAGCATCAAATCAAGGTCAAAACCTAGATGGGCGGACATCACAGAAAGTGAAGAATGGGCTATGAATGATCGAGACTGGGAAGAGTTCCGCCAGGAGTGGGATCCAAGCCGGTTCATCATCCCTGGCTCTCATAACAAACCAGTTGTCTCCATACCAACTGATCCCAGCATCTGTAGGATTGACAAAGTTGTATGCATCGCCGGCATGGTACATACTCTCGCATATGTGGAGCCTAATGAACAAGAAGATTGGCGGGAAAGATGGGAGGCAATTTGCGCTGATCCACTTGATGCAGTTTCACTCCTTACTCTGTTTGAAGAACCCGGAGACATATGGAACCGGACACTCGGAGAAGTTTATCATTGGGTCCCTAGCAGCAATCTTCCAGATAATTCGCTGCCACCTCCACTTCTTGGAATTGAAGGACATTCTGCCATAGAAACCATCTTTGGGGACCATGAGTGGTTTCCTCAAGCTTACATTATCAACGAATCTTTGCCTCGGCCCTCCGTGACGTTTCATCCTCAGTCAAATGTTTCCGCCCTGACGGAGGATCCCACGGATTCATTTTGGAATAAAGAAGACGTGATCGATGTCCTGTTTGATAACGGTGAAATGTGGACTGTCAACAAAACCATGCTGGATCATTCATTTTGGCATGATCGAGCGGTGGAAAATCTGGAAAAGAAGATGGGAGATATTAAAATCGAGAAACAGAAAGCCGAGAGCAGTGTCGCAGGTTTTTGGACCGAGTATTTTGATACTCAGCAGAAGCTGGAATCCATCAAGGCTGGGAAGCGAAAGGTCAATGAATTTTCAGACTTTTGGGATGAAAAGCCACCGTCGGTCAACCGAATAACGCGAAGCGGACGAATCTATCAACCTGCCGACCTGCAAAGAGGCCACACCTCTAACCACGCTCAAGCTGGGGCATTTGTTTGGGACGATCCCGTCCAACACGACTCAATTCCAAGTAACCCAGAAGGTGTCATTCAAACACCAGAAGTTATCATTCAACCACCACAGAGGAATCCCATGCCAGTGGAAAACCCCATCCGGAAGCAACTTGAAAGAACTCCAGCGTCTATATCCATCTGGGGGCTGCTTTCCTCATCCAGGGAACACCGTCAGAAGTTGATCAAAACTCTGTCAAACATGGAGGTGCCACCCGACATTCCCCCCGAAGCTCTAGTGGCCTTGCTTGCGCCAAACAAGGCAAAACATGTCGTGACATTCACCGAGAAAGATCTGCCGCCGGAAGGAGCCGGCCACAACAAGCCATTACACATCACCATGAAGTGTGTAGGGAAGTGGGTCCCTGTTATCCTCCTAGATAATGGATCTGCTTTAAATGTTTGTCCACTGCGCACAGCCTACTGTCTGGGATTCACGACTAAGGATTTCCAACCATCGAGCCTCGGAGTGCGTGCTTATGATAATACGCGCAGGGATGTAGTTGGAGTTGTCCAATTGGAAATGTCTGTCGAAGATTTCAAGTCTAAAGTCGAGTTCCACGTGCTTGACATTCCTTCGTCTTTCAACCTACTGCTGGGTAGACCATGGCTTCACCACCCAGACATCATGGCAGTACCATCTTCGCTGCATCAGAAAGTTCAGCTTGGTTTAGCCACAGGAACTCTAACTATTTATGGGGAATCTGGGATTCGTCCTCCTGTTTCTGACAACGCCCCTCTGCTCGAGATCATGCATGGAGAAGAAGACGTCACCCTTGGAGGTTTTTCTTTTGACACCGCTGGGGCAGTTATCACTATCAAAATGGATGAGGACTTCTCGATCAGCTCAACGGCCATTGAAATGATGAGGAAGATGGCTTACATGCCCGGTCTGGGATTAGGCCGCAACAATCAAGGGATAGCTGAATTCCCGGAGTTCCCTGTAAACAGTAACCACTTCGGCCTTGGGTATCAACCCAGTGGAGATGAGAAAGGAAGCGGATGGAAAGCCCGAACTCACGTTCAATCGAAGAAAGGTCCCATTCGTTTTATCAAAGGAAAAGAGGCTATCTACCAAGGAGAGCCGGAACTGTTTTGGGATGTGAAGAAGAAGACCAAGCTGCCAGGGTTTGAAATCTTCGCCAACGACTCATGGGACAGTGATGATGAATCGGCGAAGCCAGAAGAATTGGTCGAGCAATACAAATCTGACTGGATTGAAGTTTTTGACTCAGGGAATCTGATATCGTTGTTTGAGGATGAAAATCTGATAGGTACGGTCAAGGACGGGTCTGCTGCCATGACAATTAGTTTGGAACCTGTTGGAGACATGGAGCTGATGATGCTAAGCCAAGAAGCCCTTGGAGATGTGACCTCACTCATTGTGGATGCCAACGGAATTTATAAAAACTGCACTTTTCTACCTAAAATTGTTTATATTGGCACTGAATTTGAGTCTAAGTCAGAATCTAGCATTGAGTCTGAGTTTAGCACTGAGTTCGGGACCACTTCTGAGTCAATGCATGTGTCTGTCAGTCCTCCGCGTCATCATTTTTCTTTTGAATTTGAGTCTACTCTCATGTATCACGCCCCTGGGGCCACCTCTTTTGCAATAAATGAAGTTGACTTTGCTTATCTTGCTGTGTCTGAAATAAATTGTGTTGACCCGGACGATGATGGGATTGAGTTTGAGGAAGAAATTCCAAAAGAACTCCGATCCCTAATCGAACGAGAAAATGAAAGGCATGCTCAGCCTCTAAAAGGAGAAGTAATTTCAATAAATCTGAGAGGAGAGAGTGATCCGCGAATGGTTCAAATTGGTTCTGGGCTATCTCCAGAGGAGTTTAAAGCTCACTCGAATCTTCTGAAAGAATTTCAAGATGTTTTTGCATGGTCTCACGCGGACATGCCCGGAATTGATCCAGAAATTGTGGAGCATCGAATCCCGCTGTATCCAGATGCAAAACCTGTCAAGCAGAAGTTAAGGAAGATGAGACCAGACTGGGTATTGGAAATCAAGAAGGAAGTTCAGAAGCAGTTAGACGCAGGGTTCTTGATGGTCACGGAGTACCCTCAGTGGGTCGCCAACATTGTACCTGTTCCCAAAAAGAACGGGAAGATCAGAGTCTGTGTGGACTTCAGAGATTTAAACAAAGCCAGCCCCAAGGATGACTTCCCGCTGCCACATATAGATGTACTCGTAGACAACACTGCGGGGCACGCATTGCTATCGTTCATGGATGGTTTTTCAGGCTACAATCAGATTCTCATGGCCCCCGAGGACCGAGAGAAGACAACTTTCACCACAGAGTGGGGCACCTACTGTTACAAGGTTATGCCATTTGGGTTAAAGAATGCCGGATCTACTTACCAGAGGGCTGCTACAACTCTATTGCATGATATGATTCACAAAGAAGTCGAGGTATATGTGGACGACATGATCGTCAAATCCAAGGAAAGAGAAGGACACTTGCACGCCCTGAGGAAGTTCTTTGAAAGAATTCGCAAGTACAAACTGCGTCTCAATCCCGAGAAATGCACATTCGGAGTTACAGCGGGAAAGATGTTGGGTTTCATGATCACAACCCGAGGAATTGAAGTGGATCCATCCAAAATCAAGGCCATTCTTGAAATGGAACCACCACAGACGGAGAAAGAAGTACGAAGTTTCCTCGGCAAGATTCAGTTCATCAGCAGATTCATCGCCAAGTTAACCACAACTTGCGAGCCGATGTTTCACCTTCTCAAGAAAGGCGTGACATTTAAATGGGACGACAGGTGCCAGAAAGCCTTTGAAGCAGTCAAGAAATACTTGCAGAATCCGCCAGTACTAATGCCACCAGTACCGGGGCAACCTTTAATTCTATATCTGTCGGTCACTCCATCAGCTATGGGATGCATGTTAGCACAAGAAGGTGAAGGCGGATCTGAGAAAGCCGTATATTACATTAGCAAGAAGATGGTTGGATGCGAAGAACGATATACTCCCCTGGAAAAGACTTGTTGGGCTTTGGTCTGGGCTTCCAAGAAGTTGAGACACTATATGTTGGCTTACTCTGTTGTGCTGATTTCTCGAATGGACCCTCTCAAATATCTGTTTGAGAAGCCCGCACTTACAGGCAAGTTAGCACGATGGTTGCTTTTGCTAGCAGAATTCGACATCAAGTATGTTACCAGAAAGTCAGTAAAAGGAAGGGCTGTCGCCGAATTTCTTGCCAATTACCCGGTAGAAGGTCCAGAAGATGTGGAATTTGAATTCCCAGATGAGAATGTGATGACGACCACCAACGATGTCTGGACGTTGTATTTTGATGGAGCAGCCAATCAGAAAGGATTTGGAATCGGAGTACTGTTAATTTCCCCAGAAGGATCACATATCCCTCTGGCTTTCAAATTAAACTTTGAGGTCACCAACAACCAGTCAGAATATGAAGCCTGCATTGTAGGGATGGAAGCCGCCTTAGAAATTGGAGTCAAAAGACTAGAAGTCGTCGGAGACTCGAACTTGGTGGTGTCGCAAGCAAACGGTGAATGGAAGGTCAAAGAAGATAAGTTGAAACCCTATCATCAAGACCTAGATGATTTGATCCCGCGATTTCAGATGGTCACCTTCACGCATGTGCCAAGGTTGAAGAATCGGTTCGCCGATGCCCTTGCAACGCTAGCCTCCATGGTTGAGATACCAAACGGAGTCAAACTCCGGCCAGTTATAATTGAACAAAGAAACAAGCCTGTTTATGAGTACGTCATGGCCATTGACGAGCCGAACGATGGCTTGCCGTGGTTTCACGACATTTGGAACTTCATCGAAAGAGGCGAACATCCGGCAGAAGCAGACAAGAAGGACCAAATAGCTCTTCGGAGGTTGGCGTCTCAATACGTCATTTGTGGAGGACAGCTATATCGGAGATCCTATTGTGGGACACACAAACTGTGTGTACACGGAGAAGAAGCCAGCCGGGTTATGGAAGAAATCCATAAAGGAGTTTGCGGCCCTCATATGAATGGCATGATGCTTGCCAAGAAAGTCTTAAGACAAGGTTACTATTGGTCAACCATGGAGACTCAATGTATCGAATATGTGAGGCGATGTCACAAATGTCAGATTCACGCCAATCTTATGCATGTTCCACCATCAGAATTGCATTCCATGACCTCACCTTGGCCCTTCTCTGTCTGGGGCATAGATGTTATCGGCAGAATCACGCCAGCAGCGTCAAATGGGAACAAGTTCATCCTAGTTGCAATCGATTACTTCACCAAGTGGGTTGAAGCCGCTTCCTACACGACCCTCACTGCGGTCCAGGTTGCTCATTTCATCAAGCAGAACGTCATCTACAGATACGGGGTCCCTCAGGCTTTCGTATCAGACAACGGGGTTCATTTCAAGGGGAGAGCAGCAGAGACTCTTGAAGAATTCGGGATTCAGGTTCATAAGTCAACTGTTTATAGACCACAAACCAATGGAGCTGTGGAAGCGGCCAACAAAACCATCAAGTCTATACTAGAGAGGACCATCGAGTCTGCGCGAGATTGGCACGAGCAACTGCCTTTGGCATTGTGGGGATACCGGACGTCCATTCGAACTCCGACAGGGGCAACACCCTACTCTTTGGTTTACGGAATGGAGGCTGTTCTTCCCATCGAACTCGAAATCCCGTCTTTAAGGATCATGGCAGAGTCAAGAATTGATGAAGCAGAATGGCAAAACGCAAGGTTTGAAGAGCTCATGTTATTCGATGAAAGGAGACTTAAAGCTTTATATCATGTTCAGGGATATCAGCGCCGAATAGCCCGTGCTTTTAACAAGAAGGTGAAGTCCAGGGATTTACAGGAAGGCGACATGGTTTTGAAGGAGATTAGGGCTCCAGTGTTCGATCCACGCGGGAAATTTCGACCAAAGTGGGCCGGGCCCTACATTATCAAGAAGGTCTTGTCCGGAGGTGCAACACAACTCATCGATCTTGACGGCAACGAGTTTTCTACTTTGGTCAACCTAGATCAACTCAAGAGATATTACCCCTGAGAGAAGCTCGCTGGACTGAAAACCGCAAGGGCGGGCAGTTCCAGGCAAAAATTAGAGCAAAAGCCTGCTGGGTCGAAAACCCGAAAGGGCGGCCTGGGCAAAAGATAAGGCCAAAAACAATCAAAGGCTCGCTAGACCGAAAACCTGAAAAAGGCGGTGCTAGGCAAAATTCAGAGCGCAAAAAGGAAAGTGTAAATACCCGAGCAAACCCTAACCAAACAATTGTAGTCCTGAACTACGTCATGACCTGATTCCTTTCTACAAGGGATACGTAGGCAGCCTCATCCCGAGGTTCGGTCACTATCTTTCGAGTTGATTCCAAGTCCTCATACGCATTTCGCAGGCAGAACCAGTAAGAATCAAGAGCAGAAAATTCTCAAAACTCAAAGTTTTATTCAAACAAAGCTTCTTCGATTACATGGCTGAGCATGAAACTTTCAAACAAAAGAAATAAAAACATCCATAGCACTGGGTGCACAACTTATTTCAGGCACATTAAGATCGAGTCTAAAAGTCTGTCTTAGTTTCCATTGTCTCTTGCTTCAATATCCCTTGTCAACCATCTCTTATAGCGTGTCGGAAGAAGAACGCTGGGATATAGGTCTCTTGGAATGGTCATGCGCTCCCCCCAGTTACTCTGGTAAGCCCTGAAGGTGGCAACATTGAAATTCGGTATGACGAAATCCTCAGGACCCGCAGGCGGCAGTACTTGACGAGCTCCAAGTTGACGGAGGATGCGATTTGGAATGTAGAAAGTCCATCGAGTCAAACCTGCCAGAATCACTCGCTGACGCCCCATGTTGCTAATAGCCATGTCAGGAAGATCAATCCAAGTCAAACGCCAAGAGATTACCTCTTCTGTGAGCCGGGAAAGAACCTGAGTCCAACCTCCCGCGTCATCAAAAACCTCCCTGAAATCCCTGATAACGAACCCTTGAGTTTCATGAACCCGGTTTCTTGGCACAGGCTCCAGCAGATTAGCCTTGTCGCATAACCACAGCTGTGTGAAAGAGAGAAAACAAGTAAGAAGCCTTAGACAACTTTAAACTGAGCGCTGAGGTAAAATGAGTACGAGTAAAAGCCAGAAAAAGGAGAGCTGAGTGAGAAGCCTACCTGTAGGAGCAGTGGACTACCTCCGAAGACGTCGGTCCTACCGGCATGAACCCCATCTAGACCCATCAAAGTTTCAGCCAGAACCATGGGGGCTACATCCTTACGCTCCTCAATTTGCATAGCTACACCAACCAGGGAAGAGCTTGCTTGACCATCAGATTGCACGAACAAGAATGCAGCCAGTAAACACAAGCACAATGCAAAGTTGTCGGAACGAAATCCTTCAATCAAGCGAGGGATATTCAGAAAACCTCCACGAATCAAGGACTTAGCCGCATTGTTACTTATCTCTAGCTTGGAAGACAACACTGGGGCAAAACCAACTCCATAGAGAGGAACGATGGGCTCCGCCAAATCAAAACCTCCAAGGTATGCGAAGAATTCTTCCACAGTGGGGCATATCTCGTGGAGACCAAAGCGGAAGACATGCACCTCAGGGTCCCAGAATTGTGTTGCAGCTCGCAACAACTCTGGACGTATGGACACGTCTCGAATATAACGAAGGGAAGTCAGCCTATGACCCCGAAAGTGCAGCCAATCCAAGCCATCGAGATCATCGAGCCAGGGGCGCATCAAGGCTGAGAAGCTCACCACCATTGTGCAAGAAAAAGGGGCGGGGTTAACAACGAAAAAGTTTATGAATTTGGAGTGCAAATAAGGGGGGAAATGAACAGCTTTTTATAGCCACCATGCATGAGGAACAATACGAAATTTCAAGTTCCAAAGGTCGCCTCGAAAGACGCGTCAACTCGAAGACCGCAAGGAATCATGTTAAAAATGATAAGTTCCCTCAAAACATGCCCCACAATGGCTCTTCAAGTCCCTAGGACGTGCGTTGAAGTGATGAAACGCCGAAAGGGAGGACCAGAAATCCGCTGCAAGTGGCAGATTTTTTGGCATTATCAGGCCTGTACCGTACGGCACACTAATAGTGCCGCACGGCACAGTTTCAGTGCCGCACGGCACAACTGGCCGGATTCCAAGCAAAATTCAGTTTTGAGCCTCCGAGACTCACTCCGTGCTTTTCTTTGGCACAAAGCTTATGCATGCAAGCCATGGCACGCACCTATGACCTATCGAAAGGGTCGGTTGGCGACCTCAACCAAAAATCAATGATCAAAAGTCTCGAAGACTTGAATACCAAGGAATGGAAGTATCGGCGAGCTATACTTCATGATAACGCCACCCCACAAGCGTGTTCAATTCATGTGTAACATGTTGTATCCATGAGTCATTCCATTCGTTTGTCAACAGCAATGCCAACATATGTGCGCAACAAGCGTCATCTTCTTGACGTTAGTCCACACATCGCGCATATAAGTTCAAAAGTTTAGTTCCGTTTTATTGAGTCCTATGAGTCACAACCATAAATGCAAATCAAGTTTTCCATATACAAGTTTGTTGGTCTCGAATTCAGTTGCTTTAAGTTAAGTACTCGCATGCAAACTTTGATTTTCCAGATTCATTGCCAATATGAATAAAATGCAAGTTTTTATAAAACCAAGATCAAAATATCCACATGATAAGTGAAACCATATCCAGAGGCAAACAGGCCCAATGTGTCATCAACTACTACGGCTCGCAGGCCGTCTATACAGAAGGCTAAACAAATGCCTAAATCAAAACGAGGCACGCAGGCCCCACCTAGAAAAATGCTATCACTAACTACTGTCTCAGGTACGAGGGCGCTTCGGAGGCACGGACCCCCGAGGTCTATACTCCTCTGGCGTAGCAGGATCGTCATCAGTACTACTGCTCTCCGCAGGCTCCTCCCTCTGCTGTACACTCTCTCTCCGTCTCTCAGAAGAACGAAGGACTCGGCCTAAAGGGGGAGTCACTGAAGTAACTCGAGGCGTGGAACGCCTAGCACTCCCAGAGCCTGACGCTCCCTGCGCAAGCAACAAAGTTTGTCAGAATACAATGAAAGGCATGCACGATCAAATAGAAAGGAAAGGCAAGTCCAATGTATACCTCAGCAACCCCGACACTAGGGGTGGCCCCTCGGCTAGCTCCTCTCTCACTGCTAGTACTCTCCCTCCTCCTGCGAGTACCCCGGCTGGTCTCTCTACCTCTGCTAGCCTCTCCAACACCACGGGCCGGTGCCCTCCCTCTAGTAGCTCTCCGGCCACGACCAAGTACAACTCCTGGTTCAGCCCGCGGGCGCACCTCTGGAGCCATGCCCATCACAAACTGACGGACCATGGCCTGCAAGTCCTGCGCCAGCTGGTACGACGCCGCCGCCCACTCAACAGGAATCTGAAATTCAAAAGGGGCGTCAGCAATACATGAGATACTGGTATAAACAAGTAATAGAAGCAAGCATAATAATCAAAAGTCACCTCTGTCGTGGCAAGAGTAACTGTAGGAGTGATATGAGGCACCGTCACCACTCCAAGTGCTCCGTCAGCGGTCACCACCTCAATCTCTCTCCTCAACTCAGGTAAAGCAACACCGGCCCTCAAACGGTTCTCTATGTCCAGGTCATATGCCAAGTGTGTGCTCAAGTAACCCTCATAATCTATCGAAAGACCGAAGACCACCTCTGTCGGCACCGTATATCTCTCTATCTCAGCTCGGGTGTACTCCTCAGTCCTCTGAACAAGTGGAGGCAACGGCGAAGGCACTCTGAAATGGTCAATCCCGAGGGACTGACGGGAAACCCTGTCACCCAAGTACCATCGCCAACCGTAAGGGCACTCCAGCAGCACTCGACTCCGTGTCAGCTCCCTGCTCCTAACCAAGTAATCCCTGCGCATCCTATGCCAAACATTCCATCTCACCTACAAGAAAGAAAGGTTTGTCAGGAAGACAATAAAGCATGAATAGTTGAAATCATAAAAAAAGGCTTACCCTATCTCCTGTAGTAGTGTCCAGAAAGAGCCGAAAAGTCCTCAAATCTCCCTTATGGTCACCACCTCCTGTGTACTCTGACCCCCACTTCTCGGCACGTGGGAGCACATCCTCATTGCTATGCGAATTGGCCGGGGCAAATACACCCAGCACCTCATAAGCCCACACCTGCATGTTCAGAAAATCGCCAAGTCATGAAACATGGATGAAAGCATTATCATGATCATTGAAAGAGGAATACAAGCAAAGTTTTACCTCTAGCACCCTCCAGTAGCCACCAAGGCTCGTGCCCACACCACGGCACACGCAACCAAGGAAGCAGTACACAGTACACAGGCCGGCGCCGCCCCAGTCAAACCTCCCAGCAGTCTCCAGATCCTCCAGTGCAGGCAACCAACCCAAGTGCACCATGCCCTGCCTGTTCGGAAACAGGGAGGCACCAAAGAGGTATAACAAATAGGCCCTCGCCATCTGCCTGGCCTCCTCCTCTGACTCTGGCTCGTGGTCCCAGAAACCCACCAAGACAGTATACCTCACCCCCGGATCAATACCTCCAAGCCTCCTCCCCAGGTAATGCTCAACGGCAGCAGGGTCCAAGTATAGCTCTGAGTCAAAAGGGATAGGCTCACCTCCAACTCTCAGACCAGTGATCGCAGCAAAGTCAAGGGGAGTAATCGTCATCTCCCCGAATCTGAAGTGGAAGGTGTTGGTAGTATCCCACCACCTCTCCACCAGGGCTCGTATCAGCTTGCGATCCGTCCTAGTCACTGTCAGAAGCCGGATAAAAATGGTGAACCCAGAGGCATCAACCAAAGCCCTCACTCGTGATGGCAACGCGCGGTAATACTCCAAAGAATGCGCAGAACCTCCATAGCCACCCAAAGATCTCTCAGTCTGTTAAACAAAGGCATGACAAAGCTTCAGTCAGTATTGTTAACAAGAATGTACAAACAAGCAAATGAACAAGCACAAGCAGAAAAGGATAAACAAAGAATACATACCAAGGGATTCCTATAAGCAATGTGGGTCGAACGGTCTCGAACCACACTCGTATCTGGGTACGAAGGAAGCAGAGGAGTATAAGTATCGCATCCCTGGGGAACGAAGAAGTGCACCCGTGGCACATAGGTAGCCGGTGTAAACGGAGCTCTGTGGTCCAAAGACAGCTCGACCTCTCGGACTATGGTCAAACGCTCCCCCCCTGCAGCCACCTCGGCCTCTCTCTGTCTCTCCTCCTGCTCAGCATCCCTGACAATGGATGCCATCCCCTCCTGAACCAGGACATTCTCGAACCTGGGAAACTCCTGTAAGGTCGCTGCTATGTCCTCATCTCTCGCCCCCTCCAAAGTATCCGCCAAAGTCAAGCCAGACCCACGGGAAGAACCAACGACAGGCGTAAACAACGGAGGCTCTGAAGGCTCTGTCTCTCTCTCAGCACTCTCCTCTGGCACTCTAGCAGTACCAATCGCAATAGCTGGACCTGGAGCTATGCGCCTCACCAACGGCACCTCCTCACTCTCAGTACTACTACCCCCGGTCACATCCTCAACCAAAACATCCCTCGGGATACCCTCAGCTTGAGACCCGCTCCCCTGAACACGGGCTCTCTCTACCACAACATCTATCCCACTCAAACTCATAGCAATATCCGAGGGAGAAGCACCCATACCTGTGGGATCAATCTCCATAGCCTCCGGACCCCTGTGGCTAACCCCGGCACTCTGACCATCACCCGCGGCACTCTCGTCATGCCGTGCGGCACTCGAACCCACGGTCACAGCACCCATAACATCACCCACGGCACTCTCAGTGTGCCGTGCGGTACCCAAACGATCACCAGCGTCGCTGCCGCCCACCACCGCAGCACCACCAACGCCCATGGCCTCCCGTACCTCCACCAGAGTTAGGGTCTCACCCGCGTGAGTCTCCCCCAGCACCGTCGGCACTGTTTCCGGTGTGGGTAATGCCGTTTCGGCCCCAATCAAAACCGAACCGGAAGCCCCTTGCAACAAATCAACATCGGTCGGAGCACCCGTGAATGGGTCACTACTGGGCTCGCCGGACGTGGTACCGCCACCCCCGTGCACCGACGGAGACAAACCTGCGACGGATATGTTGGGATCGACGGGTCTTTCGCCGGAATCGGCCATAGCAGATGTATCTCGGGAGGGGGAAGTTTTATTTTGGGTGTGAAGGTGCTGAAAGTTTGAAGAAATTTGGGGGAAAAATGAAGAAGAAGAAGATTGAAGGAGATAATGGTTTCGGACTCCTACTCTCTGAGAAGATAACCGACGAAGAAGTTTGAATGTATTGAAAGTGGGAGAAAATGAAACGGTTTCGGGCGGTTTTAATAACCACTTGTGCCGTACGGCACGCCTACTCTACCGTGCGGTACACCTCTAGTACCGCACGGCACACCCATTTTCCAATTCTACCGCACGGTACTTTATCTCTGCCGCACGTCACAGTTTTGATGCCGCACGGTACACACCTATGTTCCTAAATAGTTTTTGCACCCGATTCAACCTCCTCAAAGGTTTCTAAGCCAAGGTTGCCAGCAATCTCACTCAGGCTAATCCTCGTTAACTTCGCATGCGCACTTATCAGTTCCATCGACAGTATACAAGCACCATTTGGTTATGTAAGTCCTCGATGGCATAAACAGCAACAGTTGGTTTTGTAAGCCCTCTCCGGCATTAACGACGTTTTTATCAGCACTCAAAAGATTTTGTAAATCCTCTACGGCGTTAGCAGCACCGATGATTTCGTAAGTCCTCAACGGCACTAAACAAATCTTCATTAACACTCCGATGGTTTCATAAGTCCTTCCCGGCATTAACGGGCGGTTATATCCCCAACATCAAAGTGGTTTCGTAAGTCCTCTCCGGCATTAACAACAATTTCGAGCATCCGATGGTTTCCATTAGAACAGTTTCGCGAAGTCCTCAGCGGCATTAACAGCAGTTTTAATCAGCGCTCAGACGGGTTTTCACTCCGATGATTTCATAAGTCCTCAGCGGCATTAATAGATCTTCGTTAACACTCAAAAGGGTTTCGTAAGTCCGCTCAGGCATTGACAAACAGTTATTCAAGTGGTTTCGTAAGTCCTCCGCGGCATTAACAAAAGTTCTTTCAAGCATTCCGACGGTTTCGTAAGTCCTCTCCGGCATTAACATCATTCGTTTTTCCCTCGTTGAAAAGCAGAGTGACAATTCCCGCAAACCGATCAAGGTATGTTTCCCATCAACCCTTGCATTGCATTCAGCCTCAATGAACTACGCCGGTCTGATCCCTACAACGGGGTACGTAGGCAGCTCTTACGAGCGCGACCACATGCATCATGTATTACTTGTTTGTTTTCGTACGAGGACGTCCACATCGAGGGGTGTCTTCTATCTTTGACGCGACTTCTGTCGACACAATGATTGTAAGTCTCGTCAAAGAGGGGCAACTGTAGACACCCCAAAATAAGCGTTCACGTACATTTTAATCCCCAATGATGAACGGAAATACCCGGAAGAACTCTCGGATTGAAAATTCTCCAAGTCAACTCAGTCAACAGTACCGCACGGTACTCATCTCTCAACGCACGGGACAGCCAGTGTCACGTACAGCAGAGTTTTGGAAATTTGACGGCCAGGTGTGCCGCACGGTACACAAGTTGTGCCGCACGGCACAGTTTGTGTACCGTACGGTACTGTTTACGGGTTCCCAGTTTTCACAGGTTCCCAGCAAGCCGAAAGTGTTGACGAGATTGGTTCCCCCGCCGTGGCCGAAAGGGAAGATCATGGCCGAAAGGAATAGGCTACTCCCTATGCCATTGTCCCCCTGGGCAAGAATCAAGAAAAGATTGGGAACTACAATCGGCTCCCCCAATCCTCTATAAAGACCGTCCGAACTCAATGAGAAAAGGATCCCAGACGGCCAAACCCCATACGATTTCTGCGTAAGAAAATACCACGAAATTCCATCCTTGAAAACCATTTTCTATTGCTTTAGCCATCACCTCTACTACATAGAAATCAGCCTTATTCTCTTTGCCAAAACCACAAACCCAAAACAGAGACTCATACTCTGTTTTTGGCTCCAAAGTCGTGAGTTAATGATTCCAAATTGACCAAAGTTGAAACCCTCAATCCCTCTTACCACTATACTAGAGTGAAAGTGAGGTCCAGAGAAGGTTCAAGTAGCATTCGGAAGTTCAATCCGACGCTCAATCCGAGAGTTCGAAACCGAAGGTATAAACCCGTTTCGCCAAATTCCTTGAATTTGGTACCCTGAGGGGAAGGGTACCAAGGGTGGAATGATTCCTTGTATCATTTTCATGCTTGGTATGCCCAAATTACAGCAAGTTCAGTTTCATTTCACACCTCCCGGTCGCGTCGTACGGTGAAAACATCGCCTCGTACGGAGCGATTCAACGAGGAGGGACATCCCATACTCAATACATTGCTTTCTCCCTTTAAAGTAGTTCATTTTGAATGCATTTCATACCTTGTATGTGCCTCTGACCAATCATTTCGAAAAGCCAAAGTTTCAAACTGTTTTGCAGCCAAGTGTGCCGCACGGTACTCATACTGTACCGCACGGTACACCTTGAGTACCGTACGGTACTCATTTGAAAATTTGACCGTTACTTTGAAGAACAGTGCCGCACGGCTCACTGTTTGTGCCGCACGGTACATCTAATGTGCCGCACGGCATACGTTTCTGGTAAAAATGTGAAATTTGAACCTCCCCCTGCAGGAACAGTTTGAAGTTTGGATTTTCGTTTGATTTCTGTTAATTACAATATCAGTCATCTGTTTTTCTCATTATTATCATCTGTTTTGTTTAATTTAAATGTTTATCTGTTAATGTTCAGCAATAAAATTGTTTTCTAATAAAATCCCACAAATGTTTAGTAAAGACCGATTTTTTTTTTAATCGGGCGAACAGGGTGCATTAAAACCCTTCCCTGTTCGTAACCTGGCTCCCGGATCCAAAACGAATCTCTGGTTTTCAATTGGTTTTATAAGTCATTCGCTCAAATCATCATTTTCAAATTGGTTTCTCGGGTCCCAAACTGCTTTTCCCAAAACCCGGGTGGCGACTCTAAAATCTTTTGTTTTTCGAACCGTTTCGAAAGACCGTATCCGAACCGCGTGGAGGTCGACCGTCCACAGAATGTATGGTTATAAACAAATTGAAACCAAATTGAAAGCATGTGAAAGTTCAATACTTACCAGAGAAGCGGGAAGTCTGTCAAGCGAAACACGGAGGACCTGGAGGTTCCCCCGCGCCGAACCACCGTAACGAAAGCCCTCTCCCCAGCACAGCGCCCGAGGGATGAAGTTCGGGTCCCTGTGACGCGTCTCTGGGGGATGCAACCCCAACACCTCGTAAGCCCAGAGCTGCAATGCAAACAACAAGTTGGTCAGTCAATGTGAGTTTTGATAATCAAGTGTAAGTATTGAAATGCATGCATTTAAATTTGAACAAATGAACATTTTACCTCCCAGACGCTCCACAGTCCTGAAATGCCAGTCCCTTTCCGCCTCGAGACAGCATTCATGAACGCATAGCAGCTTCCAAGTGCCGCTCCACCCCAGTCGTACGTCGCCGCCCTGGCGAAGTCCCTCAAACCCCCGAGATAGGAGAGGTGCACCCTGTTACGCCTGTTTGGGTACAATGAAGCCCCAAACAGGTATAACAAGTAGCACCTCGCCTTCCATGCTGCATCCTCCTCATCCGTCGGCACACCCAATCCTGTCAACTTGAATTGGCCATATGTGGCCATCTCTCCCTCCCTGGTGGGCACGAAACCCAAGAACCACCTCAGTGCAGCCTCGTCCCTGCCTATCCCCGAGTCGAACGGGATCGGGTCTCCTCCTACCCGTAATCCCGTGAGCGCCGAGAAGTCCAGTGGCGTCATCGTTGCCTCTCCGAAAGTAAGGTGAAAAGAACTCGTAGAGTCCCTCCACCTCTCTGCCAATGCCGTCACCACGGCATGGTCGTGCTGTGTGCTCGTGAGAGTCGGGATGAATGCCCCAAACCCTGCCTGATCCACCAATGCCTTCACGGAGGCATGCAGCTGCTGGTAGATCTCCCAACTGAAGCCCATACCTCCATGAGCCTTCAAGTGCAAGTTTCTCTGCAAACAATCAACAAACAGGCAAACAAACAGGCGTTAGTCCAATCAATCATTCAGTCATCAATCCAATCATCAATCAAGTAGTAATTCAATCATTCAATGTAAATTAGGGTTTCTAACTACTCAAAGTGCGCAAAAGCAATAAACTGGAAAGTAAAGCAAGCATACCGTCAGGCAGTCAGTCGAAAGGTGGACCTCGGGGTCCAGTAACACCTCCTCTCCGAAGTACAACTCCCGGCGGGGAGTGTAGTCCTCTGAAGCGGAAGGCACAAAGAGGTGCACTGGTGGAGCATAGGTCGCCGCGTCGAATGCCGGCCTCCCCCTCCTCAGCCGCTGTCTGGCAGCCTGAACCACTGTCATCCTCTGGCCAGCTGCCCTCTCCTCCTCCTCAGCCTGTATCCTGGCCTCCTCCGCCACCTCCTCTATCTCAAACTCCTCCCAAAAGGTCCTCGCCGCCGCATCCTCATCCGCTGCCTCCCGTAGCAGCGCTGCCTCCCTCTCTCTCCTCTCAACAATAGCCTCCCTCGCTGCATCCAGAATCCCCGGGGCATCTGCTGCTGCTGCCATCACCACCTCCTGTGGCGCGTGCTCAATGTTATCCTCCCGGGAGATCCCTATCGGTCCTTGAACCGATGGCCCACCACTCGGTCCCTGAGTCGTCGACTCATCATCTGTCGCCACCGCCTTCCCCCTATCTCCCTCACTAAGCTGCTGGCTGGGTCTCGGCTCTATCCTCCAACGAGGTGCCCTAGTCCTGACTACCCCACACGTACCCTCCGCCCTATCTCCGCCACTACCACCACGAGTCCCCCTCTCCTCGACCACCTCCTCGCTACCACTACTACTAGCCTCGCTCGCACTCACAACCTCCACCACCTCCTTATCTCTCTCCTCAACCCTCTCCGGCACCGTCACGTCATCATCACCACCTAAAACACTACCCTCACCACCCTCTCTCACATCATCTCCACCATCGTCACCACCAACCACCACCGTCTCGGTGGCTGGATCTCCATCACTGCCGAAAGCCGCTGTATTCCCACCACTACCTCCACCGGCCTCCTCCGACCAGTCACCACCACTACCGCCCACTCTCCCCATCTCCCCTTCTGCATTTCCAACCATATCTGTGGCCACAGGTGGCGATGTAGCCCCTATTGAACTTGTGCCAACCACCGGATCAGCACCTTGAGCGCTTGAACTCGCCGGTGGTGACACCACCGTACTACCACCACCCTTCTCCACCGTCGGTGAGCCCACCGGAGGCCGTGACTCGTCGGGATTCTCCATGAAAACCAATGTAAACCGTGAATCAACACTTAATCGAACTGGAATTGAACCGAAACCGTACGAACAAACCCTAGGAATTGGGGGTTTTTGATTTGGTCCGAAATTTGAGTGAGAAATGAGAGGATCTTGATCGGGATCGCAAAAGGGGTGTGAGGATTTTATCTCGAGAAGTTTTGGAGCGTTATGAAGTTCAATCGGAGTAATAACGGAGTTAAAACCGACATTGGGGTTCTGAACCGTCGTCCCCGTTCAGAGGTTCAAGCGCTCAAGCTGGACCTTTTGAGCGCTGGAGGGTCAACTTTTGAGATTGAGCGCTCAAAGCTCTGGAGTTGAGCGCTCAAAGGGGGTACCTTGAGCGCTCAATCCTAATCCTGGTAGGGCTTTTGGCTTCTTTTGCAAGCCTTTTAGGGGCATTTTGGGCTTCCCTTGTGATTTGTTAGCATACCGTGGACTTGTTGGTCCCAATCAATCGAACGCGTGTAGATCCAAGGATTTAAATCTCGGTAATTGGTCGTGTTAGATCACGTTAATCAATTGGGACATGTTGTGTATCATGATTCGCATTAGCGTATACGCGAAGTGTTTTGACTGCGGTTTGAGGACCACGTGTCCGTTTAAAATCGATGTTTTTTAGGACCACGTGTCTGGTTAAATCGTTGTTTTTGAGGACCACGTGTCCGTTTAAATCGTTGTTTTTAAGAGCCACGTGCTCGTTTAAATTGTCGCTTTGAAGGCCTTATGCCTGTTTAAATCACTGTCTTTTGAGGGTCTTGTGCCCGTTTAAATCATCGCTTTGAGGGCCTTGTGCCTATTTAAATCATTATCTTTGAGGGTCTTGAACCCGTTTATGTTTGTTTATTGGTTAAAATATTTTTAACTGCCCTGAAGAACTACGCCGGTCTGATCCCTGCAATGGGGTACGTAGGCAACTCATAGAGCACAATCGATTGATCTTTTAATGTTTTCTTTTGCAGCTTGAGGTGTACCGCGGGGAATGAGTCGGGTTGTCTATGTCTTGGACGTCACTCATACCAAATCAATGGCATCGAGTCCCGTCCAAGAGGGGCAACTGTAGACACCCCGATTTTGAACTCGGAACGTGCTCGAGCATTCCCGATGATGAAATGGACCAATCATGACTACCCGAAACTTATGAAAATAGCTTGAACTTGATCAAAATCAACCAAATAACCCAAAGCCAATCCAAGAATTGTTGAACCAAGCCAAACATCAATCTGCCACCAAGAGCCTTGAGCGCTCAAGCTTGAGGCCTTGAGCGCTCAAACCCAGAGAAGCACCTTGAGCGCTCAAGCCGTAGGCTTGAGCGCTCAACTCTGATCCCAGTCAGGAATCTGCAGAGTATCTCATCATGAGATTTCATGCAGAGAGGAGCGTCTATCAGATTGTATACATCTCATACGTGTATAATATAACCTACATTGTCCTAAACTACCCCTAAAACTACTCCTAACCCACTTTCAAATACAAAACCACTATCTCTCACTCCTCACTTCCCTCCCACCCATTCTATAAAACCACTCATCACCCCCTGGTTTTAAAGGTTACCAATTTCCAGACTTCTACCCTGAATCCATCCAGAAATCGTTCTCTCTCTCCCTCTCTCTACAAAACCACTCACCTCCATCAAAACTACTTGCAAAAACCACTTGCCAAGCATAAAGTTCAAACTTTGATCATCAATTAACCTCACACATTACACCATCAACCCAGAATACTCAGCAAAACACCCAATATTGTCCATTCCCAAACCCACAATCAAGTTCAAGCCTTCAAACAAGTGAAAAAGGTAGTTAAACATGTGATATATTCACTGTTTTGATCCCTCTCAGGGAGGCCAGTGAGTTCAAACAAGTTCTCTATACTTGCATTGAACTCACAAAGGTCTAAAAGTTGTTTAAAAACATTTCAAAACTTGCAGCTTCAACAGGGGTTGAGCGCTCAAGCCTCAGGCCTTGAGCGCTCAAACCCAGTTCTGAGCAGTTTCTGTTTTATGAGTTTTGAACTTTCTCTTGGTTTTAATCATTATTTAATAGTTAATAAAGCTCATGTAATCCACAAAACAGTTTATTTTACCTCAAAATCATATGCATGAGTGTAGATTAGCTATTTTATGATGATTATACATCAAAACTTTTGAAAATCTCATATTTAAGTGCAAAACAGAGACTGTTCAACCTCATAAATCTTCAGATTATGTATTTTGTGATCATAATGAAGTATCAAAAGCTTGTTTGAAGGTCAAAAACCAGAAAGCCAGATTATGGCTTGAGCGCTCAGGGTTATGAGCTTGAGCGCTCAAGCTGTTCTTGAACAGTTTGATACTTATGCTTTGTTCTTGTAAAGTGTTACTGGAAGTTAACTGGGAGATGGGCGTGAGTTATCATTACTGTGCTTATGATCTGGATCCCTCTCTTTCTCTCATTCTCAAGCATTTTCTTCATTAATTTGTAATGATCTCCTTCTTGTCATCATTCTTTAAGAGATCAATTTACCTGTTCTCATCTGATTCTCCATGAAAAACATTTTATCAATATTTGATCATGTAAAGAATGAACAAAGAAGTGATGAAAGGGCTTGAATTCAGAGAAGTCAGAAACTGGTTTGAGCGCTCACACCATGAGCCTTGAGCGCTCAAACTGGTTTGGGAGGTTTGAGCGCTCAAACCATCACCCTTGAGCACTCAATCCCTATTCTGGGGTCCAGATTGCAAGTCAGTTTAGTAATTCTCATGTCCATGATTTCTTGAGTTGTTGAACAGTTTCTGTTGCGATTCACTTTTGTAAATATTTGTGGTAGTCTTTCTTTATTGTTATCATTTGTTCCATGTAAATCACCACGCACAAGCATTCACGATAAGTTCGCATTTTGTATATACTATCTACGTGATTCCCATCCCCGATTCCCCATTTTCGTGATTAGAATTGAATTTCAAACATTTCTAAAATCCCACAAAATGTCGAGTAGAGACCGGTTCACGGACCGGGCGAGAGGGGTGCCGTAAAACCCTTCCCCTCTCGTAACCAAACCCCCGAATCCGAGAAATCTTTGGTTTCGCCATGATCAATGAAATCTTTTTCAATGGGCAAATGAGTCATGTTTTTATCGGTTTCTCGGGTTCGGACCTCAAATCTCGGTGGCAACTCTAACAATCATAATCTTTCCAATCAAAATCGAACCATTTCCGGTGGGCCGTCCACAGAACTGAAGAACACTAGATGGCATGCGATTGATAAGAAAAGCGGCAGTAAGGACAGCTTCACCCCAAAAATGTTTAGGGACATTCATGGTGAACAATAGAGAGCGGGCTACCTCAGCAAGATTGCAATTTTTGCGTTCGACAACTCCATTTTGTTGTGGAGTGCCAACACAAGAAGTCTGGAAAAGAATACCAGAGTCATTAAGATATGACGAAAAGTTTCATCTATATACTTAGTCCCATTATCACTACGGAGCACTTTAACATTAGCATCAAATTGAGTACGCACCATTTGGTGAAAAGATTTAAAGCACGAAAAAACCTCATTTTTAGCCTTTAGTAAATACACCCATGTGACACAAGAATAACAATCAATAAAGGTCACAAACCAACGATAACCAGATAGAGCTGTGACAGGAGAAGGACCCCAAACATCAGAATGAATAACCAAAAATGGCGAATCACTTCTTTGATGGACAGGAGCATAAAATGAGCGTTTATGTTTTGCAAGCTCACAAGCTTCACAAAGGAACTGACTCCGAGGACATTTCCTAGCCAAACTAGGGAACAGTTTTTCTAGAATTCCAAAAGATGGATGACCCAATCTACGATGCCACTGATGTAACAAGTGAAGAGCTGAACCCGTATCTGCTACAAGAGCTTGACCACATGACAAAGGTGGACAAACTGGATTAGGTGCAGACTCCAAAAAATAAAGGCCCCCATGAGGTTTACCACTGCCAATCATCCTCCCCGTATCCAGTTCCTGAAAGACACAATGTGTAGAAAAAAACGTTACGGAGCAATTTAATGATTGGGTAAGACTACTAACAGACAGAAGATTAGTAGAAAAGTTGGGAACATGAAGCACTGAAGAAAGGAAAATTGTTGGAAAACAATTAATAGAACCTTTCCCTGAAATAAAAGATACAGAACCATCAGCAACTCTGACCTTATCCTTACCGGAACATGTAGAATAAGAGTCAAAGAAAGATGAACAACCTGTCATATGATCAGTTGCTCCAGAATCTATTATCCAAGGAGTAGAACTAGAGACAGTAGAAGCACTAGCATGTATACCTCTGTGAGCAAGGAAATCAGAAGCAGTGGATGCAGAAGCTATGGTAGATGGAGCGTCAAGCTTTGCCAGTAGGCGCTTGAAAGTTTGTAACTCCCCCTCAGAAAGAGCACCAACCTGAGCAGTTATGGAAGCCTCCATTGTACCAACAAAAGGACAGCAACAAACTGCTAAAATGCCTCAAGAAAGAGAGCCTAATAACCGGATAACACTCCAAAAGTGTGGAAAAGTACTCAGCACTGTCCAAACAGTAGTGAACCGTCTCCAAATGGTTCCAAATAGCCCAACATCAAATAGAGAGCCAATGAAAACGAACAACCAGTCAACTACGAGGTCAAATAGAGTCAATCCAACCAACTGGAGTAAACCCCGTCAACTATAAGACCTAAAACGAGTGCTGTAGAGAGTAAAAGAACAACAAAACCGAGAGTACCAGTCGATCTTAATCAAGACAAGGATACCCAATAGAAAGAAAACAATAACAAGTGTCGTAGACTGCAATCCAAGACCACCCAGTAACTGTAGAGAGCTGTAGAGGCCAAATCAATCACAACCCAATAGTCGCTGGTAAATCTCAGCCAACTACAGTGGTCAAAAAAGTGAAAGGAGTCACCTACTAGAGTGAACAGTGGCAGTTGACCAAGATTACGACCAGAAAGTACAGATTAGAGGTCATAACGCTTGCAACAGTACTCTCCGGCAGTCGTTGGAGGATCTACAGTGCTCGCCATGAAGACTCAGTGAGATACAAACTCAAACATGAGTCAGGAAGAGGACCGACTATGACAACTTGGGGGATTTCGACCACCATCAGATGTTTTCGTGGTCAAAACCAGTTCGAAATACCCTCAAATGACCAAATCCAGTTGATTCTATGGTTACCCAGTGTTTTTCGAGCACAAATAGGGGTTAAACAGTCACTTACGAGCAAAATACAGGACATACAGCAGTCGTCGAAGCTTGTAGGAGCTGGTCGGAGGTCAGCCTTCGTTGATGGTGTACGAACAAAATACAGTGGGTTTCAGTGGAAACCCAGTCGACTGAACCCAAACTTCAGAGAAAAAGAAAAAAACGAACGAACAACGAAGTCTCTCTGCTCGATCTACTGGAAAAAAGTCAAAAGTCATTCCCAATTGAACAATCGATGCTCTGATACCATGAAGAGTTCCAGAGAAGGAGAAAAGGAGAGAGAAAGTGTCGAACCATTTTTCACATTCAACTGGTAAGAGAAAAGGCTGTACAACGTTATGTATAAGAGAGAAAAACCACAAAGACTGAACTACCCCTAGGAAATATATACATCACAAATAGACCCTTAACATATAACTTAACACTAATCAGGTCATAGTCATACGCATTACAGTAGCTGAAGTGGCTGAAACTGTGATTTAAAACCTTGGCATGAATCAGTTAGCATTCCTGCACACAAAATTGTTCCCAGCCTTCTTTTATGAGTCTCAGTCGTGTCTCACAGAAGTAATCCAGTTTGAGGTCTACTCATATGAAATTTTTGTATGCGTTGCTTTTTGTAATAACCTTTTGCTTGAATTGCTTACTGTTTTTTTTTTTTTTATTTACACTGAAATAGAACATGTTATCATAGGATCCAGAGAGGGTTGGAATATGCGGTATTATGGCCCTCTTTGCTAAACGGTAGGAACTTAACTAACTCGTTTTCAATGTGGTTTAGGAAGCACCTTTGGGAGATTGGGAGTCAAAAGCAAGAGCAACTAAAACAGCTGCAATGTAGGAGGAGGTTGCAAAGGGTACTTGTTTGCATTGGAGGTGACTGAAGAACTAAACTATTGGCCTGAGCAAGATAATTATGAGAGAGAAAATGGGTCAGTATCCTATAGACTTATGAACCTTTGTCTATTACTGTGACATATTCATTTGTCGACATGTTGTTTCGGGAGTGATCATTGGGTTTTTCGTACTTCCATTTATTTTGAGGAAGCTATTAATGAGATGAATATGCCCTTTTATTTATGCTTTGTGATGATTTTTCCGTAGGTCAGTTGTCCAAAAATATTCAATTGATTTGAATCAGTTGGGCCATATCCTTAGAAAAGTGAAGTGATTGCGATGGTACAGAAATGAAACTGTTAGAATTTAGACTTCCTGCATTTGGGGTGGTGTTATTTTGACAAGTATGACGAACTAATAGATATAGGCCTGATGAACAAGAATTTATCTGCCCGGTTGATCTGGAAAAGGATGGGGGCACACTTCATATGTTTTCTTGATAGTAAGGAAGCATATCTAGAACAGTGCGCAATGGCTGCATTTGTTGGATGAAGAAGCTGTCTGAACAACTGATGCATGACCTAATAAAAAAATTCTTATCGACTCCAGGGTAATGTACTTACTGTCGCTTTTAGATATCGAAAAGGAATATATTTTTGTTTACTCTTTTGTCTATAAAATTGGTTTAGCTGTTTTTTTAATTCCTTACTCCAACTTAAAGGTTGTTTTCTACCTTATATAGGTCTATGGGTTGAAAACTTGAAAGAGAAGAGAAGTTCTTTCGTGATTTTTTGCTGAAGATACAGATGTGATCTCATTCGTGTCACTTAATTGGTTGAAGCATCTTTTTGTTTTGATTTTTTGGTGCTAAGGCTTGTACTCCACTTTTGGGATAGGTAGATGAGTTGGGAAGGACGTGTAGTGCACTAATTTACTAAAATTTAATGTTAATCATTTTGATGTTTGGAGAAATATACCTATACATTGCCAATGAATGTGTAGTCATTCGGTTTTTCTTTGTTTTGGTTAATTTTCTATGAGCTTGCCATGGAATTTTATTTTGGTTATTCGAAAAAATTGGAGCCAATTGTGACCAAATAAGCCGCAAATATAGCAGTAGGCTAAAATTGCTATAAATGTCCAGAATGCAGCAAATAGCGGGGAAAATATGCCATCAAAGATATACAACCAACAACAGGCAAAGAATGCTATAGAAAGGTATACAATCAATAGCTTGCAAAAATGCTATAGAAGGTATCAAATAGATAGCAGGCAAAAAATCTACTACTACTTTAAAAGAGAGGAAGAAACAAAAATGTTTCCCACACTTTAAACTTCCAAGATTACCCTTCTAAGAGCAACTCCAACAGGACCACCTCTCTCTAAAATGAAGAGTGGAAGTGACACATTGAGGAAAAATTTTGTAATTTATGTCCTCTTTTCCTTAAAGAGTTGTACTGTTTGGAGAGACCCATCCACCTTTTTGTCACATCTACTCCCCAAATTAATTTTCGGCTCAAAACTTTTCATTTTAGAGAGGAGAGGCATTGTTGGAGATGCTCTAACCCCTCCAAATAACAGACCTACTCCTCTGATGGCCCGAACTCCGAAGCATCGTGATTTTCCAGAATCGTTGCCAACGTTTGGTAGAAATGGTGACCTTTGGCACTTTTCCTTTCCAAAATCCCGACTATATATGGCATGAGTTTCTGGGAAACTTCATGTTCTACTGCCAAAAGACTTCATCTTCACCGATCCCACTCTCAGGCCACCGCTGCTGATCGCCAAATTTCCTCGTAATCTTCCGCGAGCCCATCTGTCGTCACAAGCAATCAAATCTCACCCTTGCGACCGGTAGAATTCCTCCGTCCGCCGTTGCCCTCCAGCCACTGCCCCGCAACTTCTCTGGCCGCCCAGATTTTCCTCCGGCTGCTTCTACCTTCCACACGTAAGACATCTATATCTATATCTATACTTCAATTAAAAGAATGAACTGTTTGTCGATTTTTCAGAAACCCAAATTACCCTCGCTCAATTTTCTATAGCCAAACGCTTGGCAGGAAAGATGCCTCCAAAATGACAAAAACAAAGCGGCACAACCACTGCCGGCACGGTCATCACTAATCCAACTGTGTTGGTCTCTCTCTCTCTCGCGCGGCAAAGGGTGACGCTGGGTCTTGCTTCAATTCCACCATTACTTCTTTTTTATGTTTTCTTACTGTTTTTGGATGAATTTATCACAAATCAAACTCTGTTGGTCTCTCTCTCTCTCTCCCGTACGTGGCAAAGGGTGACGGTGGGTATTGCTTCAATTCCACCATTACTTCATTTTTTATAAAAGGATGAACGTAATTGTCTACAAAAAGATCAACAGATTTCCATAGACAACCATGACACCGTACGTTAAAACGTCTCCATTGTCCACACTTCCACAACCATTATTTGTAGTTTTCTATAATGGTTCAATAACCCAAAAATCATATCACTGAAACTGGGTTTGGCAAAGGAGATATGTCTGCCAAGCATTTGATTCAATTGCTGAATAATTTTTGCTGCAACGGATGTATCATACTGTATTTGGTGTCATACTTCTCTGACCTTTGCGAATGGCTTCACATTTTCAGGAACAATGAAGTTTAGGTACTCTGTTTTGATGGGAAAGATACACCCATCAGGCATTAGAAAGCCAATAGGTATTTTGTTTAGTTTTTTTTTTTTTGGTTTGAAAAACCATGCTATGAATTGTGATTCCACTTTCACTTGTCAATTCATAATCAATTTTGGTATGCTTCGCTCATTGAATGGAGTTGGGAAGAGGATGTGTACTTAGGCAAGAAATAGTCGTTCCCTCAAGATAAAGCATATATATCCGCTCATCCCCAGCCTGAAGCATATCTATTCCAACCTAAATCATATGTTAGGGTTTCAAAATTCTGTAACCACGTTATGATGTTGTTAATATTTTTCAGAATAACAAGACTTTCTTTGTTACTTTCAAAGTTATGCATTTGCCTTGTTTTTATTGTAAAACACGGAGTTTTGGGTGTTAATTGTACTGAATTTTCATTCTTGCGGCTATTTGAGAAAAGAAAGAAGCTAAGTTTCATGACATATGTTACAAATTGACTTAGGGAAGTGGAGAGCTCTCATATGTTTCAGAGATTCACATGGTGGCTCTTTTAAATGTTGATACCAAAATGTGGAGGAAGTACTAACTTAGGAGATGGAAACCTTAAATATTGGCTACTACAGTTGCATAAGTTACTCTTGCAGGTGCAATATTGAACGTAAGATATGTTGGCCGCTTGTACATAATAACACGGACACTGATTTTGTGGAGACATGGTTTAAAATGACTAACACCACGGTCCACCTATTCGTGATAGTTGTGGGAATACGGCTTTCTTTGTTCGGGAAAGTTTTATTTTTACCATTTCGAACAGATTTTATTTGCCTCTTTTAGGATCTCTAAAGTGACCAAATGGCCGGCCATTTCACTAAGAATGGGTATTCTCTGTCCCGTCTGCTTACCTTCAAGCCCATGGATATCAAAGCTGGAGAGTACAACATTGGAGCTTCTACCTCTGATGATTCTGATATGTCAAGACTGTGGAGAAGGGTGTTGGGTCAGTAGGTGATAAGGTACGTGTCTTACTTGGAAAGCTAGCTTGGCATACATCCCGTTAAAGCTATTAATGAAAGCTTAAGTTAACATGCTTGATAATGGATTTTTCCAAATGGTACCGCTATTATTTAGAGGGTGATGAAAATTTTACGGTATCATTTTAGTATTAATTTATCACTTCCTTGTGCTTATGTCATGATACGAATTGATTAGAAACTTAAGAGTGTTGCTGAGCTCTTAGCATAGAATGGAATTTTAACATCTTCAACCCCTTGCCCCCCTTTTTTTTTTTAAAAAAACAATTGATGTTACCTTTAAATTATTTTAGAAAGGGACATATGGGAACAAGGAAGAGTTATCTTCATAAATTATTTTAGAAAGGGACATTTTAAAAGTGTGACACTTTCCCCGTAGGCGTAAACATTTAAAAATGCATGTCTTTGTTTTATCCCTAACATTGTTCAGCGAAGGGTGGGTGGTTAATTCCATAAAATGTTGATAGCGGATTATGATTAATTACTTTGGATAACCACTACAATTCTTTCTCCATGGTATGTAATTCACCAAATGATATGCCTTCTACTTTGCTTACCTTGTAATCATACTATTCAGTGTTCCAACTTTTTTGAACCTCTTCAAACTTAGGTGATCCACCGACTTTGGTTCCACCGAATAGAGGACTGCTGAAGATAAACGTTGAAGGAGCCTCTGAGGTAGCTATGAGCAGAGAGGAGTGGGTTTCGTTGCAAGGGACAAGAAGGGGTATACAGTGGATGAAAGCTATTCCCATATCGTGCCCGAATTGGCAAAAATGGTGGAAGCTATGGGATTTTAGGATGACAATTTCAATCAGTAATCATACGATAGGAGAAGACAACTCACTCAATTTCACTTGCCAAGAAATTTATGTCCCCCTTACACTTGCCAAGAAACTGTATCCCAATTCCAAAATTAATCAATATTGCAATCACTCAATTTTTTTGGTCGGGTTGGATCTATATTTATCCAGACCTCATCCCAAACAACCACAATGGGTATTAAACTATTGCCTATGGAATTTTACATGCGATCTTGCAACAATTAATGTTACCAAACATCTACTAGGCCAGTTGCCTTGGTTCGATGACTTCAACTATGGCCGAAAGTCAAAACTTTAAAGTTAAGATGACTATCTTGGTGGCATAGTTTATCAAAGCGGTACAAACCATGATGAAAATCGAGTCATTTCTAAACATACCAGTGCCAAATGCTTTCATACGTTGTATTATTATATGCAAAATGCTAAAAAAAGCCTAGTGGGCTAATGTTGAGGTTTAAAAAATGAGTTCAAATGTGTAAAAAGTGTATAAAAATGTATGTAAAATGTGCACCGGAGTGCGTGTCTTTTTGGTCTTTTTCTGTACTTTTTGTAAGCCAAATGAGCTTACAATAGCAGGACTTAATATATTCAATCAAGGTACAAAAAGCAAAAATTCAAGTTTATGTGACTCTACAATTCAAAAACCTTCTTAGAAAGAACCGCACGTGCAAAGCATGTGCACCACTACTAGTGCTATAAAAAGTCCGACCCCTTTTTATAGCGCCAGCTACCATAGAACGTTTATGACTTTTTTTTTTGTAGAAGGCACCCAGGCTAACATCCCGAATCACCACAAACAGTAGTGGACACAGGACTGTTGCTGCGGGGGAACCACTCCATAGCAAATATACAGAAAAATTAAAAATGTACTCTTACTGGTTAGAAGCTTGGGGGATTTGAAGGGACTAAAAGCTCCCCTATCACCCCCCCAAATCCGCCCCTGACCACAAAGCTAAAGTAACTCAGGCTTAGGAATGCCAAGCATAATGACTACGGCCAAGGGGGTAAAAAGTGCGCCAGCAATATACCACCTGTACTTTTCAGGAAGCTCAATTGCCAAGGCGGCTAGAACTCCAAATGCGCAAGCCATGGCTCCAAACATACTAAAAATCTGGGCCGCTTTGCGCCACTTATTGCTCAAGAAAGCTGCAATCAGAGTAGCTGTAAAAGCCCCTACGTTAACCACTTTGGGCACAGTAGAGGACGAAACATACACAGCTGCACCAGAGACTCCGAGGAACAAATTATTCAATTTCAGCAAACTCTTTGTGACTGTCATGGGCGGTGGATTAGAAGACCCACTAAGTTGAGAATTTGCTCCACAGCAAGTCTTGATCGATGATATAATGGCCCGTGCGAAGTTAGAGAACCGGGTCAACAGACCCTTAAACCTCTCTAACACTCCCGAGGGCAAAGTACCTATGAAAGATCAAAATATAGAAATAGTTGAGAATTAGGGGTGTGATTGGAGCTCCATTTTAACTCATTAATTCTTTTATGGATATGGCTTCTTAATAGTTCAGGAGAGAAATGTAGGCTGTTTAGTAGTGTGCTGAGTTCATTTTTTTTTTATTTTTAAATACTAATATTTCCCGAACGGATACAAACAAAATGCCGATCAATATTAATGTTGAAATATTGTTAGCGAGTTCTCAAAATAAACGATTTCTATCATCGAAGTAGACCTACGATAGGCCCAAAAAATGGCCACCTGCACAGTATGCAGTTCCCTCCTCAACTGCTAGAGCAAGCACAACCGTCGCGACAAATTTTAAGCCAAAAATGTTAGTGAACAGTGTATATTTTTCATGTTACCTACCCACATCTGTTTCAATATTTCAACAATCCTCTCTATTATTCTTTCTATTTTTCTAAACTACAATAAAATATTATTATTACAGAAATCAATATATACAGGTGGCAATGGGTTTTGTTCAACAAAGAATAATAAAAGCAATTGGTACTGAATAGTGGCTGAACAAAACAGGAGGTATTTGTTGAGATACTGTTTATCCATGTAATTTAGGAAGGTTTTTGTTGAGTTTGTTGCAATGGGTTTGGAGGAGAAACCTTGGTAAAATAGAGAAAGATCCATATGAAGAGCCCTGTTGGGATGCTCATATGAATCACTTTACACATCATAAATTATGTTTCGCTTGTCAAACAAATCTTATAGCCATGCCAATGGCATCCAATTGGGTTCTGATACGAGAGATGGAGCATGGGATTGGACTACTAATTCAGTGGGCCCATTAATTTTCATGTTTGATGTGTAATTTGAGGACTGGACTAGCAGTCCCATGGGACTACGAAACCCCTATTTTCATGGAATTGGGCAACCCAAGAGGGGTTGAGTATTATGAAACCTATCCCATGGGATTGAGTCTAGAAAGACAACATTGTCCTCTTCCTTTTCGTTTATTTCCCCAATACGCACCTCTAATGCTGCTCTTGCTTTTCGTTCATTTGTTTTCTCTTTTTTTTTTTTTTTTAATTATGCTGTTGCTTTTCGTTCATTTGTTTTCACTTTTTTTTTTAATTTTTTGCATGTGATTCTAAAATTGTTTCTACATCAAGTATTTGAGTAAGAATCAAGGATTAAGCTGTTCCCGACTTTCGTTTTTTTTTTTTTCCTTGGATGATATGAAGTTCACATAAATCACAACTCATTACTATCGTCGTTCAATTTGTTGTATTCAAGTTACTCGTTGATTCATTTGCAATCTGGACAAAAAATATTATTCTTCATTTGAAATCTGGAAAAAAAAAAAGCTTCCAAATAAATGTGTGGTCAAATGGTTCTTGAATTTGGTTAAAGGGATGGTTTGCCTTCCTATAACTTGGTGATGAAAAATGGTGTTTCCATATAAGGGTAGAAGTAAAACAAATTATTTTAACTCAATCCTATTCTATGCAAAACAAACATGTTATTAGTAATCCTATGATCTAATCCCGTGCAAAACAAACATGAGGGAAGGATTCATCTCCTCATTAATAATCCCACCACATTACCAATTCCAATCCCAATCCCACCTTATTACCAATCCCTTTGAAACGAAACCTCGTATCAAACGGGGCCTAGATAAGATGGGACAAGGGAAATGAAACTGTATATCTTAAGATAAATGTATTATTGATTTTGTGTGTATGTACAAATGCATAAATGTTTAATTTGTGAAAATATACATAAGGAAAAAAAAAAAAAAAGAATTCGGGATTGAAACTATATATGCTTAACTATTAAAAAAAAAGTTCATGATGGTAGTTATTAAAATTTTTATATAATCATGGAGGAGTATTTCTTTGTACCTTTCTATTCTATTTTGTTTTAAATGATTTATTTTATTATTATAAGACACATAAATTTTCTTTAGATCTTATGATTCTTTATTGTTCAACTAGTTAGGACATGGATTCACCTGAAAATATATCTGATCCTCAATAGGAGGCGGGTATGGTAAATTGTTCATTATCCCTTCAGAGTTTAGAGGTCGGGATGGGAAAGAAATTCCAATTTGAGGATTGTGGGTGGAATAGGGTACCACAATCTTTCGTCCCCTTATGAATGCAACATGCATTCTTGTTGCATGATCCCAACAACCTCCCTTGGAGTCGTTTGTGGGAGAGCGAATTGTAGGGGTCCGGATATACCGAGCAGTAGCAGAGAGCTGATACAGACTTCAATAATCGAATGAGATACCTCTAGGGAAATCTCCGAGAGGATACCTAGGAGGGATTCTTCGGACGAAGATTCATTACGAATAGGGTTTCTGTCCATGCTTCGGTTACTTGCCGGAAGCACACAGTAACAATTTCATTAAAAAACTGTGATGGAAGTCATTTTGGGGTTCGGCCAAACCGAGAGGCTGGTTAGTCTGAATCATTTCAAAAGTATTTCAGAGATACCGAATGGTCTCAACTGGGGCTGACTCAGCAGGAACATTAATGCTACAAGTGCGTGTAACAAACCATGATCATGGTGAGTGACGTCACCCGAACGGTTTGTAACACGTGTCACCACCTTACTGAAGGCATGTGTCTGAGGCATGTTCCCTCAAGTCTGTCATGATGACGCCAGCCGAGCGGTTACGTCACGTGACAAGCACGATCATACTTGGAAAGAAAGTCAAGGATCACCTATAAAAGGTAACCTCTACAAGAGAAGCAAGGTACACACACACATTCTCACTAAAACCCTAGATCTGTGCTTACACTTCATCATCTTCACTTATTTGACCGTCAGATCGCCGTTCTGGACTCTGTAGTCCAGTACAGTGCTAACAGGGGTGTTGAGTGTGCAGGATCTAGAGCTCTGGTTGGAGAGAAGATCATCTTCAACTGATACCACCATTGAGAGGAACTAACTGAGGAATTGTAGCTCCACAATTGGCACTACTTGGAATAGGGCGAGGCATAGACACCATATGTAACGATTCGATCTGACCTGGCTAGCCATAGACCCTCTTTTGGCTTGAACACTTTGACTTTAAAATGTATACGTATGAAGACAACATGTAACCTACGTGGGTGTTAATACCAAGTGAAACTCTAACTACCAACAAATGTGGGACTCACTGTGAACGATGATGAAACTAAAATACTAAATCTCGGAGTTACTCCTCCTTTGTCGGCAAAGGTTGGTTAGCCGATGCAACAAGTGTCAGCATTATGGTTGCAGAGTCAGTCTCCGTCTGGGTATTAAGTCTCCGTCTGTGTATTAACACACGAGTTTTCCAATGTTCGTCTTGCATTCCCAGTCGTGGTTGTTTCCACTCATCGATTTCTCCTTCTAGTGCGTCGCTGGTGGTTATAGCTTATTTTATTAAGGTGTTTCATATGGTGTCGCCAAGGATCGATTGGGTTTGTAGTGGTGTGACAGAGTCTGGTTTTTTCCGTAATGGGGTGACACAATGAGTTGCAATAGTCATAGGGTGTAGATAAAGAACTTTCTATTAAATTTATTCTCGTTAATTTTATTCTTTTTCTTTACTTAAAAGAGATTACACAGTTATGTAGTAGTTAAAAGCGCTGCCAAGGAAAATGTGGGGTCCATAAACATCAATCGCTTATCGATACATTTTTTGTTAGAATCTGCGCATAAATGTCTGTGTCTGTAGTATTTTTGTGGGTCAAGGGTATCTGCTTAGTGCACAACACGCGTGTTGTATGGCCTATTTAGGGCCCTTCTTTGGTTCCCTTTTTTTTATCCGAATCGGTCATTTTGTTTGTCTCGTCAAGTATGTGGTTCACGTAAAAATTTATGTTGATCGGAGATCTCTAACTATGTTTCCAGACTGTATTTTTAATGAAATCGGAACACTCAAAGAAACTATTTGTAGGTGATTTTTTTTTCTACGAAAGAATAAACTAAATGGTCACCGATCAAATAGTTACCAAAGCCCGATCAATGTGAATTTTAACGTGGACCACATACTGTACGAGTCAAACAAAACGAATGATTCGGATAAAAAAGGACCCGAGGCAGGCCCAAATGGGCCGCACATCACACGTGTTGTGCAATTGGTGCACAACACAGACTTTGAACTTATTTTTGTAGTCAAAATATAAAGGAAAAGATTAGAAAATGGGATTCTGTTTACCCCGATAAATAACGTCAAATACTCATTTTTCTTAAGGATAACACAGTTGACTTTGAGATTACTGCTTAAAACAAACAAACAAAGACATCTATACATTAATTGTATGTATATTCCATAAATTAAAGTTAACTCCACAAATAATAATTTTAATTAACGAATAAAGTTATGGCTACAGATTTACTCTTTTTATATATATTGAAAAAATTAGTCATAAATGCAACATATTTTACTTTTTTAACCCAAGGACATGTTACTTTTATTGTCTGTTATAAGGACATCACTTTTTTACAAATAAACCAAAAAGATATTTTAACAAATCCTCCACCAAAAACTTGCAGTAGCCATCATTTTCCACTTCAAACAGAAATCTATTAGTGCTATGCAAAACTGATCCGTAAGGTTGCTTATGAATTTTGCTTTATAGATTTGCCTTCTCCCTCCCTCCATTAATGGTTTTATTCAACCTGCAGGTCCTCATCGTGTTCAATTCGATAATTTAGTCTGTTTAACTGCCGTGTTTCATGGGTTAATTATCCGACAATCATATTACAAATTTCTTTACCTTTAAAAGGTAAGCAGCTATACCCTGTGTCTCTAGCTCTCTCTCCAACCAATTGCAGTATACTAAATTCTCTCTCTTCTGCAATGGTGACTTTGGCTCAATTATTCAGAAAAACCCTAACCTCCGCCACTCTCACCTCTTAATTATTAAGAAAACTCACCGAATAATCTCAATTATCCAAGGAAATGGTCCGTGCTCAAACCACACTGGTTCAAATGCTAGTTCCTCGTTCATTTTGTTTGAGGGAAAAACCCACTCTCTCTCACACACACACAGTATTGAATCTCGCATCTGTGATTTTGCATTTCAAAGGAAAACGAAGGGAAACAAGGAAGAAGAAAGAGGTAGCTTCAACCTTTTTCCCTAAACCTTGAGTAAGAAGATGACAATTGCCCTTTGTTTTGAAAACATAGTCCGTGCAAATTTAGGATTCTCTACCTAAGAATTACTGTTCTTTCGTATTTCAAAATTCTTATGAAGATTAGTGATGTTTCACTAGTTTATGATAATTGTGAAATAGTACTAATTTTCATTAATTACAACTTTTAAATATTAGTGAAATCTCACTAATTTTTTGTGTCGCCGAGAGTAGTCTACCGGAGGTAGGATGGTGATCAGCGAGAGATAGGAGTTGATTTTTTTGAATTTTCTGTATGAAATTAGAACTTTAAAAATTAGTGAAATGTCACTAATTTTTTGGGTGCTGGAAGTGCCCGGAGGTCCAGCGGTGGTTGGCAAGGAGGCAGGAGCTGATTTTTTTGAATTTTCTGTACAAAATTAGAACCTTTAAAATTAGTGAAATGTCACTAAATTTTTGGGTCGCTGGAAGTTGTCGGCCGGAGGTGGGGTGATGTTTGGCTAGGAGACAAGATTTGATTTTTTAGAATTTTTTTGCGACATTAGATTTTTTAGAAATTAGTGAAATCTCACTAATTTTTTGGGCCGAAGTGGTCGGCGAGAGGTGGGGTGGTGATCCGTGGGAGGTAGGAGTTGATTTTTTTTAATTTTTTGTACAAAATTAGAACTTTTAAGAATTAGTGAAATGTCACTAATTTTTTGGGTCGACGGAAGTGGTCGGCTGGACGTGGGGTGGTAGTCAGTCAGGAGGTAGGAGTTGATTTTTTTGAATTTTCTGTATGAAATTAGAACTTTTAAAAAGTAGTGACATTTCACTAATTTTATTTGTCTTTATGTTTAATTGCAAAAGTTTATTGTCGTTTCCTTTAAAAATGTCAAATGTTTTATATTTTTGGCTAAATGACCCTTTATATTCCCTAAGACACCAATGGATACACTCATCTCTACAAATCTAAATTCTGTATTCTTAAGAATAATTAATCAAGTGATAAATTTATCTCTGCAGATTTATCTTTGTATTGAAAAATACACGGATCCGTGAAGAAAAAGAGAAAAAAAAAATACTCGGATAAAGTTATCTTTGTAAACACGCAAGGATTTTTTGATTACCTGCATCGGTGAGACCAACCATTTCAGTGACTGTACCGTCCGGTGCAGAAGAAGAATCACCCATTTCAATGTCCGTACCGTCCCGTGCAGAAGATGCTCCGGGGCAATTAGTCTTCCCTGATACAAATTTTTGGTATGTAGTTCATAAATATGCTATGATAATACATGTAAATTAAATAAATTAAAATCAATGACATCAAGTTTTCTCACAGTCAAAATCACAATGCAGAAATTACATATACATGAACTTTACTGACCTGGATCAATGTGGGTTAATAAGATAATAGATCCAAACCATAGTTTTAAATAGTGGTACCGGACTGCGTATCTGTAGCAGTAACAGTATAGCAATAGCGGGAGTAGCGGGAATCATGTATCGTGGCTGTGAATTTTTTAAAATTATTTTTGGCACCAAACAACCTGAACCTGCCATATCGACCGTGTAGCGGCCCGTGAAGCAGGCAAAAAAATAGGCTAAAAACCGATATGTTTTACAGGTATCGGCCGATACGGAGGTGAATTTTTTGTAGCACCGATATGGCGGGGTGTAGTGATATCAAAGAAGTGAAAAATTGAAACGTATCGACCGATATTTTAATCTTTTATCCCATCATAATAGAAGAGCAAGCCCTAATAGGAGGAGTTTTCTCCACCCTAAGTCCAAACACTTAATCTCCAGATACGAGACCAACTAGCTTTAGATGGAGTAATTAGTGTGGAATTCTTTGTAATGGTGGGTAGGTGACCTCCACTTCATGTGTAGTCTCATCTACTCATATTAATGACGATGTGGGTTATAATATTGAGCTGGATATACACACAACCATATAATGCATATCCATTATTTATGTACATTTTTCCTGAATTACAGGAGTTAGACGGTAACTCGGCATCACCTCAACCATATAATCTACAGCATATACCAGGAAACCATGAAAAAAGAGAATTTAGGTGTTATGAAGAAATCGAATTGAGGATAAAATATAGAAAAAACAAACAACAAAACATCCCAAATCACCAAAAAGCTAAAGAAGTACTAGCAACCCAAGCTTAGGGATGCCAAGCATATAAGGCAGCGGCAATGGTGACAAAAAGTAGGCCAACAGCATACCACCTCTATTTTCAGGAAGAACAAATTACTAGGGCAGCTAGAAATCCAAATTAATGCACAAACATCTCTCTCTCTCGGTTAATTTGTATATTTTCTTCTTCTCTCTCATGAAAACCGTACAAGTTTTTTTTTTTTTTTTTGCTAAGCAAAGAATTTATTAATCTTTGAAAACAAATTACAAAGATTAAAAGGATCCGAGACTAAAAACGCCAAGGATCCAAAAGGGAAAAAAACATAGAAACACCACAGATGGCAAGATAGCAGCCAAAATACAGAAAAAGAAGAAAAACCAAGAAGACCGAAACTCCTAAAAGGCCAAAAAGCAACCCCAAAAACAACAGCACAACAAGAAACACTACTCCCCAAGCAGAAGCCACAAAGCACCTAAAACCCAACCGAGAAGCTAAAACCCCCAAATAGTGGCGGACGTAGGATTGTAGCTGCGGGGGGCCACTCCATAGAAAATATACAAAAAAATTGAAAAATACGCTAAAAAAATTGAAAATTTGTCAAAAATTGGGGGGAGTGCGGGGGCCGAACACCCCCCTCGCACCCCCCCAGGTCCACCCCTGCCCCCAAAATACCAAAACCTCCAAACCACATGCCGACAAAACGGGATCCTCAACAGAAAGCAACAACAAACAACGAAAACAAGATTGGAACTCCATTGAACATGATACCTCGTCCTCCAACTCCTCAAGCGCAATAATTTCTTGTTCAGAAATATCAACTCCATACAACTCTAAATATTTCTTAATGTTGAAGCTCTTCCTTCCAAAGAATTTAATGCCACACATAGAACTCACCTCCGTACTCTTACAAGCTTGCTTGATTAACTTTGAATTCCTATTGCGAGAATCGCTACAAACCTCCTCCTGCATTCTTACAGAGTTTGATGATGGAAAAGATTCAACTTCCAAATTTTAATGGAGGATGTGGACGGAGTTAGGGCTGGAGATTAAATCGACCCAAATTTTAATCATTGGGGATTAAATTGGACGATTTTATACGTTGGGGACCAAATTAGCTACTCGCTTGTACATAGGAGGAGCCTAAAAGAATGAAGGTAAAGGAAGTTCACCAGATTTCCAGTTGTTGATACGGACCAAATTGAGCAGCTCAAGCCAACGGCGGGGAGGGGCAGCGGGGTTGGCGGCTTCAATGCCTCCTACTCCTGGAAGCGTATTCTCATCAACCCCCTTGCCATATGCAGCACTTGGTTTTTGCACTTCCTTCTCTTCCAAATTCCCTGGTCATTGAATATCCATGGCGATTAGTGCATAAAATAACGGGAGTCAAAATACTTATTCTTACAAAATCCAAAGTACTGTCTTACACATTTTATAACGCCCTAAAATGAGGTGTCTTTTATTCCGTAAAGCAAGAGAAAATCCGGATGAGTACCACGTGGTTGTACGTGTCGCGCATCTTGACTATTAAAAAAAAATTTCGACGTCAGAACGCTTTGAACACCCTTTCTTTCATTCAGCAGCTAAGGACTGGATTTTAAAGAGAGAAAGAGGGGCAAAGAGAGAGGAAGGGCAATTCTTTCTTCCATGAATTACTAAAGGCGAAAAAAGGGTTACCAAAATTTAAGTGAGCAGAGAGAGAGAGAGAGAGGGAAGGGGTTTGGGAGAAATCAAGATCGACCAACACATTTTTCGAGGGAGAGATGCGCGACGAGTACAGCCACGTGAGTTGATAGTCCACCTGTTCATGTACGCATCCGCAGGGCTGGCCCTGAGATTATAGAGGCCTAAAGTGAATTTTAATAAATGGGCCTCTCAGTTTTTTTCCCCCCCAACATATTCAATATAGGTGACTAGTAAACATGGTATTTTAGCTTCATAAGTTGACTAAAACAAAATTTTATATTTTTTTTATACCATTATGACAAAAGGAATCAAAATGACAAGTCATGCTCATTTTCAAACTAATCACATTGTTAATTTTAATTGTAAGATAGTACTCCCTCTGTCCCTTTTTAAGTGCGTACCCTGGGAATACGTGTAATTTCAAACTCCTAAAAAACATATTTCCCTATATAATTTTTTAATTCTCTTTATACCAAATTAAAGTGCTCATTGAGTACTTTAATTTGGTGCAAAAAAAATTTAAAAATATTATATGGAAGTACATTTTTTAATGTCCGCAAAAATACACGTTTCCCATTGTACACATTTAAAAAGGGACGGAGGGAGTAATATTTATAACAAGAAGAGAATTCTTTAACATTTTTAATCGAATAGAAAAATAAGAAAAAGGAATATAAAAGACTAATTGATTTTCTGCCAAAAGGAGCTAATAGAAAAAAAGAATATAAAAGACACAAAAGCCAAAAACAGAATTTCTGCCGCTACCTACAATTGAACTCAGGCCCTAATGGTTCTCAACAATGTATGTTGACCACCGAGACGGAAGCCAAGTTCTGTTATATTTCGGAAAAATTTCATATATTTTGGAGTGGGCCCTTAATTTTGCTTAATTTTTTGGGCCTAAAGCGGCGGCCAGGGCCGGTGCTGCGCATCCGCAGATTATCCATACACACGTAAAATCTTTTACATCGTTGCAAACTTAACTAATAAAAGCTTTCGTCTTGGTTTTTGCAATATTGAAAATCAAACACTCTCTAATTAAAAATAAATAAATAAAATCAACTCATGAAACCTGTTAGGGCCTCTAAAGAGCTAGGCTTTTTAGAAAATCTACTCGTAAAATCTGTTAGGATCTCTAAAAAATTGAGTGGTGGACTGGTGGTGCCAGCTCGGCACCCAAAAATTTCCCGGAAAAAACAGACAGTTAGTCTCTTCATAGTTCACACCGTGCATCTACAGATGCATATAGGGCTTTTCTATATTCTTTCCCCTTACAGAATGGAAACTAAAAATCTAATTAACAACCAATAGTTGATTAATTACACGTAAGAGCTAAAAAGAAAGTAGAAGGAAACATTTTTTTGGACAAAAAATATTCTGTTGCTGTTTTTTCTTTCGACAGGATAGACAATTTCTTTCTTTTACCCAATTTTACATTTCCTTAACTTGATGAACAATCCAACTTAAGTTTAATCAGTTCAAAAAAAACAACAACTTAAGTTTAGTAAGCCTAAATAGAAGGCAGATTATTTGCTTCTATGCACATATGCCTCTCTTTTGTCTTATTTTTTATTTTTATCTACGGTTGATTTTAACTTTGCAAAACCGTGAGGAGACCTCCAAAACTGAAAGTTTACTTTGGGCTCAAGGAAAAAAAAAAAAAAAAAACTCTAAGGTGCCTTTGGATTTTGAGAAAGGGGAAGGATCCAATTAATAAATATCACTTTTCTACTTTTCTCTCCATTTCTCCTCAGAGTATTCAATCAAGATGAGTAATTTGGCAATAAACTCTAATTTAATTTATCTTTTCTCATCAAATTCCTCCAACAAAAAGGGCTGTTAGGGTTAGAGTTTTTTTGGTAAATAATATTAGTGAGACACAAAAGGAGATTGTGTTTGAGTTGAAAAATCAAGGATGATCGTTTATCAATTTGGAGAGTAGAAAGGAGAGGAAATATGAGAGAGCTGGAAACTGAAATTGGAGTGCGTTTACCAGATTCAGGCGGCAGATCGTTCATGGTTTCTCTGGCCGCTGAAGACATGCCCTGCTTGGTGTGATTCGCTGAAGACATGCCCTGATTGAGGTTCAAACTCTTGGTGACATACCAAAGAATGTCTTCGCCGGCTCCTTGCTTTTACGGTATGCCTGTGACGCATGAAGCCAGGTGTCCTTTACCAGTAAGCTAACGCTTTCCTTTCTTTTCTTTTTCATCATTCCAATTAAACCTAATATTTAAGTCTGAACTCTTTGTGGTGAAAAATTCTGTGAGCAGATTTTCTGGTTTCAGAATTTACAAAGCTGTTATAATTGTTTACCCAAAAATTATTGTAACAAATTGTGAGAAATTGCGTATTCTAACGTGCTAAAATAGGTTTTTGTATCCTACATATTAAATAAATTAAGTGTATAAGTGTCCAGGTATTTTATAAGATATTGACAAAATAAAATTACTAGTAATTTAATTTAATCAACAAGTATCTGTAATCTAAATGTTGGGAGATGTTTAAGTGTGTAACAATATGGAGCTCGAAATTAATTTGAAATAGGGACGAGAGTGCAATTATAATTATGTAGTAGAATGAATTATATTTTGTATAATAAGAAATATCTTATTTGCACAAGGAGCTCAAGTTGTATTTATCCTCATGCCCGTAACGTAGCCCTATATATATGTCGTTGTGTTGTCTAGATTCTCACAGATTTATATAACACACAAAATAGGGCTATGAAAGAGAGAACTCAGAGGCTGCGTTTGGAGTCCACGCATAGAAACACGCAGTCGAGATATAAGAGAACACGAAGATACTAGGGTTGTTCGAGTTCAAATGCAGGTAATTGAAACGGTATCAATCAAATGTATCAAATCAGCTTAAGATTCATGTCTACGGAAGAGAGGTAACCCTAATTCCACCTAGCTCCTAGGGTTTTACTATTTCTTGGTGTCTAATCGCATAATCACTAAGTCTTGGTGATTCAATTCCCAGCAATAACAAAGGATGATGTTATACTTACAAACAGAGTTTTATTAGGGGACAATATCCTCTTCGATCTATTTTTCTTTCTTTCTCAACCTTTAAAAAAAAATGCCCAACCATTATTTAGTGTCCAAGGAATACATGTCGACAATAAACCTAACCTGTTGTAATTATGCATAAAGTGCCTGTGGTCAGACTCAAACCTAAAACCGAAATGAGTTTTTACCATGAACCACTAGTGGTCCTCTTCCAAAAGTCAAATGCAAATCTATCCCGTATTAAGGGTTAAGAAACCAATTATAACGTGTTTGACTTTTCTTTTGCCTCTGGATCCCTAAATTGAGTAAATAATTCAAAATGGGAAAATGTGGTAAACGGATTCTTATTTGGGGGCAGAATCCTCTCCATTTACAAATGCCCTTTTCCCACCTTTCTTCTAAAAAAATAATGTAAATCTACACCGTTTTCATAGTGCCGGCCCTAGGCTAAAGTCGAAGGTGTGTTGGCTTAAACCGCTCAAAAATATACTTATTCCGTCTCATTTTAAATGTGTTACTTCGTAAACTCAACTCATTAAAGGACATTATCATTACACATTTTACATCAACTTTTACTTCTATTTTTCAAAATTATCCCAAACTTTTACCCATTAGTTGTTACCCATTAACTTTTCATAAGGGAAAAATAATAATTGTACAAACTTTTACCTATGAACTTTTTGAAATACACATTTACTATGGATAGCCCAATATAGCATATTGTACTTTTATTTGCAGACAGAGAGTACATTTTAGAGGCCTTTCTATTTGGGTTGCCATTATAATATAACTTACAGGGTGTTCAACTAACAAAACATAGTTTTTTTAAAAAACGAAGACAGGTCATTCTCTCACAATACATCACATAAAAAATTGTGAAAAATCAGTTTATTCTGAAAACACCTTTAGTGGAACACCCTCTTAATTAATTTAGAGAAAAGTTATACATAATAAGATCCAAGCAATGTTTATTTTGAGTTTTGTTCTGTTTGATGTAAATAAGTTTTTTTGGAATAGCGTGTTCATACTACTTAAATTGTACAGGTGATGATTGCCTGAACATATATTCTGTCGAGTTAGAGAATGCTTTGAAACATGAAAAGACTTTTGATACACTTATCGTGTGGCCATGTTAGTAATTCTGCTATTAAAATTACAAAAAGAGTGATATTTAAGGGATGCTTTTGACATCGTGTATTGTAATGCTTGGCTATCCATTTAGCATTAGTAATATTTGAATTATCCTTTTGAATAATTAACCTTGTAGTGCTCGGCTTCTATCATGCGGGATTCTTTTGTGTTGATAAGTACTTGTATTTGTTTTGGGAAATTAATATATGCACTTTTATATTTGTTGTTAACAGTTTGTGAACGCCTGAGAGCTTTGATTTTCGCACATTCAAAAACCACGAATGCCAACGTCAAGAAGCTTTGGGGGAAATAAAATACTCCTACCCAAGTTGACCTTGTTACACATTGCTGTCAAGAAGCTTCGGGGGATATAAAATACCCAAGTTGAGATGTTTTCTGATAAAAATTTGGACTAGGTCGTATAAGGTTTTACCACGCGCCTTCCCTCATCTCCCTCCCTCCCTCATTTTCTCCCTAACCTTGCCCCTTCACCATTTCTCCCTTCCCCTACATTTTATCATTCCCCTTCAATTTTCCCCCACTTACTTGGAACGCTACAATACACACCTCGGTGTGTATCATATATACCCCTATAAAAGTTACGAATCGATGACCTCCAATTAATAAAAGTTAAGAGACGCACTAAATTACTGTTATGAATAATAGAAAACACTAAAAAATATTACGATTGTCAATGAGGTGGCACAATATAAGTCATCCAATAGGTGCATATGGTACACACACCTTTAATGGAGGTATTATAGCCTTTCCCTTATTTTAAACCAGGAGAGTAAAACCAAACTTTTCATACTCTGTTGTGTAAGTAATTAATACTAAAAAGGGTAAAATATATACTTGTCCCTTAAACTATTCGATTTTTATTTACTTCGTCCTTAAACTACCAATTGAATACACTACCCCCTTAAACTACCAAACTGTTAAACACTTGACCCAATCCATCACTCCTGTCCATGTGATGGACGGAAAATTGAGAGAGCTCAATCCTAGAAGTTTTTTAGCAGCATTATCCCCTGTCTCTCCCAGAGAAGCCCTCCATTATCGATTAAAAAACAGAGAGAGACAAAGTTCCATGTTCAGAATTCAAATCAAAACCATAACTTACAATGGGTTCCTCTGAAAAAACCAGCAACCTCAAACCATCCATCTTGAACTAAGGATCGATCCAAAAATTCCAAAATCTTCGTCTTCTCCAGTACCCACACCCAATCAACCTCTCAAGCCCTAAAAACTCCACAAACTAACTTGGAAATCACATTCCAAAAACTCTATCGGCTATCCCAGTCAAAACATCAAGACCGAAATCACCCAAAAGTTTCGGTGCATCTATCCCGAATCTAATCCTTGTATCCCAGTTGAAACATCAAAACCTGAGATAGCCCAAATCATCCCAGTGGTGCACAAAGAGAATCTATTCTCTCATCACCACCATCTGCTACCGTAATCACGGACCCAGATGACCAAAACCCTAACCCAAAACTGTAATAACCCGAAATTTCGTAGATAAAAATTTCGGTTTATTAATTCGATTAGTTATTTTTAATATCGCTGAATAAAATAATTTATTATTTAGTTTAAATAATTTGAATGAAACTAGATCTAGTTTGTTTATTTCCTTTTATTTATTTTTCCGCGCCGTAAAATCAACGCGTGCACACCGAGTATTTCACTACATCGCATCCGGAAGGCCTACTAATTTTCCCAACTCTTATGTTGTCCTATTTTGACTAGCCTTAGCCTATTTAAAACCCTAATTAGACATGTGCTCAATTTTGTCTTCCTACCAATGTTGACTTTACTAAACCTAATTTGTATTTTTTTTGAATTAATGAGAAGAAAGAAAATTTGACTACTTAACAAGGTAGGCTACTTACCCAATTACAATCTTCTATAAATAGCTCACTCACCTTGCTTCATTTCTCACACCAAAATCTCCCAACTTCTCCACTTTGTGCTTTCTAGTGTTCTTGAATGAGTTCTTGAGTGTTCTTGTTGAAACTCATCCTAAACCACCACACTCCACCACTCTCGACCACCCCTAGATCTTAGAAAGGTAAAATAAGTTAGCTAGAAAGCGTTTGAACGGAGGTCAACTAGTCGTTACGCCGCCGGAATTCAACTAGCTTATCGGCTTCCGACTAATCATCGGAATTAAGGTAGATACTTTATCTTAACCTTGGATTAGTATTTACTAGTTCATATTAATTATGTTATTATTTTGCTTAAACGTGCTTAATTATGATTAAATGTGATTATGTTGGTGATTAGTGATTTTATGAACAATTAGACTTTGAAAAACACACTTAGTCATTACTATGCACGATTTGAAATTGACTTATCAAAATGCACCGTTATAATGCCCGATGAACTTTTGGAAACCTAAAATATCCAGTTATAATGCCCGAATGAAAATCGACTTTTCAAATTTACGCTGTTATGCTGCCCAATTGATTTTTGGAAAATAGCCGACTAAATTTTTCTTAAAGCAACTTCAAAGTGTTTTGACTGTACTTGGACTGTTGAGATTAACCCAAGGCTAACACCCTTGAGGGTCTGTCAAAAAAGATATGCCTAGCGCTGTCTAAGAAAGGAATGGTGCCAGTAACTGCATTCGTGCGGCCATCCAGCCTGGGACTCTCCTGGTTATCTCATTTGTCTAAGGAAAGTCACCAACGAGATTTTATACCTAAAGTAACACGGTTATCGTGAAATATTTTTAAACGAAAAGTTTATCGTGAAACGATTTCTAAACGAAAGATTTTTATGTAATATGGCATGTGCATGTTTTCCGAGACGGTACGACACGACACGTTTTTCAAGAAAATGATCGATTGTTTTTACAAGAAGAAATAGAGATGAGAATGAAAATGCTGTTGTAAATAAAAATACTGCCATTGGAGTCCCGCCTCAGTTCCCCGGTGTGAACTGGTGGTCAAAGCTCAATGGAACTATACTATAAACAATACTGCCATTAGAGTCCCGCCTCAGTTCCCCGGTGTGAACTGGTGGTCAAAGCTCAATGGAACTATACGGTTGTGCTGTTTGAAGTTTCTCCTCAAATTCCGCGGGTGAATTTGACGGTCAGAACTTACTCAGTACAACACATAGTAAACGAATCTTATAAACAGGCTGTTAAGTTCGGTGATATAAGAAAACCGGGACTATGTCGTGTGTGACGCGGAGATAGCGGAACTCATACTGCAGGAGTCAGTCTATGGGTGGCCGAACCTTCGAACGGAAAGGTTGGTGACCGTTAGAACGGGGTTGTAGAATGGGCCAATAACTTTCGAGAGATGTGAGATGTTGACATGGTTGAAATTTGAGAAGAATATTGTTAAGAGAAAGTGAGACGAGATGCTGATACTGTACTCTGATTTTTATTAAAAGAAACGAGATACTGATACTATACTCTGATTTTTCTTAAAAGAAACAAGATACTGATTTTATTAAAGCTGCACTCTGATTCTTTTTAAAGAAATGGGATACTGATTTTATTAAGCTGCACTCTGATTTGATGTGATACTGATGCATTGACACGCATGAACTTACCGTTTTGATAAATGATTTTCAACTATTTACCTGCCAACTTTATTGTTCTAGAATTGCTAGTTTAAAGTTGGGGTAGGGTATCTATTGAGCGTCCTCGCTCACGGTTTCGCCCTGGCATAATACCACGATGTTGCTTCGCGACTCTGACGTATTATGCTAGATTATCACGTTGGACAGGAATACCTTTATGGAGAACACGGAGCCGGAGGAGCTGCCGGAATGGAGATCCACCAGGCGGAGGAATTTGCGGAGCCGTAGAACCCACCCAGTCTACCTTTTTGTAATCTGTGAAGGATAGATCATCTATATGTATTTTGGTTATTATTATTACTGTTTAAGACCGACTTTAAATTGTAATAATAATCCATAACGTATCCCAAAAATGCGGGGCGTTACAAAAACTCCCTAATCCTAGCTAGGAGGACTGTGAAAGAGAAGCAGAGTGAGACAAGGGATAATGGTTGCCTTCTTTGGCCTTAGGATTGAACCTTTTGCTCTTTCCGTCCATCACATGGACGGAAGTGATGGATTGGGTCAATTGATTAACGGTTTGATAGTTTAAGGGTGTAGTATGTTCAATTGGTAGTTTAAGGACGAAGTAAATAAAAATCGAATAGTTTAAGGGGCAAGTATATATTTTACCCATACTAAAAACCATGCTTTTATATAATGGATTAATATGACAATCTTTTATAGGGCAATGTTTGCATGATATTATTGTATGTTGTGCATGTATGTCTTTTATTTTACGGCTTTTAGGGCTCGTTTGATTCGCGGACTAAAACAGGTAGGATTGATAGTCCTGGATTATTTGTCCTGGGACTGATTTAGTACTGAATCTCACACAATCCCCTGTTTGATTCATGGTGTGTAAAGTATGGCTTACGCATAGAAGATTAGATCATCGGTTCTTGTGGAATATAAGTACTTGCAACCTAGCGTTGTTGTAGAATAGGACGCCCAAGCGTAGGGCTAGCTAGGTCGGTTGCAACACAATAACCCGGCAAGACTGGGGTCAATTTTCACAGGGACCAAATGCAACCAGCATGAGTTTTTTGGTGTTCAGATGGCCAACTTTTAAAGTGGATTTGTTTGTGGGATTCTCGCTACCTCAACAAAATGATTAGAAAATGAAGTTTTTACTAAGTGGCCACTTAGCCAAAAATCTAAAACATTTGACATTTTAAAAGGGAAGGACAATAAACTTTTGCAATCGAACATAAAAACAAAAACCATTTGACATTTTTAAAGGCAAAGACAATGAACTTTTGTAATCGAACATAAAGACAAAAAAATATTAGTGAAATGTCACTAATTTTTAAAATTTCTAATTTCGCACAAAAAATTCAAAAAAAAATCAACTCCTGCGCCTGGCTAACCACCATCCCAACTTCGACCAACCACTTCCGGCGACCCAAAAAATTAGTGCCATTTCAAAAAAATCAACTCCTAATTTTAAAAGTTCTAATTTCGTACAAGAAATTCAAAAAAATCAACTCCTACCTCCCATCGACCACTACTCCACCTCCGGCCGACCACTTCTGGCAGCCTAAAAATTAGTGAGATTTCACTAATTTTTAAAAGTTCTAATTTCGTATAAAAAATTCAAAAAATCAACCACTCCCGCACCCAAAAAGTTCGTGACATTTCACTAATTTTTAAAAGTTCTAATTTCGTATAGAATATTGAAAAAAAATCAACTTCTACCTCCACTCAACCTCCGTCATATTCCGGCAACCAAAAAATTAGTGAAATGTCACTACTTTTTAAAAGTTTTAACTTCGTACATAAAATTCAAAAAATCACCTCCTACCTCCAACTCACTACTTTCCTACCTCCGCCGACCAAAAAAATGAAATGTAACTAATTTTTAAAAATTTAATTTGGTACAAAAATATGAATTCTAATTCAAATTTTAGTCTTTTTCATACAATGCCCTTCATTTGATTAGCCTTTTTCACTAATTTTTAAAAGTTCTATTTTCATACAAAAAATTCAAAAAAATCAACTCATACCTCCGACTGACCACTTCCGACGACCAAAGAAATTAGTGAAATGTCACTAATTTTCAAAAGTTCTAATTTTATACAGACATTCAAAAACTCAACTTCTACCTCTGGCCAACCACCACCCCACCTCGAACCGACCATGCACTTCCGGCAACCAAAAAATTAGTGAAATGTCACTAATTTTAAAAAATTCTAATTTCTTATAGAAAATTCAAAAAATCGACCAACTAGTGAATTACCAATTCTTGAAACTGGTGAAAGCTCACCAATCATCCTAAATGTATGACAGTAGATCAAACTTCATAGTTAGTGAAACCTCACTAATCATCACAAAATGCATAATAATATATTAATCTTCTTTTACAAAAGCGTGACACTGACTTTTGAAAGTTGCGACCGAACCACTGAGGGTTGCCTACGTATCCCTGTACAAAGCTGACTCTATTTTTTGTTTTTCTCTTCTTTTCTTGACAACAGGACATTAGAAACTCGAATTTGAAGACAGACACCAAAGTAGAAATAGAAATGAAAATTCCCAAGACTCGTGGAAGATTGGTCTATTGCATGGTCCTTGGTGGTTCATTGGTTCGGAGAGGTGTTTGGCTTTACTAGTAGAGCAAAGATGGATCCGTTGTCAATGAGATCTTGTATTTCATGACGGAGGCGGTGGCACTCATCGGTAGCATGACCAGTCACTTGATGGAAGGCGCAGAAGGATGCTAGATTTGTGTTGCTAATGAAAATTATTTGTTCACATCTTTGAGACTTTTCGTTACAGTTTGGGGTTGAAAAAATCAATTTGAAGCACAAGATGGATGCGGACAAGTTTCAGTGAATTCAACTGTATAAACTCGAGGACGAGTTTCTTCAAGCCGGGGAGAATGATGTAGACCAATATTGGAAGTATTTTAGAAATGTAGGAATTTTATTTTATTATTTCAAATTAGTATTTTAGTAGGTGTGTTTTATTTAATCAAGATTTTACTTTCCTAGTTTGTTTTAATGTAATAGGAATATTTATTTTTATATCTTGCTAGGATTCTTCGAATTACGAAATTAGGTATCAATGTTAGTTGCACATTCGTCGATAGTTGGTTTACGACCACTATGAGCCACAATAGACTCTTAATCTTCAGAATCATGGCAGTTCGTAGCCTAACAAGCAAAGTCGTGTACTTGGCTATGTTTGTTTGAGACATTGAAAACAAATCTTGCTGCTTGCTCCCAAAACTTGCCACCTCTCGTAGTAGATCAACATTTGTTCATCCTCCTTTATTCGTAGGAGTGCAATATTGACTACATGTTTGAATGTAGCTAAGTAAAACAACAAGGGTTCACAAGCAGATATTTTCGAAGGCTTGTTCACGTTTTGCTCTCCATTCTTTCCTCTATCTCTTTTTCAGCAACTAGAAGTGATAAGCATGTTAAAGGATGCTGCCATTCCAGCAAGCTCTAGAACCCCCTTCCCCATTTTTGAGATCTCTTGCTTCCGTAGTGCTCAGATCTGGTCGAGATTTGCCTCTATCCTCCAACTAATCCAAGAACTCTTTTGTGCTGTCCCCTAACGCACATTCCGAAGTATTGAGTTTCAACCTGTACCAACTCCTTTGGACTTTGCTTGTGATCCAAATTTGCTGCCCTCTCGTGACCGTTTGATGATATCTTTATAATGCGTCAAAAAAAAAAAAAAAAAAACTCATCCTCATGTTCCCTTCTGTTTAGCTCATACTCCTTCTCTTTCATAAGATTTCTGTTGGGCCTGAACTATCTTCTTCGTGGGATTCTTACATTGATCAATGTGCCATTTTCTTTCGTCTCTAAGGACCTCGGCCTCCTCTATGGCATGCTACTGCATCCTCTCCAATTATTCGGCAAGAAATTCTGTCGGATTCATCGTAAGGGACTCCCGTAACTTTTCTACCATTGCTAGGACTATGGTGAAGGTTGCTGATGCATACTCCTCACTACAATCTTCAATCTCGTTGAAAGTTTCTTAGCTCTTCGTGTACTCTATGATAATTTTTTAGCTCTCCAAGATTGCCGAACAGATTCAGTCTATTCTCCCATGATTGTTGAGCAGATTTAGACTGCTCTCCCGCGATTCCCTAGCAGATTCATACTTCTCTTCTCTCCAGGATTGCCTAGCAGATTCAGACTATTCTCCCATGATTGCCAAGCAGATTCAAACTGCTCTCCCACAATCCCCTAGAAGATTCGGACTGCTCTCCCACGATATAAAATATTTTCAAATGTATTAAGGTTATTACAACCCTCCGTGCAGTCAAATAAAAATAAAATAAAAAAATTTAAATACAACTTTGATTTTCCAAAGATGAGAATTTGCTGATGAAGAAAAAATACTTTCGTGCTCTGCTTCTGTAATGGCATTCACCACTAGCATCCCAATTCATGTTACTAGGTTGTACCTGAAAGGCTGAAGCAGCAAAGGGGTGAGCAGTCACTTCGCCCAGTAAGGATCCCCTTTATACACATTCATAAGCATATTAACAAAATATGACAAACATGAGATATAAAATAAAGTTAACACTCACAAATAAACCTTCAAACTAATCATTTCATTTACAAATATTTACTCAAGCATAGCTACTTATCTTCTTTCAAGTTTCATGAAACATGTCTATCGACTCAAGCCAATCCATAACCAACATGCAACAAATTGTCATAATACGATATAAACCACGAGTCCAAAGACCCCACATTTACTTGCAATTCACAAACAAGCCTAAGTATTTTCCAAATATCCAGGTATCACGTCATACTTAACAAAAGCATCCCCGTATCCCACAAGTACCCACGTGTACTACAAGTTCTCATATTTTTTTTTTTTTTATCATTTTAACCCAATCGTACCCGATACGTATCCAAGCATTCACAAGTGTCCATGTATTCCTCATGTGTCCAAGTATTTCACAAGTGTCCATTATACAAGATAAGGTTTTGCATGTAATTACAGTTATAACCATTGAACCCATATAATTCCAAAATTCCATCACTATAGTTTTCTAGTGACCCAACAAAAGAAACAAATGAGCAAGGCAAAAGTGGAAGTGGACATCACAAAACAATGTTCAATATTTATTATAATTATCCAAGTGAGATACACTTTTCTAAGTACTAAGGATCCCTTTGATTCAACTTATCGTATCCGACACACCATATGTGTCCTAAATGTATGTCATAAGCATCTCATTCCTTTAAAACGTTAGGTTATACTCCGGGCGTGCCATAAAGGCCCCGTGTCACTCCGGGCATACCTTATTGGGCCCCGTGTCGCTCCGGGCAAACCCTATCGGGCCCCGTGTCATCATTACCACATTTTAAACTTCATTTCACTTCTTTGTATCCAATACCAACATACGTATTCATAACATGTCCAAAATATCATCTCTGACATTTATGTCCCAATTTAATTAATTTTTTTGTTCCCACGCACGTCAATTTCACATAGATATGTTCATTTTCACATTTTAGAACCAAACAACACAAAAGCCCCAAACACAACATAATGATCTAATTAATTCAATCAATCGATTCCACGAACTTAATCTACCTACCATCACACATTAAAATTTTCAACCGGATCACACAATCTTGTAATCCCACCAAACTCAATCTATCCATCAAAACAATCTAATATTTGGTAAAAATCATAACAACACAACAAGGTTCATCCATGATTTTTATTAGATTTTTATACGCAATAAAACCAAGTCCAATTTATGTCCAAACCCAAAAAATTTTTGCATAGTAAGAACAAATTTTCAGCAGAACAACCTTGTGTTCAAGAATTTATCAAAATTCGCATACTCAATATTTTTCAATGATTCCAAAGCTAAAACATCACTAACTTATCTATGTTTAATGTCCATGAGGACCCATAACCAATAGACTTGTTAATTATCACAAAATTGACAAAGTACGCAGCCCTCTACAATCTGCCCAGATGTTTTGAATTTCCAGAACGCAGCTTGGTGCGTGAATTGTTTATAAACAACCACTTCATATTTTTCTCCAATTTTTTTGACACAATCTGGTATACTCATATATTTACATCATATAAAAATTTCAGAAAATAAGGAGACGATCTACTAGGTCTAACGTATCAAAAACTAAAGACCACAAAACCCAGATTCAGCAGAATAGTGAAACAGAGCACAGCCCGGTGTACGATTTTTCTAGACTTTGTTTCAAGATCTTTCGATCTGAAAATTTTACACAGCGTGTACAACTTGTAGGGGAACATCCCATAAAATTTTCGTAAAATTTAAAGGTGTAGAATATTTTCTAAAAATTCGGCCATGTAGAGTGCAAAATCAAACACATCAATAACAGATTCTTCCATAACACAAACATATCTATGAAGAGAAAAGAAACCCCTACCTTTGCTAGACCTCCAAATTTTTTCTCCAAGAAACCCTAGCTTCCCACAAATTTCGGATTCCACCTCACCCCGAGCTAGAACACGCATTTTCTGGGTTGAAGTATCGAGTACCCGGTGAGTACTTTGTAGATCTACAAGTATTTGATGGGGTTGGGGCTGATTTTTGGTGGGGAAGAGGAGAGATGGAGAGAGAGCCGAGAGAGAGATGGAGAGGAGAGAGAGTGTGTCGGTGGGGAGGGGGAAGAAGAATACGTTGCTTTCTCTCCACCAAACCCTTTAGTAGGGTGAAAACGCAATTGCCCCCCTCATTTTTCTTAAGTGCTACAAGTGGTTCATTGATTTAAAAGCCTTTCGCATTTACCCCTCACTAAACATTGAAATTAATTTTCTCAAATTCCACTCTTTCTTTTCGGAAGAAAATATATATATATTAAACAAAATTTTCGGGTCCTTACACCAACACTATACGACAGTATGACAGGAAGTCTCCTATATTTAACTACTAGTCGTCCTAATATTGCATTCAGTTTGGTTGTGTGTGTTCATTACCAAGCCGATCCTAAAGATTCTCACCTTACGACAGTTAAACGGGTCATTAAGTATGTGAGTGGTAACATGGGGTATGACATTTGGTTGTCTAGGGATGCAACTATCAACTTGGCAGGGTTCTCTAATGCCGACTCGGCATGGTGCGCTAATGATCGTAAGAGTACATCTGGGGGGTGTTTCTATACTGGGAATAACCTTGTCTCTTGATTCAGTAAGAAGCAAAATTCTATATCCCTATCTACACCTGAAGCTGAATATATTGCAGCTGGAAGTGCTTGTACTAAATTACTCTGAATGAAACAAATGTTAGAAGATTACGGTCTTCCTCAAGGCATCCTCACCCTATATTGTGAGTGCTATTAATATTTCTAAGGGTCATGTCCAACACTCGCAAACGAAATATATTAACATTCGACGCCATTTTATTCGCGATTTTGTTGATGATGGCACTGTCTCTCTTGAGTATCTTGATACCACCAATCAAGAGGATGACCGATTCACTAAACCCCTAGACTTTCTCCATTTTGATTATCTTCGTAAGCCCGTTGGAGTTTATTGCCTTTGATTTTTCAAGTTCTTTATTTATTATTATTTTTTAATTGTTCATGTTTTGTGTTTTTTTGTTCCCCTTCTTTATTTGTTTGGTTTAGCCCTCTTTGTTGGGTATCTTAAATTTATTTCATTTTTTTTTTTTTAAAATCTCAAAAGCATTCAGTTAATCCTATGTATAAAAAAGGGGGTTTCTTGTGACACCTTTTTAGTATTGGTTCATTGCCATGGGCTTGGTGAATATTATCATTTGGTAATGCATACACATTTCACTTGTTTTTAGTCGTGGCATGCATTGGCAAGTCTAAATGTTTCATGTTTCTGTGACTTCCAGTACTACACATCAAAGTCCAACATATATTGCATGCTAAGGTCTGTTGTTTGTTATATACCTTGCTAATTTGTCTTCAATACTCCCTCTGCAATTGACCGATTTGGCAATATGTATTGACATGTGATCTTCATTTTTTTTTATAGTGAGGGGGAGAAAATAGTATGTGTAATATTCATTCATTGAATATGCTTATCCGGGCATTCATTGAGTAACCGGACAATGGGGGTGAGGTACTCTCCCCTAAGCGTTTGCATCAAAAGGTGAATAGACCATGTGAAGGCATTCATTTTGGACAACTTGCCTAGTAACCGGATCCATTCGGCGATCTATCTAGTCCGAACGTTCGTGTCAAACAGCAGTAGGGTAAAAGTGAATATTTAAAAATAATAATAAATAAATAAAGGAATAATAAACAGTGGTAATATCCATTGATTGAGAGGGAGTTGTGGTTATCTTATAGCTTGGTCTTGTCATATCTTATTGTTGACGATTTGATTTCGTGAGGGGGAGATGTTTTGACAACCCGAGTGTACCTGAGTAGCATTGGGTTCTTTGAGAATGTTAATCTTGAGGGCTATTGACGTGTCACACACAAACACTTTTCTTATGGATTCGTGTCTCATGTGCATTAAGCCTTACCAAGTATCCATGGTTGAATTCTCTCAATTTGTGAATGCATTTTTACATATGTTTTTATTCATCAAATTTCATAACTAATGACTCCCTTTACTGTTGGTGTGTCCCAATTGCACCGTGGGTCTGATTTCATTTTTTTCTTGTGCAAGAGCTCTAGTAAATTTGTGCACAATTCTAATTGGGATACTAGGCTATCAGAAATGGCTTGAGCATGGTTATAGGCCATTCCCTTGCACTACAAGAAATTACACTTTTAGTGACCAGTTTTGGTGACCACTTGCGTTTTGGTCACGGAAAGTCAACCAAATAGTGACCAAAAATATGGTGGTCACGGAAAATCAACCAAATAGTGACCAAAAATACGGTGGTCACAAAATCTTGGTTATTCAATGACCAAATAAATTGGTAGTCACAAAATGTTCTACCAATAGTGAGTAGATTTTGGTTGGTCACTAAAAGTACATATGATTCGTGACTAGATTACAGTTAGTCAAAGAAAGGTTTGTACAATTGGTGACCAAGTCTATATTTGATCACCAATTGTTCAAATCTTTTTGTGACTAACCATAATCTAGTCACTAACCATAGTATTTTAGTGACTAACAACGAGCTGCTCACCATAGGTAGAACATTTTGTGACCACCAATTTATTTGGTCACTAAATAATCAGTTTTGTGACCAAAATCCTGTGGTCACTAAATAGATTTCATTTAGCGCCACTTTTGGGGGTAATATCATTTCCTGATGAAGGGATTTTCTAAATCCGATCGAGTAAAAAAATTACAGGAATGGTTTAATCACCAAGCACAACGAAATCAATGATCTCGATTGTTATTATTGGACATGTTGTGGTTATGTGGCTAGTATACATTCAACTGTGGCACAAGACTTAGTTTACTATTAATTGCATCCTGATGAAGGGGCTCTCTAAACCTGATCGAGCCAAATTTTTCATGAATGATTTAATTAACAAGAACAACAAATTCAACGATTTCGATCGTCGTAATTGTGTCGCAATCATGTGGCTACTGTATATTTAACTACTAGATAAGACTTAGTTACTATCAATTGCATGTTGATGCAAGACCTTTCTTGACTCGATCAAGCCAAAACTTTACATGAATGATATAATCAACAAGCACAACAAAATCAACGATCTCGATCGTCATGATTGTGTTGTAGTCGTGTTGCTACTATACATTCAACTATTGCACAACACTTAGTTTACTATTAAGTATGTTGAACGTACAAATTGTAAAGGTTATTGTGGAGTGTATTTTTATAATGGTCGATCTTTTTTTTTTTTTTTGTCAATCGATAGAACAGAGATCAATTACATCACATATGAAGTACAAAGTACCAACCCGGGACACTACATGAATTGTGAGAGTCCACGAGACAACCAAGCCCAACAACTTAATCAATACAAGAAATAAGCCCGTTACAGGGTAGAAACATAGAAAGAAACAAAGAAAGGAAAAGCCCATGCACGCAAGCAGGGAGATTCGAACTCCTGACCTCCTAGTGAGATGCAAGAGCCCTGACCAACTGAGCTAGCCCCGTTGGTTTATAATGGTCGATCTGAACCGTAAGAATTTCACATTTTCCTTATCCATCATTTTCTCCAGATTGCAAAATCATCGAATATTGATAACTACATGGTCAAAAGACGTTAATGCTTCCAGAGGCATTAAAGCCTTATAAAACACCACCTGAGCTCCACCTGAGGTGTTTTTTTGCTATCAGAACCGTCTATCTTTTGCACACTATGGATTAGATTGTTTTGTACGAGAATGAAGTTAATCGTGTATCATTAGACAGTTGATCAGATGAAAAATATCATCCTATTACATTTTTTGTGATGTATTTAATCATTGAAAGCTAATTTTTAGGGATTAGTTAATTGAGTTTTGATATTAGTACAGATGGATTGTGCATAGATGGGGTACAAATGGACTCGGGGACCCACTTTTGGGTCCCACACGAATGATCCGAGCCATTCATTCAACTTAAAATAATTTTGTGAGCGGCCCCGCGGTAAATCAGCTCAATCCGAAGTGCTTAAGTGATCGATCCGAAAACGGCCCATTTCATTATGTTAAGATGAATGAACGGTTCAGATCATTCGTGTGAAACCCAAAAGTGGGTCCCCGACCCATCTGTACATCATTTGTGCACAATCCATCTGTACTAATGAATTTACCCTAGTTAATTTTTGGTCACCAAAAACATGTTAAAAAATCTGCCAAATTAAAAGTGCGCCAAACTTTTTGGTGAAGCGCGCCAAAATATTTTGTGAGAAAATTAGAAAATTAGGCGCCATTCACCTATCACAGAAGTAGAAAAAGAGTGAAAAAAAAAGCTTTTAGCAAGGGTGATTCTATTCACAACCTTTCATTTAGTCCATGTAACCCATTTTCTTCATGTAACCCATACTTAAAATTTCCTCAAATCAATTTACTCCATACAACCCACAAAATACATCTAAACTACCCAAACTACCCTCGCGACCAGTTTTCATACTTTAAATGTCGAAATACACACTCATTTTCAACAACCACATGTCGATTTATATTGAAGGACGAATTTTCAAAAATTGGACCCGTCTATGTTCGACATCCTCATGGCAAAATTTATGTCTATATTCAACTTTCGAATGTCGAACTAGATACATGTGGATAAAATATTGTTGTTTTCGACAATAACATGTCGAAATATAACCATATTTTCAGCTTCTTAATGTCGAAATTTGTGAAATCAAACATGTGAATTTCGGTTAAGTGAAAAGTTTCAACATTTATATGTTGAAAAAGTTTACATATTTCGGGGTATGAATGTCGAAAAAGAAGATGAGTTTGGGGGCATTTTGGTCTTCACACAATAATGAAACTGGAGGAGTTTTTTGTGGGTTACATGGAGTAAATGAAGGGCTGTGAATAGAATCACCCTTTAGTAAAGGGGGTTCAGACCTAGACTCACTCTCTCTCTGTCTCTACCTCTCTCTTATGGGCAAAGAAACCCCTGGTCTCTATTGCCCCTGGTTTCTTTCACCTTCACCGTTCATCGTCTCTACCATCGTCATCCATCATCATGGACACATCTGTCACGAAGCTTTGTTTCCCCACCACTATCGCTGAAACTCGCAAATACCGAAGGCTCTCTGAACTCGTTGTCTTCTCCATCTGTTAGACACGAAGGACTGACATACAGGTTTTTACTCTCCCTTAAACTAGTATTTGTGGAAATAGGGTTTAACTTGTATTGTTTCTAGTATTTGTGGAAATAGGGTTTAACTTGTATTAGTAGTTGTGGAAATAAGTGTAATATTCAACCCCCAAAAAATAAGAGATTAATCAAATGCAAATGTTTGTATTTTACAAAATTCTGAAGTGTTTTATCAAGTGTTGTGATTAATAATGGCTTATGGAATAACATTTGGATATTTGTGGTAGACTCTCTACCAAAGATAGACTGGATTGATGGGGTTCGTCTGTGTCTCCCCAATGTGGGCTGTGTTTGAATGGTTTGGAGTCCCATTCCCATTTACTTAAAACTTGTTTAACGTTGAAGTTGTGGTGGTAATGGGTGGAAGAATAATGTGAGGAGCCTTATTACTATCTTACATTGCAAAATGCAAGGTTAGATTTTACGTGGCTGGGTTCTGAAACATGCAAGATACTTCTCATGCTTTATGGCAAACCAGGAACAACTCTTGTTGTAAGATTCAACCTCTTGAAAAAATATCTATTGGGGGTTTTTGGTTGGGAGAGAGTGAGTGATAAGAATGGGGGAGAGAAGAAAAATAAAGTAAAAGGCTTCATGTCGTGTTGAATCTGGTTCGTGTCAAAATGATCTGCTTAACTAATCGTGTCAAAAAAGCAGTTGTTTAGCTAGAACTCTGATATTTGTATGGTCTTGTTTATCTAGTTGTTGAAGTCTTTCTTATTTCTTTGGCTTTTACCGTTGTATGGGTTTTATTTAAGATACCAATATTGACAAAATACTAATTACAAAAATCAAAGGCGCCTAGCGTCAAATAACGTAGTAATGTCAATGCCTAGCACTTGACGAGTTACAAATATAGGGGACAACTTTGCTGGCTCAAACACAGTATTGTTTAGTTCAAAGGAAGGGGAAAAAAAAAAGAGACCCCAATATCAGCTTTTTCAATTCACTGTTGTTTGTTTCTACTCCTTCCTTGAGCATATAAACCTTCAACCAGGCTGAATGATAGTGAGTCCTAGAGTATCATACAGCTTGAGTCTACTTTCGATTATATTTTCGAAAGCTATTTTGTTGAGATTCTATTTGAGATTCAATTCAGCATTCTTAAATACTCACTTGCACTTCAATTTTTCACAATTTTCAGCATTGTATACAACACAAAACTTGCCATTCGAACCCTATTTTACAGTTTCATTCATGCCTCCTGGAAAGAAGACATCGGCTAAGAGGCCCTCTATGCCTTCACCGTTACAATTGAGCCCAATTGAGACTTTTGAATCATCTCAGTCCCAAGAGCTTCCACCACAAAATGGTGGGGAGAAGTTTTTTGTTCCAGTGCTACCGGAGTGGAATTCTTTGTGTGGTATTAATGCTTCCAAGGCAACCACTCTTTTGGGGGTGTGTCTTAGAAAGCTGTACACAATAAGTGCCACCATATGCATATCAATTGGAGGTACAAAATGAAGTGTCATTACAACGATATTAACGAACAACTATTGGGCACATACAGTTATCCGTATGATCAAGTGACTTTGGAGGATTGGCGTCACCTGAGTGATGATGTGTGGAAAAGTGAAAAGATTGAGGTACCGGCCCTATAGTGTATACTTTTTTTAAAGATAAATGCATGAAAGCAAACTCTTTAGTGCCCTTTTGTCGAACTTATGCCAAATTTGCTACTTTTATTGGTCCTTTTTTTCGTTTTAGAAACCGTCGGCTGCTGGGAAAAATAACAAGGGATTGCTGGACCATAGTCATTGTTCGGGGTCTCGATCATTTGTTGCAAAGATGACTATACCGGTATCCATTTAACTCAAATATATGATGTTTGCTTTAGCCTAATGTTAAAGCCAAGAGGTCCATTCATTGTCGTGAAACTTAGGAAACAGTTCGTGGCATTAACTCTGTTCTTACTCCTTTTTTCCTTGTCTTTGTGTAGTGACTTTATGCTAATGTAAATTTAACTTCATAGGTAGAGAATGGTGGCTCTGAGAACAAGGAATTTCCTGAAGTGTATGGGAGCTCATACGAACAAGAATAAAGAGTGGATCTCTGATATTTACTCTAGAAAACATGTATGTATCTTAGTATTTTACACGTGTCACGCCCTCATTTTTACAAAACATAAATAAAGAAATTTCGACAATACATAAGTCAAATGATGAGATTTCCATAAATCCATCTCAAAAGGTTTCCATAAAATAAAGTACATCATTGGCCCATTGGCTATCAAATGTTCGGGCACCCTTGCCCCAAAGGTGAAATCGAAGTAGTATCCCATAAGTTATTACAAATCCATTGTAAAAAAAAAAGATAGTGAAAAACTAGAGTTACATTATCATCTCCCCAAAAGAAGATTTTATGCATAGAAGATGAATAAAATAACTTCATGCCATGTATGCTCATCATCCAAGTCATGCACTTCAAACCATGCACGATCAAAACTGGGTACCTGAAAAGGGATAGGGTGAGCACACGCGCTCGTAGGAGAACTATTCTACTAACGCTAGGTGTATAAATATGATGCATGCATATGGAAGCAAGATATATCCAAAGGATGTTCATGTACAAGTCCAAGTATTCAAGTAAAAGGGAAGGGATTTTTGAAAGTTCCAAAGTACCCAAGTGACTACCAAGTATCCACCCACCATTTCATGTGTTTAAAGTAATATCAAGTGTCCAAAAAGATTTCAAGGTGTCCCAAAGTAGCCATTGATTCATTAGGTTTGTCAAAATCACCAATAAGTATAACACGTGTCCAAAATCATGTCCAAGCATCCATTGTTACCAAAATACCATATGTACCTCAGAGCACTTTCATTTTCCAAGCACTCAACACCACCCAGGTTTCCATTTTTATTTCACCAAAACTACCCAAGTTACTCACACAAATTCAAAACCAAGTCCACAAGTCGAGTTTCGACAAAACATCATAGATAGTCCAAAATCTCATTTCTCATTTCTTTCATTGAAGAAAAACCATCATTTTCATTAGAACTAGGGATTAAATCCCTCTGCCGGATTCCATAGGCTCCGCGTGCCTCTGCCGGGTTCTGTGGGCCCCGCGTGCCCCTGCCGAGTTCTATAGGCCTCGCGTGCCTCTGCCGGGTTCTGTAGGCCCCGCGTGCCTTTACAAAAAAAGAATTTACCAAATGATGGCATTGGTTTTAAGCATCTCATTTTCCAAACATTCTATCCAAATTCCATGACAAGTCCATTTTTTTCAAAGTTCATCTCCCCATTTCACATCTTTCGATAAAAAGGGGTTATGCACACACCCGCGCACGCTTTCTAAAAACCTTCAAACTTTCATGTGACATAAGATGACATGTTTGTTTATAAAACCATAGTCCTCGAGTCAAAACATGGGTGAAAATGATGCCAAAGGTCGATTATATGAAGTGTTGAGCAATCGGGGACCAAACGGACATCAAAAGGTGGCCGAATGCCACCCAAAGGACAAGGATAGCTGCTGGAAATTACAGAGGCAGCAGCTATGAACAGTGAACAGTGCAGATTTTCACCCTTAAGGTGTGGAATTTCAACCCAATCACAAATGAGATAGTTTAGGCACAAATTAGAGATGCTAGGCAACAATTAAACATGGAGGGAGGTCAATTTCACTCCCAATTTCACCAAACAACAAGCAATTTCATAGATCAAAGAATCAAAGTGGGAAAACCCACACAAATTGGGGAAAACATGAAATTCAAGGAAATTGAGGCCAAGAACCAATTATATGCAACAAATCACAAGCATACAACTAGAGAGAGTAGACATTGTTCCCCTACCTCAAGGATTTGCTTGAAAATGGTGGAGAAATGAAGCCCTAGGTGTAGAAAACCCCAAATCCCAAAATGTGAGCTTCCGGTGCGAATCCAAGGTGAACCGAGCTCCCCACGACGCGTAGAACGTGAAAATAATCTTGGTTCTTGAAGTGGTTGAGTGAGGAGGGAGAGATTTGAGCTTGGTGGAGTAAAAATGGTGGAGAGGGAGGAGAGAGAGGGAGCCGACGGGCTGGGGGAGGGAGGGAGAGAGTGTTTTGTTCTTTTATTACAAACTTCCCCCACACACTTCTAATATAACTCTCTAATTACACCTCACACCCAAATGTCACTTGTGTAAATAATATGTGACCCCACCACTTATTTTCATAAACCAAACTTAAGTAAAGATTTTCTTTACTTTAATTTATTTATGAAAATAAGAAAGTACCCCCCATTTGGAAACAATGGCATTTTCAAAATTTTGAAATTTTAATCACATCAAAATGTCATCCCCCCACTTTTAGTACAAAATCGAAATACGCTGCATTTTTCTCCGAAGAAAATGGGTGAAAGATGACTTTGGTTTACTCAAAAATAACTTCCGATTATACCGTTGTGATTAGAAAAATCTAAGGAACAATTACCGGGACTTTTTATCGGCCAAATCAAAACTTCTCGAAAAAGTGATTTTTCATGCGGGTCCTTACAACACGTATGTCAATGATATGGGATTGCATACCCTTTGCAGTCACACACTCACACGTGGTTATGGAGTGATAGTAGAGGTTTGTTTTGAAGTGTGCTGGCCAGTCACCCTTCAAATCAATCCCCCAAGTCATTCCTAAACCATCGTGACCAAACCCAACACACATAACATTTTTCCTTACTAGTGTATGAACCTTACAATCAACACCTTTAATTCATTATGAGATTAAACTTCCATTTCACAACATGTATCAACAATAATAGCACTATGAGGCCAAAGCCTCAAATTCGTCCCGATACAGGTCAAACGCTACACTACGTAATCACGCATGCAATGTCACGTAGATGAATGTCACCCATGCAAGCACACAATGTATGTGAAAATGCTTTTCATGAGAAAGATTTATGCAATAGGTTAAGCCCCGAGACTTATAGTCTCCCCACGGTTCCTAAGTTTTCGAAACCTACTACTCTGATACCAAGTTGTCACGCCCTCAAAATTTAAAAGGATAATTCATTAGGATACTCCACATGGACGGTCAACAAGTCCACGAGCCACGTCAAAGCCTAAATAGAATAGTTAAAGTCAACATCAAAATACACCACGGTCTATGGGTACCCGTACCCCAAAATGGAAATAAAATAAATGTATAGTTATTACAAGTCCAATGTCAAAAGAAGAAACTTAATTGGGTTACAAAATCATCTTAACAAAATACAAGTTCTAGGATGATGATATAACTCCTCCATTAGCTTTAAAAAATAATGCATGTATGCACTCCAAGCACTCCATATCATGCTCCTTGGTGGGTACCTGAAATTTGTAAAGTTGAGCTCACTAGCCCAATAGAGAAATATCTAAAATTTTTAAGTGAAATGAAATGTACATGAGCAATAGACAAGGAAACATGAATCATGAAACAAGACTTTGAGTGAGTGTTTTAAGGTTTAAGGACTTAAAAACAACACAAGGCTATTGGATTCCATCTACTATCGTCTCTCGTGCTTAACTCTTGCCCGACTTGTACCCGACACACCACAAGTGTCCCACACGTTCACCATATGTATCTCATTCCTCTTAATCATTTCATTATGTTCCGGGCATGCCATATAGGCCCCGTGCCATTTCGGGCATACCCTTTTCGGGCCCCGTGCCATTCATTTCATAATCACATTTGTACTTCATTTCATGCTCATTAATATCCTTATGGTGTCCATATGTCTCATCATCTTACTTTCATGTCTAAATTTCGCGCAAAACTCATGTTTCGTGTTACCCGAATGTGTCCCTAGAGGAGATTTTGACCCGAGTGTCGAGGATGTCCAAGTGACCCTTCCAGACCCTAACATGTGTCCAACAACTTTACACAAACGAGCCACAAACAATGGATCTTGATTCATGAAATTTTTCATAAAATATAGGTGTCCTATTGATAGAGAGTTGGGTCCTATTGATAGGAGAGGGATCAGATTGGCCACTATTGAAGCATCAGAAAGTCCTATTGATAGAAGGTAAAGTCCTATTGATAGAGCGTCAGAGGCTCCTATCGATAGGAAAACCATCAGATTGGCCACAACGAAAAGTGAAAGGCTCCTATCGATAGGAGATGAAGTCCTATCGATAGGACAGTACCAGATCCGAAATTTTCAACACAAGGGGTGATCAATGAGGCTTCTTTTGGGCATTTTCTTGGTTCCAAATGAACATGTTAAGATGTAAAAGAGGTTCAAACAACATAATAGCACAATATACCATCAATTTACAAGATTTGCAAGTTTTTCCCAAATTCAAGCCATGAACAACAATGGGTTTCATCTCAATTTCAAGAATCACCATGAAATCAAGTAATAAAGGAATGAGTTATCTACCAAATCAAGAGAAAATAACATAGAAGCTAGGAGATAAGGAGTTTCAACACAAATTTGGCTAGGAGATGGATCTTGCTCAAAGAAAACAACAAGACAAGGAAAACTTAGCAATCCCATGACTATACACACATACACACTACATTTACACTTAAAAGGGTTAGAAATTTCCCTACCTCTTGTGATTTAGCTTGAAAAACCCCCAAGGAGCAAAACCCAAACTCTAGCTTCAAAATCCAAGAAAAGATCTTCAAACACCGGAGTGAAATAAGCATACCAACGCGTAGAGCACGAGATTTGGAGAAACTTTTGTGAAGGGACTAAGTTTGGAGCTTGAGTTTTGATTAGATTTGTGAAGAGAGAGATTTTGAGAGCCATGGAGGAGAGAGAGAGAGAGGGGGACGGCTGATTTTGGGGGAGGAAGATGACTTTCTCTCTCCTCTCCCACCACGCACACACATATATATATCATGTAATTACACTCCAAGCCCAAATGTAGTTTGTGTAATGCAAATAGGTCCAATCCCACTCACAACACTTAATAATCCAACACTTTAGCATTTTAATTAGTTTCTCATATTTTCCCAATTTATTTCGGGAAAAATAATTGAAAACACAGGTTCTTACAGAGACGATCCGAATGGAGCAAGAGGAGGAAAAAAAAAGCACATGAAGCTGAGATGGAGAAGATGGAGCTGGAGGGCGAGGAGGTGAGGAGGGAGCACGAGGAGGAGAAAAGAGAGCAAGAAGTGGAGAGGGTTGTGCAATGCATGCAGGGAAACAATCAAGCACATACTTCATCTATCCATCATGGTGGGCATAACTCTTTGACTGGTGGTTGCTCTTGTCGTTGGTAAGTATACTTGCCTTTTTACTATTGTGTAAATCTTGTAAAATCTGAGGTTAATTCTAATTTTTAATTATCGTTTGAGTAATGTTTCTTTATAGCCGGTAATGTGACACAACCTCGTTAGTGTTTAGGTGTTTTTTGCTCGTCAAAAGAAGATTTTATAGAGCTCAACAATGGTACATCGAGTATTGGGTGATTTTAATTGAGTCTAGCCCATCGACCAAAGACACCCCAAAGTTAAACGCAGAACACTTCCAACAAGGAAGTTGGAAGTGGAGTATAGGACATGTAAAGCAAAACAAAAAAAAAAACCATAAAACCATCAAATCTTTACCTTATTAATCCTTTCCATGCATCTTTTGAAGTCTTCCACCGAATACTCCATAATGTTGAACTTTGTCATTTGGATGTGTAACATAGAACTGGGTTGATTATTATGGTGGGCACAACTTAGAACTTTGTCTTCCACCGAATACTCCATCATGGTGGGCACAACTTATTTGCTCATTTTTTATTGGGCTGCTCTTTTGGTGGGGTTGGTATTGAGATGAAATTATCTACTTTGTTTATTCGTTTCATCTAGTTTTTGTGTTCTATGTTGTGATATGTCGTTGTTTGAAACTTTCTTTGAGTAAATGCTTATTTGCTTGTTCGGTGTGTAACTAGGAATCGATATGCATGATCGTTTATAATATTCAATGGTACCAAATACCAATGATGGATGCTTTCCTAATAACGATCTTGTTAGGTCTCAATTGCTGCTGCCTTTTCTTTTTTTTTTTTGGGTATGCCGAAGTTTTTTTTTGATCTTGTACCGGTCTCAATTGCTTGATGTGCCAATGATGATACTTTTATCACTCCGATTCCTAGTGATTAGTAAAAGAAAGTGAATGCTTGCTCTTGAGGCAATTGACAATCATTGTGTACCTATGTAAGCACAAAGGCTTTAGTAAATGTCTCTTGCTATTGAGGATGTTTGACAATCTTTTCGGACCTATGCAAACACAGGCTTTACTGTTGGTGCAAAGTTGGCTTTCAAACTGACAGCCACGCTTTTGGATTGATGATGCTTTTTTGTCAGTCCTGTTTTTAAGTACTATGGAATGAATGGAAATCTGGGTTGCTTCACCATTTATATTATTAACTTCTTCCGAGTTCTTCTGCAATGCATTAGATGTTGTCTGGTAGAACCGTAGAATATGTCTTCGGAGTAGGCCTGCTACTTGAGTTCTTATGATCCCCTTCCCTGCTCCATTGCAAAAAGCTATGAGTTGAATTGTATTTGCACGTATATTTGCCTTCTTTTATGTGTATTAATTGTATTTATTTGTGCCTTTACAGATTAAAGTGAACTTCTTCGGAGCTTGGACATATATTTATATTTTGGATATAGATGTATTTTGCTTTAATGATGGCTATGCAGAACAAAAACTTCTTGTGGTTCATATATTTTGTTTTGCAATAGTGGTCCATATATTTTGTGTAGGTTGGTAGACGGTTATGGCATTGGGATAATACATGGTTTAGTATTTGTAAGTATGATCATGGTGATTATTATATGAGGATGTTGAATGACAGTTAAAAATTAAATTATGATTTGGATTTCCTATTGATTCTACAATATATATTTGATTGCGTTAAACCGAAATGGCAAAATAAAAGTTATTTTGGATGAGATTCATAAAAATATGTAGAACGCAATATGAATTATTAATACCAAAAATAATAAAAAAATTATATTATTTAAACTATTAGTGACTAAATAATTAAAAAAAAATACTGTCATTAAAACATTTGGTCATTAGAAGGTGTATAAATAATGACCACTTTTTTCGTCACCATTTTTTTTTCTTGGTCATTACAAAGTGCATAAACAATGACCATATTTTTGGTCACCGAAAAATTCATTCAGTGACCAGCAGGTATAAGTGACCAACCAATTTGGTCATTAAAAAGAACATTCAACGACCACGTTTTGATCACTAAATGTTATGCTTCAGTGACTAAAAGAAATAATGACCACTTTTTTAGTCACCGAAAAAATCATTCAGTGACCAGCAAGTATAAGTGACCAACCAATTTGGTCACCGAAAAGAGCATTCAATGACCATGCTTTGGTCACTAAATGTTATGTTTCAGTGACCATAAGAAATTTGGTCACAAAAACCTTTCTGCGAGTAGGGTTAGGTAACCAAATTTTTGTTGGTCACAGTATACATTTTGTGACTAAATAGGGCCTTTTAGAGACCAAAATCTTAGTCACCAAATGTGTTTTTTCTTGTAGTGTTGTGTTCAATTTTTACCAGCTTTTGAAATCTGGTTGCTTCCTAACTATTTTTCTTGTATTTTAGTATATATATGTATCTTCTCTGAAAATCTATAATAATAAACAAACAAATCAATAGCTGATTTTTTTTATTATTTATTTATTTTTATATATATACTCGGTGTGATTTATTTGCTTTTGAGATTTGGTTCCCTTTTATATTTGGCAAAGTAGGTTCTCTTGTTTAAAAGATTTAATTCTTTTCTTGTTTATATTTACCTATGCTCCTACCTTACCAATGGGATATTATTCTTTTTTCCATATCTTACAAAAGAAAAAAAAAATCGGACTTTTATTGTGGCAACTGCCATACGAATATAGGGTGATAAGGAATTTATTTTACTCTTCTTTCTTTTGCTTTTTTTTTTTATGTATCTTCAACTCCCTCCTTATTCCTCGTCTCTTCTTCTACGTTATAACACTGTCTCTCTCAACGTTCTCTCTCCCTCCATCTCACCCGTCTCTAACCCTCACGCCTATCCTATTCGGTCACCTGCGATCGTGATCAACCGGTGTGGACGTCGCCACCCGGATTTTTATTTTTAAAAAGGATTTAACCTGAGAAACTATTTAGAATAATTTAAAAAATAATGACTCTTGGACCACTGGTTTTGAAAAAGGATTTAGTTTGCGAAAAATAGAGATTTTTGGATTCAGGAGCCAGGTTACGAGTGGGAAAGGTTTTTAAGGCACCCCGCTTGCCCGATTGAAAATTGGTCTATACTAAATAATTGTGGGATTTTTAGAAAACTTTTTATTGCTAACTTTTGATCAAATAAACGGTAGATAAACACAATTAGCAATTATAGACCCAATAATTAACAAAAAGAAGCTAATTACGTAAACACTGTTTTGAGAAAATTATTTTTGAAATTTTATTTTGGGGAATGGTGTCGTGCGGCACTTACAAGAGTACTGTGCGGCATAGTATAAGTGCTGTGCCGCACAGTTTTGACAGTGTAGAAAAATTTTGAAAATTTTTCAATATGAGCAGAGAGTATGGATGTTTTTCAATATAAAACCATTGGCAAAACTTTCATTTTTGAAATATGGGTTAGCTACAGCCTACAAGAGGTGAAATATGAAAATACATCTCCCAACGGGGACGATACAACAATGGTGGATATTGTACCATACTTGCTCGAGAGATTCGAATCATGCTTACATGGCATTATTTCATTGAGACATTTAGTTTTCCAAGTTCAAGGGAGGTATTAGGAACCTCCTTGAACTTGGAAACACCCCTCAGAACACCAAGGTAAAGAAACCTTTGGTGGTGAAACAAAATCTCTCCTTGGGAGTAAACTTCTTGGCGCTGATACCCTTCTGAAGCTTGCAACTTGGCTTAAAAGCTTACAACTGGACCTTGGGCAGGAATGCGGAGCTGATTTTGACAGTAAGTATGGAGGGTGAATTAGCCTAAAGGAACACCTCGGAGATTTCGACAATTCTCGGCCTAGCTTATGGGTTTCTAGAGAGGGTTATGAATTGGCACAAAAAAATATTTGACAGAATTTTTGGAGGGTTTTTGGGTGGTTTTCCATCTCTGATCCGTCTCTCAATCCTTGGGGTGTCACGGGTATTTATAGGACGAGATCGGAAGCATCCTCACGTAAACTTGCCGGCCACATAAAGTGGTTGTGGGATACAAATTATAGCCTTTTACTCCAAGTAACCATGATGAGGGAGGGAGGAGTTTGTCAAAGAAAGGAGTTGTTGGCCGCTTTGTAGAAAGTCGGTTTGATGTTCGACAGTGCCGTGCGGCACTATAACTGTGTCGTGCGATACTCCAGCTATCCCGTGCCGCACAGTCAACTATGCCGTGCAGTACACTTTCGTAACCATTTTGAATTTCTTAGTGGCAAGAGTGTTGTACGTGACCATGGGAGTGCTGTGCAGTACACTTTCGTAACCATTTTGAATTCATATGGTTTAATTTTGTCGATGACATCAATGCCCCAGATAGAAAAAGGCCAAGGCGAAGTCATGGAGTGTAATTCTGACGGTGGAACATGCATGAGATTAGCTTGAATCTGGCACTTGTGATATCGTCTCGATACATTCAGTCTCCATGGTCGACCAGCAGTAACCTTGCCTCAAAACCTTTTTGGCGAGCATCATTCCATTCATGTCAGGGTCGCAAACTCCTTCATGAATTTCTTCCATGATTCTAGTAGCTTCTTCACCGTGCACACACAACTTTTGAATTCCGCAACGATATAGCTTTCCTCTGCAAATGATGTATTGAGAGGCCAACCTTCGAAGAGCAACTGGATCTTTCTTATCAGTTCCCGCCGGGTATTCTACTTTTTTGATGAAGTTCCAAATGTCGTGGTACCATGGCAGGCCGTCATCTGGCTCGTCAATGGCCAAGGCATATTCATACACAGGCTTGTCCATTTGTTCGATCACGAGTGGCCTAAGCCTGACTCCATTTGGTACTTCAACCATGGATGCTAATGTTGCAAGGGCATCGGCAAACCGATTTTTTCAACCTTGGCAAGTGCGTGAAAGTGACCATCTGGAATCGTGGGATCAAATCATCCAAATCTTTGTGATAGGGCTTAAACTTGTCTTCCCTGACCTTCTAATCACCGTTGGCTTGTGAAACCACCAAGTTAGAGTCTCCGACCACTTCCAGTCTTTTGACCCCAATTTCCAATGCGGTTTCCATTCCCATGATGCAAGCTTCATATTCATACTGGTTTGTGGTAACTTAGAAGTTTAGCTTGAAAGGGAGGATATGCGATCCTTCAGGTGAAATCAACAACTCTCTGATTCCAAATCCCTTCAAGTTAGCTGCTCCATCAAAGTATAATATCAAGACATCATTGGTTGTTGTCATCACATTTTCATCTGGAAACTTGAACTACACATCTTCTGGGCCTTCCACGGGGTGGTCAGCCCAAAATTCTGCAACGGCTCTTCCTTTCACCGACTTCCAGGTGACATATCTGATGTCGAATTCTGCTCATAAAAGCAACCAACATGCTAACTTACTTTAAGCGTGGGCTTCTCAAATAGATATTTGAGAGGGTCCATGCGAGAAATTAGCACTACAGAATGAGCTAGCATATAATGTCTCAATTTCTTGTAAGCCCAGACAAGGGCCCAATGAGTCTTCTCCAGAGAGGTGCATCGTTCTTTGCACCCTACCATCTTTTTGTTTATGTAGCAAACGGTCTTTTCAGCTCCACCTTATCCTTCTTGCGCTAGCATGCACCCCATAGCTAATGGTGTAACTGATAAATACAAAATTAGAGGCTGCCCTAGTACAGGTGGCATCAATACTGGAGGATTTTGTAGGTACTTCTTAATCGTCTTGAAGGCTTTCTAGCACTTGTCATCCTGTTTGAACGGGACACCTTTCTTGAGTAGGTGAAACATTAGTTCACAAGTTAAGGTTAACTTGGCAATGAATCTACTGATAAATTGGATCTTGCCAAGGAAACTCCGTACTTTCTTCTCCGTTTGTGGTGGTTCTATTATATTCCAAGAATTCCCTTGAATTTTTATGAATCCACCTCAATCCCTCGTGTTGTGATCATGAAACCCAACATCTTCCTTACTGTGACTTCGAATGTGCATTTTTCAGGATTGAGGCGCAATCTATACTTGCGAATCCTTTCGAAGAACTTCCTGAGAGTGTACAAGTGCCTCCTTTTTTCGACTTGACAATCATATCATCCACATATACTTCAACCTCTTTGTGAATCATGTTATTTAGTAGTGTTGTCGCTGCCCTCTAGTAGGTGGACCCGACGTTCTTCAATCCAAATGGCATGACCCTATAATAGTAAGTGCCCCACTCTCTGGTTAAAGTAGTTTTCTCAAGGTCCTCGGGGCCATAAGAATTTGATTGTAACTTGAAAAATCATCCATAAAGGAAAGCAATACATGCCCTGTAGTATTATCTACAAGTACATCTATATGCGACAAATGAAGTTCATCTTTAGGGCTAGTTTTGCACAAATCCTTGAAATCTACACGGATTTCTGTCTTCTCATTCTTTTTAGATACAGGAACTATATTTGCAACTCATTGAGGGTATTCAGTTACAATTAAGAATCCTGCGTCTATCTGTCTCTGAACTTCCTTTTTGATTTCTAACATCCAATCAGGCCTCATTTGTCTTAATTTCAGTTAAATTTGTCTTCGTCTTACCCTTGTGATCTTTCCATAACTTATTACATGCACACATGGCGACTGGCTAAAACTCTTCTAGGCAGTCCTCTACATTATCCTACAAAGCACGACAAGATATGTAAGGAGACATCAATATTCCTAAATAGAGGTTTAAAAAACTTATTACTTATACCTCAATCTCCTTCCAAATATATAGTGCTTTTGATATCTTTAGGCACAACAATCCAATCAAGGTAAGTTATGGAAACTCGGTGTGGGTTACGCACTATAATACTCAGTTGTCCCATGATCATGATGCCTTATTCTCCCAATGGCTTGTAATCCTCATTGAAAATCACCTGAAGTTTGACTCCAGTGCCCCATTTCTTCATGCCTTTAGCACTACCTCGACCACAGTTCTTCTTGGAAGTCTTTGGAGCTAAAAACTTAGTTAATAGCTGGATTAGTAAAGTAGAAGAACATGAATGAGAAGTACATGCTTACCATTATGGAAAATCCGCAAAGCAAAACATTGAAAGATACAACAGCAGATAGGAAATATAACTTGTCTGAATATAGTAGAACAACAACAAATATCTTCTTCTTCTTTTTTGGTAAACCAGGAACATATTATAAAAGCAAAATAAGAGACATGGAAAGTTTTGGGGTATTCAACCCCATTTTGGTCATGGTAAAGCTGCAAATTAATACAAATTGGAGCAACATAAAAAATACGAAATTCTAAAGTAGCAAAATGTTCCAGCACGTGAAGGGGAAAACAATGCTATGGAAAACAATTCAAAATTCACCTATGAGTACAATGCTTTGGGTTTCGCTCAAGCAAATTTTAGCAATTATATGGAAAGTGATTATCTTATAAGAGTTGTTTGTGAGCCTACCATGTTCCCAGAAGTGGAAATTTGGCAGGCAGCTTCCGAGTGTTTTGGTATGTATCTCTTCGTCATATTATGAGAAATTATCTCCTTACATACAGGACATCTATACCATCACTGGCAAAGGCTGTTAGGAAAGATGAGGAGCCTGTGGCTCTTCAAGCTATTGAATTATGGACCTCAAATTATGACGAGGAGATAGACATATTGAAAGAATATGGGGTGATTACATAGGGGATTCTAATATTCCTTGCTTTTATTTTTTCTAGCAAGCACTCCCTGATCTTGTACCTATGTTATTGGAAATGCTTCTTAAAAAAAGGTGACAGAGCCACTTGGAATGCCAACACCTGCCCAAACATCCAATGCCACAGAGCAGTCCTTAAGGACATGAGCTGTGGTTTCACAACCAAACTTGCAAATATCCCAAAGATCATTTTGGGTGATTTTTCTCAAAAAAGAAGATCTTTTGTTTTAAGTCTATTAAGCGTAGCCAGCCAAATGAAATTTTGAATTGTAGGAATAGCATTAACTTTCCAAACCCATTTCTAGCTCTCAAAAGGAGGTGTGTAACTAAAGTTTTTGGTGAGAAACCAAGTAGACTTAGAGGAAAACTCTCCATTCAAAGAATGTCCCCACGCAACTACATCGGAGTGGGGGTCAACTTTGGGGCTGAACATGAAGGCTATGCATGAGGATATCAGAGGGCAGAGAAAAGGAAATTTTGGAAAAATCCCAATCTTCTCCACCCCACGCGTCTCTAACACTAAGGTTTGTCTCTCTTTTATTCAATGGACCCAAGATTAATCCTCTTAAAGAGCCAATGCCGGTCCAGTTTTGGTGCCAAAAGAGGTATTAGCATCACCACTGATTCGTAAATTGAAGACCTGATTACCTACAAAGACCTTGTGGACAGTCGACCTCCCACTGGTTTGCAATGGTTTTCGAAACGGTTCGAAAAACAAGGATTTTAGAGTCGCCACCCGGGTTTTTGTGAAAACAGTTTTGGGACCCGAGAAACCAATTTGGAAATGACGATTTGAGAGAATGACTTATAAAACCAATTGAAAACCAGAGATTCGTTTTGGATCCGGGAGCCAGGTTACGAACAGGGAAGGGTTTTAATGCACCCCATTCGCCCGATTAAAAATCGGTCTTTACTAAACATTTGTGAGATTTTTATTAGAAAACAATTTTATTGCTGGACATTAACAGAAAAACATTTAAGTTAAACAAAGCAGACAATAATAACGAGAAAAATAAATGACTAGTATGTAATTGACAGAAATCAAACGAAAATCCAAACTTCAAACTGTTCCTGCAGGAGGAATGTTCAAATTTCACATTTTACCAGAGAAGTGTGCCGTACGGCACACTGGATGTACCGTGCGGCACAAGTGATGAGCCGTGCGGCACTGTTCTTCAAATTAAAGGTCAAATTTTCAAATGGGTGCCGTACGGCACTCAAGGTGTACTGTGCGGCACAGTAGGAGTGCCGTGCGGCACACCTGGCTGCAAAACAGTTTGAAACTTGGGCTTTTCGAAATGATTGATCAGAGGCACATACAAGGTATGAAATGCATTCAAAATGAACTACTTTAAAGGGAGAAAGCAGTGTATTGAATATGGGATGTCCCTCCTTGTTGAATCGCTCCGTACGAGGCGATGTTTTCACCGTACGACGCGACCAGGAGGTGTGAAATGAAACTGGACTTGCTGTAATTTGGGCATACCAAGCATGGAAATGATACAAGGAATCATTCCACCCTTGGTACCCCTCCCCTCAGGGTACCAAATTCAAGGAATTTGGTGAAACGGGTTTATACCTTCGGTTTCGAACTCTCAGATTAAACTTGTTTCCGGAACTTCTGAATGTTGCTTGACACTTCTCTCAAACTTAACTTCACTCTGGTATGGGGGTAAGAAGGATTGAAGGCTTGAGCTTTGGCAAACTTGGACTGGCTATCTCACGGCTTTAGAACTGAAAACAGGGGATGAGTCTCTGCCTCAGGTTTGGCTTTGGCAGAGAGAATGATGTTGGATTCTCTATAGTGGAGATGGTAGCTAAGGGGTTTTGGCAATGAAAATGGTATCCAAGAATGGAGTTTTGTGATCTTCCTTACACAGAAATCGTATGGGGTCCGGCGGATCTGGTTTTTTTTCTCCCATTGGGTTCGAACGGTTTATATAGAGGGTGAGGGAGCCGATTGTAGTCTCCAACCCCTTCTTGATTCTTGCTCCTGGAGACAATGGCATGGGGAGTAGCTTATTCCTTTTGGCCATGATCTTCCCTTTCGGCCACGATCAGCAGGGCGGGGGAACCAATCTCGTCAACACTTTCGGCTTGCTGGGAACTCGCAAAAACTGGGAACCCGTAAACAGTACCGTACGGTACACAAACTGTGCCGTGCGGCACAACTTGTGTACTGTGCGGCACAACTGGCCGTCAAAATTCCACAATCTGCTGTACGTGACTCTGGCTGTCCCGTGCGTTGAGAGATGTGCACCGTGCGGTACTGTTGACTGAGTTGACTTGGAGAATTTCAATCCGAGAGTTTTTCCGGGTGTTTCCGTTCATCATTGGGGATTAAAATGTACGTGAACGCTTATTTTGGGGTGTCTACAGACATCTCTAAGTGGAGGAGGGACGACAATAGGCAATTGATCTATCCCTATACTTGTAAGTGATCAAGACACGGGACCAAACACTATCTTCCACATTAAGTCTCCAATTAAGTTTGGCCATGGCAATGGTATTAGCATCAAGAGATTGTCTGATGCCAAGGCCTCCCAATTTGATAGGTTTGGTCACTTTATCCCAGCCCACAATGCGGATTTTTAACCCCTCAGCATTAGAACCCCAAATAAAGTCGAACAGCAACAAATATCATACAAGTTACAATTGCAGCAAGAATAATGACAATAAATTAAAAATAAAAACAGCAGCATTTAAAAATTTAAGATGCTGAAATCATACAAAGATTCATATCTTTCCATTTTCAAAATAATACTACGTACCCAAAACACTTGAGGACGGTTGTGTTGGCTGTCTTGACTGAGACTGTGGAGCCTGGGATGCCTTTGTTGCTTGAGATGGTAGTGTTGTATGAGATAAGTGAGTCTCCTCCAACGGTCCTATCGAGTGTTGGAGCTTGTTCTACCTCAAATAAACTTATCTCAAGTGCCTTAGCCATGGTGCGAGGGTGTTTGCTAGCCTTTCTTTTTGTCATATCTACCTTCACACACTAACTTACACTGATACACCAAAGTTTGATTTTGTCCAGTGAAAATGCTAGTTGATTACATAAACACCATGCTGTGAGGCAAACATACTTTTCGCAGAATAATTTATCTAGTAAGTTGTAGATGCAGATTCACTACCTTGTGTGTCGCACCTGATTTACACATAACAAGATGCAATGAAATAAAATAAAACATAATGGAACTTCATTTTCATTCCAACATACACCTCTCTTCGAAAATCGTAACTCCACAAGTTGGGCAATTGAAAACAACTTTAACCAAATTGCTTACTTCACATTTTCATACATCCCTAAATGATGAGGAGATGAATACGTATATGTCCCTAAATCCAAATTTTCATACAACCCTACCCCAAAGTTCTATACTACTATTTAATACCATAACCAGTTCTACCACTATCATTCAACATGACTCGCATATTGGAAGGAGGAGGGATAGGAAGAAACATAAAAAATAGTAACCTACGAAATAAGCCCAAAACTTTTTACTTCACATACTCCATATCGAAGTAGAACACAATGACACACACACACACTCTCTCTCTCCCCTCTCTCCTGTCTTTTTATTCCTTTAACTGGTATTCATCCAAATCCAAGTCCAAGGAGTCATGGACTAAACACAAAAAACTTTGTTAAAACTCCACATTTGAGAAGGTACCAATCTTCATAACATAGAAGGCAAAGAAATAAATGAATTGGCATGAAAAATCTTTTCAGATTACCCCAAAAAACAGAATACCATATCCTCATATTGGAGAGAATGTGCAGATATATAATGATAAAGTTTCCCTCTTGTTTGAGCGTAATAGTATAGACTTCACCCAAGGTTTTTGTCTATATGTAGAACAGAAACTCTAAGTCTAGCTTATAGTTTTGTTTCTTCTGATAAAAAAGAAATAGGCTTTTCGTTTCTTTTGATACAAAAAAATGCTTTTCTTCTTTTCTTCTATTACGTCCCTTTAAGAGCCGATCGAATTTATTTTTGTACTTTTCTCCCTATTTCTCTCCAAATTACTCAATCAAAATGAGTGATTTGGCTAAGGAAAATGATAATGCCAAAACCATTTTTGTCTGTGCCAAAATTGTAGTGCATAAAAGGCTTGTACCTTGCACATGGTACAAGGTTTTTAAGCACTACATTTTTGGCACAAACAAAAATGGTTTTGGCACAAATAAAAATAGTTTTGGCATTAACACCACCCGCTAAACCCATAACCCTTTCTTTTCTTTTGTTATGAAATTCCTCCATGATGGTTAGGTGGGTCTTGATATAGTTTATTCAACTTATATATACCTGCGATAAAACAAAGATTTCTTTTGTGCCCCAGCCCACAAAATGTTTGACATTTTGTCTTTCTTTAATTTCTAAGTGGGTTGTTCCATCTCAACAAAGAGTTTAATATTCCACTAGAGTAAAAAATTCTTAAAGAACTCTCATGCTCCACTAAAAATTGAACCCATTCGGTGGGGTTTTCCAAGAACATTCAATAGCATAAAATTGATAGATAGCACTATGGACTGAACACATACAAATGCATACAGCTAGTGAGAGAGCAAGAAGAAAAATAGCTTCTCTAAGCATACCGATGGGAATCACGTGTAGTAGCAAGGGCGTAGTGTTTGACGGGCGTCATTGTGGGGCTACTTTGTCTCCAATTAGCAGCTGCTACTTTCTTCCTACCTCAGCAATAGAAAAAGTTAGGGCAAAAAGAAAAGGCGTAAGCGGATGAGAGAGAGAGAGAGAGAGAGAGAGAGGGTGGGGGGTTTTGGGGGCAAAATTCTAGGGCAAAGTGAAATAGCCTAAGATTTAACCCTCCAAAAATTAAGAATGAAATTTAGAATTTTCGGCTTCCCACACATACTTGTTTCAGCTCTAAAAATGAATTTTTTTATGTTAGGGGTACTTTCTGCCATTGCAAAACGTATATATTTGCCTCTACCTGTTTCCGACGGGGATCTGGCCAACGCAAACCTATCCCATTTAAGACGGGATGCAATGCTGTCGCAATTAAATAGCTTTTTGAGACGGCAATTCCTGCTGACTCAAATGGATCAACAAAAATGGACTTTTTCTCTTGTAGTGATTGTAGCCACGCATGGTGCACCAAGTCGGAGATAGATCCAACAATAGGGGGTTGAAGTGGGTCGAGTTGAGGGTTCAGGGGGGCCGCCCCGATGGGGTTGAGGGGCAGTGCCCCTAGAAGCTAGGCACCGTTTCTTAATCAAAAGCTCATCAGATCCATCAAAATCTGATTTCTGCCTCCAAACAGCAATTTCAGCCACCATATAGAACCTGTGATTTTATAAATTGATCCTATGCCTCCAATACAGAGTTTACATAATCTAGATAAAAAAAAAACTCAACTACATAAATTGTAATCTTACAACAGTTCTTTGCCTCCTTTACAGAGTTCACATAGTCTAAATCTATTGATGATATAACTGAGGAAATAAAGATTACTTGAATACCTATGCCTCCCACATGCCGAAGTTCACATACTACTTTCATAAAGCAGTAACCACGCATAAAAACAACATGGGATCCAATCACATAATCAAACATGCATGACCATAATAGTGGGACAAATATTTTGCAAAATAGACGTCATCATATACTAGAACTCTGTAAAACAGTGGTTTCCACAGGTCCACGTTCTAAGTTCTACGGACAACATGGCTTGTATAGTCCATATGCGTGATCACAGCCTGCTCTAATACCACTAATAGGAAACGAATCCCAAAGAGCCCGTGATGATGTGTACAAATTATACACCAAAAATTTATTAAACCCTACATGGTGGAATTAGGGTTTACCTCTCCTCCGTAGACACGAACACTAGCTGAACTAATACGTTTGATCGATACTGTTTGATTACCTTCGTCTGATATCAATCAACCCTAATATCTGAAAAATCCTAGATCACCTAAGTTTAATAATTTGATAGGTTTTATCACTATTTATGAAACCCTAATTGAATATATGATAATTAATAATATCAATCAATCAAACGAAAGCAGATAATCGAAGAACACCAAATATACGTGGAAAACCCTTGATGGGTAAAAAACCATGGGAAGGAATCAATCCACTATAAACACATTGTGGGGTAGTTACAAGTAATCTTACCCTACGATTTGAATCGCTCACAATCGCTCTAAGATGTACTTGCCGAATCCTCGTACACCACACCCAGTGATTGACTGCCGCTGCCTTGAAGCCACAAGCCTTCCAATACCCTTTGGAAATCCACCGAAGGCAAACACAGAAGAGTTGAGAACAAAGATGTAGAAACTTCTTGGGGTTGCGTATGTTTCTCATCAATTTATCTATTGCACTTGAACTCCAAGACTCAAAAGTAAGAACCCCACTTGAAAATTTTCTCTCCTCAAATATGCTCTGGGGGCTATATTATCTGTGTCTCCCCAAACCCTAATTGACTTGTTATTTATAAGCTGCTGAAAAAGAGACAAGTTGCTTGAGCAATTCTCGTAGCCTATTGAGCACTTTTAAAGTTGCCATATATCGAAACCTTGATTTCCTGGATAAATGTTGTCATATATTGCAACCCCTTAATTTCCTTGATCTTCTTCCCTTATTGAAGTTGCTGAATATTGAAATCCGTGATTGCCTTAATCTCGTTTGATTTTCTTGCACCTAAAAACTCAATCTTTTAAGTACATTATATTGACTTCCTTCCACTTCCTAAACAGACACTCTAGAAATAAAAATAAGTAAAATACAACTCGATAAAATGGGGATACAAATAAATGTGTTTTGTCGTGAGATTTGCCAACACAGACAGACTGTGGCCTACGGTCCTAACAATATCTTCTACCGTATTCCCTTATGTCTCAACTACGTTTCTAGGTGTCGACTTCAAACGCGGTTTCTAATTCGCACTTTCACAGCCTTATTTCATGTGTTACGAAAAGTGTGAAACCCTAGAGATCATAACGATATAAATGACCAACGGCATATATAACGAAAAGTGGGAAATGACCGGCTGTGAACCATGTAGCTGACACATAGATCACGAAGCCTAAAAATAAACTGACCCATGTAACACTAAATGACCGTTTCTTTTGTTAAACAAAATCAAACCAAATTTGTCTCAACATAAGCATGGGGCACACCATCCCACGAACCAAGCAATAAAAATTATCACCATCAATAACATGAATCCAATCTTTTACCAAAAATGTTTAACCATGAGAGGAAGCGAATAAATAAATTTGAAAATTTGAATGCAACATCCTATGGAGGTTGACATAGAAACTCTCCAGACGCTGCCAAAGTCCTCACCTATCGACTTGATTTCCTTGAAAATGGTGTTAGAATAAATCCGTCAGCTGACAAGCTTAGTGAATGAAAAAACACGTATATTAAATAAGGTACTAAAGCAGGAATTAAATTAAATTACCAAATCATCATAATTTGGCACACACGATGTAAGATAAAACAACAATAAATCTTAATGGTGATCACAAGATGATATCCAATAACAATGGGGAACCACAAGCAAACAGTACCATGGTCAACAAATAATAATCTCAAGATTGGATCCAATATCGAACATAGAGTCACCAGGTGTTGGCAGCCCGTGGTACTATTCCCTAAGTCGATCCAGCGTAAAGACAGCCGTTGAGCAAAAGGGTCACCGCCCTAACTCGGGTCTCTTCCCTAATGGCCAGGGTAACCTATACAAAGGAATAATTTCCCTGGATTTCCAATAATAAAAGTTTCTTGGGCTCTGATACCAAATAGATGCAAATATAATAAAGAAATATATGATGAAAGAAATTTGCAAAGTATCGATTTGAGAACTTACAGGTATTCTAAGTAGACAAACTTCCAACAGAAGATGGATTTTATTATAGTGAGAGAGAGAGAGAGAGAGAGAGAGAGAGAGAGAGAGAGAGAGAGAGAGAGAGAGAGAGAGAGAGAGAGAGAGAGAAAAGAAAAGCCTGGGGAGACCCCTTACAAGAACATCTCTTATATAGAGATACTAGGATCCTTATGAAATGTAAGTTCAAACCTAATTTACATGAAATTCAAATTAAAGAAAGATTCGCCGGGTACTGCACTGGGCCCCAACGGCACAAACTCTTAGTCTTCAATCTGAATTATTACATATGACGTCATTGATGACATTTTTGGCAAATTATGTCCAATAAGATACGTCATGGATGACCTAAGGGAAAAATTATTGTTGCCCTTTTTCCTTCTTAAGCTGTTCTGCTAACATATGGGTAATACCATCCCAATAATCAGCAAATGTGGCCCCTTTGGGATCCTCATCCTCATATGGATCCTGAGGTTCTCCAGCAAGACATGTGAATGGATTATTATCTTCTGTAGACTTTGTTGGGTTCATGGATTCATCATCATTAGGGACCTTGAATGTTTCCAACAATTGATCTTTCGTAAAATCCATTGTTTTAATAACAATTTCATCTTCTGATAAAGAAGGATTTTCCTCACTGATTTTCTTGGAGATATCCAAAAATGGATTGGAAATAGATTTTCTCTCTTGACTATTCACCATCTTCATAAATCCTTGAATTTTGTAACCTCATTGAGGGTTTCCTCCACATTCAATCCACGTGTCCACCATTTGTAGTGAAAGGTTCTGGCCAAGATAGGAAGACCCAAACTATTGTGTTTGATTTGCACATCCCATCACCATATCCACGGGATTTCCATTTCAGTCATGAAAAGGAGAAACTATTTTTCTTCTCGAACAGATTTGTTGTTTCTCAATTGAGGATAATATTGATTGAAGATTTTAACTTCCTTCTGGATTGACTCAGGAAGATAATCCTGCTTGGGGCCAAATTTGCTCCACCGTTCAATGAACCAATTTGGAAAATTGTTTTCCATGAGATTAATTAGGACATAGCTTAAAAAACCATGAATGTTTTTTATTCTGGTTTTAATAATAAAATGCATATGTCCATGCATTTATATAATCCCAATAATTAAAATAGATTGTATTTGTATTATTCTCTGCTTTGAGATAAATTGTTCTAGAGCTTTGGGGGTGATGGCCTCAACTTTCAAGAGGTATTACCTTCTTGATAATTGCCTTGCTATAGGCCATTGGGCCATTTTTCTGCCCATTCTCATATTTATGGGTAAATTCAACTGATTCAGTTTCTGAGAGCATTGTCTCATTGTGTCGAGATAACAACCTTTAATTTCCCATGGCTTATTCTGCCATTTTTCATCTTGATTTTCAAGGATCAAGATTGGATCAATTGTAGGTGAGGTTAGGTATTCAACCTCTTTTTGAAGGGTTTCGGATGTTGACGAGGACCCTTCACCATAAATCACCTCATTAAGGGAAGGAAATTCAACTGCCTTTGCCTTGAAATAGGCTTCAACATCAGCTTGAGTAATTCTGGGGACATTACCCCTTCCTCTGCCATGGGGGTTATTGCCCCAGCCTCGGCCTGAATTTCGATTGATTGAGCCATGATTCTGAGTTGATTCTTCATTCTCTCTGAAACACATTGAAGATAATAATAATTATCCATCTCATGTGGAGATATTATACCCATTGTATAACTAAGTTCAAGATTCTTGTCAAGATATCTTGACCATTTGATTAAATTTAGTCTAGAGTTTGGTTTAAGGAGCCATTGTGTCCAAACTCTCCAAAGATTATTCCAGAGAACAACTCGATTGATTTGAGGACCTGGAAGTCTACTCCATTACATTATCAAACCTTGGAAAGAGTATAGATTTCAGCTGTAATCGGCAAGCTCTCTTAAAGAATATTTTCAAAGAATTCCTTTGATTATTAGTCAAGTCCTCCAGAGCATATGGTCCTCTAGGATCGATTATAAGATTTGAAATAATTTAATTTAGCAGCAAATTGATTGACCCTCGTTCTTAAACTACCAAAAGTGTGGGGCATAAAGATCAATTGATTCCAAATCATTCATAATTGTCGAAAAATTCTAGATATTATTACCTGATCTTCTTGATTCATGAAAACTCAAACATGGGTGTAAATGATGTAGTTAGATTTTCTAGATCTTTTTGCTTGACAACTAATTTATTTCAATTTTTACAATACTGGAGAAGAGCTGCATTATACTCTTTCTCAGAATAAGATCCCCAATTCTCTTCGTATTCTTTAATTTTTAATTTTATTTCTGAATTTTTTTTAGTACAGGCAAAGATTAATAAATCTTTATTAACCTGATCCATTCACGAATTCTTGAGTGAGGAAATCAAGAAGAGAATTATTTTCTCCTTTTATATGTTTAATATCAAAATCAAAAGTAGACAATTCAGGCTACCATCGGGCAAATATTTGCTTGGAGGTCAAATTTTTGACATCCTTCTTAAGAACTTGCTTAGCAGCACTACAATCAACTCTTAATAAGAAGTGTTGATTAAGAAGATCATCTTGAAATTTAGTTACGCATTTCACAATAGAAAGTATTTCTTTCTTAATTGTGCTATAATTAATCTGAGCCGTGTTAAAGAGTCCTGAAGTAAAATGGACTAGTTCCCCTTTACAATTATTAGGATTTATTTGTTTCAAGATTCCTCCATAACCTTCGTTAGAGGCATCAGTTTCAACAATTTTCTTCCAATCAGAGTTGGCTAACAAGGTAATTGTTTCGATTTTAATTTAATTTTTTGAACAGCCTTAGTATGACGTTCAGTCCATGGAGGTGAATTCTTCCTTAATCTGTCATATAATGGGGCTAAATCCTGGGCTAATTCTTTATAATAATCCCCTATATAATTAAGACTGCCCAAAAATCTTTGCAATTGCGCTTTATCCTTTATTTCATCTGGAAATTTTGAAGCAAATTCTATGCTCCGATCTATAGGGATAATTTTCCCCTGATGAATATTATGTCCTAAAAATCTAATATGAGTTTGAAATAATTCCATTTTGGGTGCTGAAACTACTAAACCATTCCTTTTGATAATTTCCTTAAAAGTTTTAAGATGTTTTATATGCTGATCAATTGATTGTGAAAATATCAAAATATCATCAATGTAACAAATTGTGAAATCCGTTTAGGGATAGAATATATCGTTCATAATATTCTGAAATTCTTAAGGTGCATTCTTCAAACCAAAAGGCATTACATTCCATTCAAAATGACCAAATGGAACTGTAAAAGCAGTCTTGTACCTATCAGATTCAGTAATTTGGATTTGCCAAAATCTTGATTTTAAATCAAATTTTGAAAAGATAGTGACTTTATGAAGCCTATCTAATAAATCTTTTTTATTCTGGATTGGATATCTTGTGCACATTAAAACATCATTGAGAGGCTTATAATTGATTACTAATCTTGTGACACCTTTTTCTTTCTCAGCATTTTTGTTAACATAAAAAGTTGTGCAACTCCATGGGGAGTAACCTTTCCTAATAATTCCTTTATTTAAAAGATTATTAATCTCTTTTTGGCACATTTTCAAATATTCTTGCTTCATTTGGCTAGGCCGAGCTTTTGTCGGAATTTTTCTTTCATCAATATCCTTATTATAAGGTAAGGAAACAATATGCTTCTTTCTATTCCAAAAAGCAATTGGTAAATCACTACATATTTCGTTGATAAATTCTTGATTTATTTGAGAAATATTCTCTTGTACAAAAGAGTTCTGGAGTTTTTCTTCAGTATTCATAATTTTGATTTCTTTTTGCAAACAATTGATTTGCTTATCTTTAATTTTTAATTGTTGTATTATATCATTAATTTCTTTGTATATGGGTGGAGTAACAAATTCAAAAAATATTTCATGACCATTAACCCTTGCAGTTATACCATTGTGGTTAGTATGCATTCGCATAATCATTGATAGAAAAGGAGTACCAAGTATTACTTGTCGTTGTAAATTTCTTACACACAAGAAAGTAGTTTCAAGACATATACCTTGGTTGCAGATATAAACTTCATTAAGATTATATTTTATGATCAATCTAGATCCACTTGCATTGGAGAGATTCTGTGCAGTTTTCTCAAAATACTGGGTTGGAACCAACCCTCCCTGAATACAATTCATATCTGCACCACTATCAACCAAAGCAGTAATATTCTTGATAGTATATTCTTTGTGAATAAACAGATTAACCTTCACATGCCATTTCTGGAAGACAACATTAGTTAAATTATTCAAATAATCTTCATCTCCTGTAGGAGTAAAATCCTCATCGTTCTTATCCAGAGCATCTAATTGACTCTATAATATGAGAAGCTCCTGACTTGTTTTTGTTTGTTGTGATTTTAAACTTTTGATTTTTGTTTTTAGAATATTAATTTATGCCCTAAGATCAGGAATTGTTGCCATTCTAGAATTATTGGATTCATTTTTGCCTTGAACTCTTTCCAAAACTTTTTTAAGACTATAGGTGCCATCTGGAATTTGAGGATTTTCATTCTCTTCCTCTTCTTTAGCAGTAGATATACATGCTTCAATAACTTTAATTTTCAATTGTGGTTCCTGTATTTGATCAGTAATTTCTAGGAGTGATTTGTGCTTATTTGTAAGAACATTTATACTCAAACCATTCATTTGAACTATAGCCTTCCAATAATCATCTGATGTAGAGCATTCAAGATTATTACATTTGCAATTTTCAGGATTTGGATCAGAATCAAAGTCAGAAAAGGATTTAGTATTATTATCAGATAATTCATTAACAACATCAGAGTTTTATGTATTTTCTTCTTCTGACTCACTTGAATTAAGCATTAGTTTGAATAATTGCCGTTTTAACCCTTCATCTATTTGAAGTTCATTCAACTTCTTTTTTGTCGTACATCTATTAGCATAATGCCCAATTTCCCCACATTTATAACATTTTGTTGTGGCTTTTGAAGATTTCTTTTTCCCTTTTGGTCTAAAAGGTTTTTTTTTTTTTTTTTATCTTTTTTCTCATCTATCTTATTTTTATTTTTATTTTTGTGATATTGTTTTTATATTTTCTTTTTGTTGATTTAGGATTATTCCTATGTTGCCTTTTGATACCTTTTGGATATATATTTGTATCATAAGCAAATTGATCACAAAATTCTCCCAATTCTTGCTTTCCAGTTAATCTTTGTTTTGTTAACTGGCGATGCAATTTTATGTCATTGCATAAGGCTAAACCTTCCTGTGTTATTATGGCAATTAGTTGGCCATATGTATACATATCATAATTGATACTGAGACCATTATTTTGATCTCTGAGCTTTTTCTTAACCGTCTTGGCAAAATAATAAGGTAATCCATCCAATAAATATGGATTTCCAGTGATCACTATTTGCATCATTTCTTTGCATAACATTTGGAAGGAAAATATCCTTATACCAACGAAAGTGTGTTAATGTTGGACACTTAAGATTTTGAAGCAATTCTCTGCTTATTTCATACTGGTCTTCCCAAGGACCAATAAAATGTAATATGATAGTTTGTGTTAAAGTACAAACAGCATCTTGCTGTGGCCTAGATTGTTGATCAGGGATTTCCTCCATTTTTACCGCTGTTAAGATTTCTGTTCTTTATTCTTCTGTGAGACTATTATCCCACCAACCTTTTAAAGTTCCTATAAAACCTACAGTTATCCATCCAGCAATTGTATGATCATTATTGTTATTTTGTTTACAGATAGTAGAATACATTAGCATGTGATGTATGACCTCAAAAATCTGATATTCTGTCATACCATCAATATTCCATTTGTATATTGTTCTTCCACTGCAGGATTTCTGATTATGGAAAAAATCTTCTTCATAGAGAATGTCCTGAGGGGTAGGACAAGGATAACAATATCTATCTGCTCCAAGTAAGGATGTTTATTCTTGGGATAACTTACTGGATTTAAAGATAATTTATGTAGAATTTGTTCTTTATCAGAATTCTGACTATCTTCTTCAATTTCTTCAGAAATCATGTTGATTGATAGACCTTTTAATCTCCTATCTAATTCTTCAAGAAGATCTGTATTCTTCTTAGGATTGCTTAAATTAAATCGTTTTATGTCCAAAGGAGGACGAATACCAGTTACCTTTATCTCATTACTTTTAACATCATTTGTTTTATCAGGTACTTTCTCCTGATCTATTATTTGGTTAATTTTTTCCTCTATTCTTGTGAGTTGGGCACCTATTGTCCCCAAATGTAAATTTGTATAATTGGTTTGTTTATGGATTCGATTTGTATTATCATCCTCTGTTGGCCTAGCAAAGGCAATTGCTTCTACAAATTCTGGAGTCTTATTATCAGTAGAAGTGGATGAGGCTGATGATACAAGCTTGATTGGGGTAGTAGGTGGATGCAAAGATCTTATTATACCATTAGAGGTATTCCAATTTTTATAATAATTTTCAATTATATTAATTGAACAATCAATTTCATCCCAATGTCTTCCATAAAACCATTGCACAAAGGGAACAATTCGTTTTGAGTATTCTATCCAATTATATAATTCTTCTTTATATTTTTGCAATTGTCTAACATTTGTACTTTGAAAAGTACCATTTCCTGAAATCCTCATACTTTAAGTCATAAAATTCCTTATTAATTTCTTTTCTATTAATAAAAAATTCAACCATGGATAGAAAAATTTATATCATTCACCGTTGGCGAATGTCGTTTACTATTTTGATAAATTGCATGAGGAATTTGATTCTCAGAAATTCTAAAGCCTTCTGTATTCACTGTTTCAACCATAGATGGCTCAGGTAGTTCAGGCTATTCTGATATTGAATGCCTACTTGTGGTAGGAAGACTAATTTTATAAGGTTTTGGAGAGGAGAAACTTCCCCTTGAACTCAATCGTCTTGAATAATTTCTTATAGGAGATTCTCCAAAACTTATACTAACAGAACCATTGTCCTCTTTGATGACTTGCTCAATATAATTATTTACTATTGGTCTTGGTGGAACTGCATTATTAATGGTCCAATGTTCTGGAAAAGTTATTTCTTCCCAATTAATTAGCCTATTTGTGGCAACATTTGAAGTATACAAATTTGTATCTATTAATATTGTACGATCTGGGGGTCCTAATTGACGAACTCTAGGATTAATTGTATTCATCAGTCTATAGTAAATCTTATAGACTATAGCTATTACTTCAGATCCAGGGAGAAAATCTGTGGTCGGTGCCACGAAAATTTTAATTTTGTATTTGGAAAATGATTGTTAGAAAATGATTTCAGAGTTGCTGTAAAGACCCAGAAAATTTAATTACTTTATGAAAAATCACTTTTTGGAGAAGTTTCGATTTGGTCGATAAAAAGTGCCGGTAATTGTTCCTTGGATTTTTCTAATCAAAATTGTATAATCGAAAGTTATTTTTGAGTAAGGCAAAGTCATCTTTTGCCCATGTTCTTCGGAGAAAAATGTGCCCGTTTTCGGTTTTGTACTAAAAGTGGGGGGATGAGATTTTGATGTGATTAGAATTTCAAAATTATGTAAATGTCATTGTTTCCAAAGGGGGGGTACTTCCTTATTTTCATAAATAAATTAAAGTAAAGAAAACTCCAAATTATAGTCTTTACTTAAGTTTGGTTTATGAAAATAAGTATTGTGGTCACATATTATATACACAAGTGACATTTGGGTGTGAGGTGTAATTATGTGAGTATATTAGAAGTGTGTGGGGTAAATTTGCAACAAAATGAAACATTACACTCTCTCCTCCCTCTCCACCCGATCGGCACCTCTCTCTCTCTCTTCTCGTCCATTAACAACTCCTCCAAGCTCAAAACTCTCCCTCCTCACTCAACCACTTCAAGAACTAAGGCCATTTTCACGTTCTACGCGTCAATTGGAGTCGGGTTTACCGTGGTTCTTCGTGGAGATCAAGCATTTCGGTTTGGGGGCTTCATAACCTAGGGTTTTGCATTTTCTACACATTTGGAACTTAACCCATGAGGTAGGGAAACAATTACTACATCCTCTAGTTATATACTTGTGATTTGTTATACATATCTTGTTCTTGGCTTCAATTTCATGAAAAATCATGTGTTTCCCCTCTTTGTGTGGGTTTTCCTCACTTTGATTTTGTGATCTATGAAATTGGTCATTGATTGATGAAATTGGGAGTGGAATTGACCTCCCCCCATGTTTAATTGTTGCCTAGCATCTCTATTTTGAGCCTAAACTATCTCATTTGTGTGTTGGGTTGAAATTCCACAACTTAGAGGTGAAAATCTGCCATTTTTTGGACAAGGCAGCTGCTGTCCCTGTTTCTATGTTGCTGCCCCTGTTTTTTGGGTGGTTTTCGGCCACCCTTTGACGTCCGTTTGACCTCCAATCGTCCGGAACTTCGTATACTTGATATATAGTAACGTGGTAACCCTAAGAACCATTTTGAAATCGTTAAACTACGACTTTGACACGTGTTTTTATTGGACAATTTGTTATACGTATCGGACACAAGGCATAGTGGATTGGTCGCCCCTTTTGGCAAAAATTGTGGCATTTCAAAAGAAAGGGCACTTTGGTGAAATGAAATTTGAGAAATGGATTTGTTTTGAAAGTTTTAATGAAATGTTTGTGATGATGAGGTGTTTATACCAATGCCATCATTTGGTAAAATTTTTGATAAAGGCACGCGGGGCCTATGGAACCCGGCAGAGGCACGCGGGGCCTATAGAACCCGGCAGAGGCAGGCGGCGCCTACAAATACCCAGCAAAGGCATGCGGGGCCTACGGAACCCGGCAGAGGGATTAGATCCCTAGTACCAGTGAAAATGATGTTTTTCTTCAATGAAAGAAATGAGAAATGAGATTTTGGACTATTTATTGTGTTTTGTCGAAACTCAACTTGTGGAGTTGGTTTTAAACTTGTGTGAGTAACTTTGGTGATCTTGGTGAAACAAAAATGGAAACTTGGGTGGTGTTGAGTACTTGTAAATGAAATGTTTTGAGGTCCATAAGATATTTTGGCAACCTTGGATACTTGGACACGATTTTGGGCATGTGTGATACTTGTGGGTGATTTTGGCAAACTTAATGAACTAATGGGTATTTTGGGACACCTTGAAACCTTTTTGGAAACTTTTGATGTCACTTGGACACATGGTTACTTCTTGGACACGTCTTACTTGTCTCAGCCTCCGTTATGTTCTTTGATCATCTCTTCTCATGTTAATTCATATCATGTGTACTCATCATATTTGTATGCCTAGCGGTTGTAGTTTGGTTTCCCTACGAGCTAGTGAGCTCACCCTATCTTTCCCAGGTACACGGCATGGAGCATGAGATCAGATGCTTATGGAGTGATGCATTATGTGAAGCTTATGCATGCATGAAGATATTTTTCCATCTCAAGTTTTGTATTTTGATAAATGACAATGTAACTTTTGGTTATTCAATCTTTTGACAATTTGGACTTATGTAATAGCCTATGGGATAATATTTGATTTCACTTTTGGGGCAAGGGTGCCCAAATACTTGATTTGCCAATGGATTAATGATGTACATTTTGAATGGAAACCTCGACGGGAGGATTTATGGAAATATTTTTATCATTTGACTTATTAATTGTAAGGAATTCCTTTATTTATTTTTTTGTTTTGATAAAAATGAGGGCGTGACAGTTGCCACCTAGGTTTTTATTTTTAAATGGATTTATGACCTGAGAAACCGTTGAGAAAGTTTTGAAATGGATTTTGAAATGACTCTCGCGCCACTAACTTAGAAAATAATTTGGCCTGCGAAAAGTAGGAAATTCTGGTTCGGGAGCCAGGTTACGAGTGGGGAAGGTTTTTAAGGCACCCCGCTCGCCCAAAAAATTGGTCTTTGCTCAATGCACTGTGGGATTTTTGAGAAAATATTTTGTAGCTTAATTTCATCAACAATAGACAATAACAATTGATGAAGGAATATTTAAGAAAACAACAAGCAAAAACAAAGAGATTGAAAAATTATTTTCAAACAATGTGAGGTGTTTTAATAAAACTTTTTTTTATCATTTTGCATGCGAACTGTGGGCGAAAACAAGCCGTGAAGTAAAGAAAACCTTTTGAAAACTTTGGTATCCTTAAAGCTAAGAAAGCTTTTGAGAAAAAAACTTTCTGGAATGGGCATGCATTTTGTGGATTTATTCCTTCTTTCCAAACTATGAAAAGAAAACGTGGAAACTGGAAAATCAAATACTCATCTTCAAACATTGCCATGCACTAGTGTAAGCTCCAAAGGCCGAGCTCCCTTTTTGGTTGGCACTTTTCATGCTAAAACACACATTCACGTGTATCCCTTTTTATCACTTTGTAATTTCTTTTACTTATCTTTTTAGAGTGCCTGTATAGGAAGTGGAAGGAATTAAATTTATTTTGTAATATAGGACTATGGGTTGTTAGTTAGTCAAGGTGCACGTGTTTGGTAGCAGTGGATTTTATTGACAAAATTGCACAAGATTGATATGCGGTCTATTGGAAAGATTGGAGAGAAATGGAAAGCTTTTCTACCACCAAGAAAATCTTCATCAAACAAGGAAGGAATATTGGCAAGGAATTGGCAATACAAATGCACGTGATTCTCAGCTTGTCTATGGTATGATTTGGCAAATCAATTATGGTGAGATTCTATATGGGATGATTTGGCAATCAGTGATAGACAGATTTTATGGATTCTATTTCACGGCTGGAGAAATGGCTCGAGCCGTTTTTGCTGGTGGTAAAATATCTATAAATTAACGTGCGTGGCTGACAGAAAAAAACACGTCTTTTGCATGAGCAACTACTGAATATATATTTGAGAGAAAAAGAATATAGTGTGGGTCTTGGAGTGCTATTGTTCAATACACTTTCAAGTTATCTCCAAGAAGTTTTCATCATCATCAATCCTTACGATTAAGGTTCATCTGGTGGATTTCCGGAAGAGTAAATTGGAAGACTCGAGGATTCGAGGCGGCGGCAGTCAAGTGCTTGGTGTGATGAACGTGGATTCGGCAACTGCTTCTTGGATCAATTGAAAGGATTTTCGATTGTAAGTATAGGACGGTTGTAATCGCACAATGATATTTTTAGTACTTGATTCATTCCCGTGGTTTTTGCCCATATAGGGTTTTTCCACGTATATTTGGTGTTCGTCGTATTCTTTGTTTTCATTACCTACTTACTGTTTTGCGTTGTTTATTTTGGCACCGAAGTAGGAATAAGCACTGCGTGAGGCAGTTACCATTTCCTTCAAACATTTGCATGCAAAAAAAAAATGTTTTTTTTTTTTTTCTATTGATGCCATACCCCATTCATTTGTTTGAAAAGCAAAATTTTGAATTGAAACTCATGTTAAACTGGATGAGCCTCATACAAACTACTGTTTTTGAATGTATCCGGCCCAAGCACTCCTTAGCTATTGATTAACCAAGAGGCTTGAACATGGAAAATTTTCTGTGCACAGGAACTGCCGTCCCATGCAAGAAAACTGCCATGCAGCAATGATATAGCATGGCACAGCAGTATAAAAAAAATGATTTTGATTTTTTGTAAAAAAATGTTGGCACACCAAGCCTTCAAAATGATATTAGGTTATCATTTTAGGTGCTAGGACAGCCTCCCCTCATATTGACAAGATCACAGCCACGGAGCCATGAAAATTTTTACCTTTGTGAGAAAATTTTACCGAGAGAACTATGAATGCACGAACACTCTTTCATCCACTGGAAAACAAATAAGGGATGGAACTTGGTTTGCACGGGTTAAAGAAAAGTGATTGGGTTTGCACGGGCTTAAGAAAAAATGTTCACTGTGTTTGGTTAAGAGTTTTGAGAAGAATTTTTTGAGAAATATTTTTGAGATAGTGTTTGGATGGGTTTTTGGAAAAAGTAGTAATTAGAGAGAGGTGTAATAATAGGAGAGAGATAGAGACAGAAATGAGAATAATGATTGTAGAGAGGGGTATGAGTAGAGAGAGAAATGTGATTAATGATTGGAGAGATGAGAGATGGGGGAAGAATCTTTTTGAAATTTTTTTTAGAAATGTGAAGTGAACAAAGTGGTTAGTTTTCCGGGTTTTGGAGTTTTCGGATAAACTCTAGGTGCTTTCGGGTGAGTTTTTGATGGAAATTCTGGATATGGATTCAGTAATGATGAACAAAGGGAATTATTCAACCATTTTCAGAGGCATTTTTCTGAAATTTTCTGGAAGTTTTCAGGAAGTTTTTCGATGTTTTTCAGCTTCAACCCACATCAGGTTTTATAGCCGAAGTAGACCGACTTGGTCGTGGCGGTACTCACGCAAAGGTGTAATGATACCCCTATGGCAGTCTCCGGCGGCCTACAGTGGCTGTAGCTTCAGGTTCTGAACTCTGCAACTCGGATTCCCGTGAAATAAAGGTGGGTGCTAGGGAAAGGCACGGTGGTTATGCTACCGCTGTGTGATGGTACCATACTGCCGCACGGCAGTGTAAGGGAAGAGCACGACAGTCCTGCTATTGTGGTGTATTACATTGTACTTTCTCTTGTCACCTTTGATTTTCCTTCACTCCGAAAGCTCGTGTGTTCATTGTTTTCTCATTTTGATCATGTTTTCATCATCGGAGAATTTTTAATATCATCTGTGGATTAAAATTGGGGTGTCTACAGCTGCCCCTCTTTGACGGGGCTTGATCACCATGAAGTGGTTCGAGTCGCGTCAAAGACAGAGACAACCCAACTCAAGAGTCCGGGATATCCTTAAAAACATGAATGCATGCGGTCGCACCCTTTAGGGTCGCCTACGTGCCTTTTTGAAATGATCAGACCAGTGTAGTTCAGGGGCAAATTCGTATGCTTTTGAAAACACTGATTTTGGCCCATGGTGGCTTAGGCCGAGATAAAAACGAATGATGCATGTTCGCACGAAAATCATGAATTTTAATACCTTTAAGGATTTTGATAAATACCGTTGAGGATATTAGGAAATTGAAATGATTTTTTGAATGCCATTGAGGGCTTTTGAAACATGAAAATGATTTTTTGGAAAATCATTGTCATAAAATGATTTTTATCTCTATAGAGGGGTTTTGCAACATGAAAATGATTTTTTTTTGTTTTCGAAAATCATTATCATAAAATGACTTTTATCACCATAGAGGGTTTTGGTTTTTGCAACATGAAAATGATTTTTTTGTTGGAAAATCATTATCATAAAATGATTTTTATCACCGTAGAGGGTTTTTGCAACATGAAAATGATTTTTTTAAATCATGATCATAAAAATGATTTTTATCACCCTAGAGGGTTTTTGAAACATGAAAATGATTTTTTGAAAAATCATTATCATAAAAATAATTTTTATCACCATAGAGGGTTTTTGAATCATGAAAATGATTTTTTGGAAAATCATTATCATAAAAATAATTTTTATCACCATAGAGGGTTTTTGAAACATGAAACATAAAAATGATTTTTATCACCATAGAAGGTTTTTGAAACATGAAAATGATTTTTGGGACAATCATTATCATAAAAATGATTTTTATCACCATAGAGGGTTTTAGAAACATCAAAATGATCTTTGGAAAATCATCACCATAAAAACGATCTTTTTAGAAAATCATCACCATTGAGGGTTTTTTGGAACATGGAAATGATTTTTGGAAAATCATTACCATAAAAATGATCTTTTTAGAAAATCATCACCATTGAGGGTTTTTTGAAATATGGAAATGATTTTTGGAAAATCATCACTTTGAAAAATCCATTACCATTGAGGATTTTTGGCAAATTAATCACCTTAGAGAATTTTTTGGAAAATCAATACCATAGAGGGTTTTTGAAAAATTGACACCATTGAGGGTTTTAGGAAAATAATACAGTTGAGGATTTTTGAAAATAATACCATTGAGGGTTTTTGAAAATAATACCGTGGAGGATTTTTAAAAATAGTGCACGACCCTGTAGGTCAAAACCGTGGAGAATTTTGAAAACTAATTGATGACCCTGAAGGTAAGTACCATGGAGAGTTTTGAAAGATAGATAACGACCCTGGAGGTCAGCACCGTGGAGGATTGTGGAAAATAATTAATGACCCTGGAGGTCAGCACTGTAGAGGACTTTGAAAAATAAATGACGACCCTGGGGTCTGTCACGCCCTCAAAATTTAAAAGGATAATTCATTAAGATAATCCACGCGAATGGTCAACAAATCCACGAGCCACGTCAAAATCTAAGTAGAATAGTCAAAGTCAACATCAAAATACACCAAGGTCTATGGGTACCCGTACCCCAAAATGAGATAAAATAAGTGTATAGTTATTACAACTCCAATGTCAAAAGAAGAAACTTAATTAAGTTACAAAATCATCTTAACAAAAATACAAGTTCTAATTAAGATGATGATATAACTCCTCCATTAGCTTTCAAAACAATGCAACGTGCACTCCAAGCACTCCATATCATGCTCCTTGGTGGGTACCTGAAATTTGTAAGGTTGAGCACATTAGCCCAGTAGAGAAATATCTAACAATCCTACATGCAATGAAATGTATATGCGTGATAGACAAGAAAGCATAGGACAAGTACAAGAGTTAAGAGAGAGTTTAAACGTAAAAGGACTTGAAAGTAGCACATGAACATATAGTTTTCATTTACTCTCGTCCCTTGTACCCAACTTGCACCCGACACGCTATTTGTGTCCTACACGTTCATTATATGCGTCTCATTCCTTTTAAACATTCAATTATTTTCCGGGCATGCCATATAGGCCCCGTGTCACTCCGGGCATACCCTTTCGGGTCCTGTGTCATCATTACCACATTCATACTTCATTTCATGCTCATTCATATCATTACGGTGTCCATATGTCTCCTCATCTTACTTTCATATGTTAATTTCACGCAAAACTCGTGTTTCGTGTTACCCGAACGTGTCCATAAAGGAGATTTGGACCCAAGTGTCTAGGATGTCAATGTGACCCTCCCGGACCCTAATATGTGACCAACAACTTACGCAAACGAGCCACAATGAACGAATCATGGTTCAAGAAATTTTTCAAAAAAATATAAGGGGTCCTATTGATAGGAGGTTAGGTCCTATTGATAGAAGACGGATCAGATTGACCATTATTGAAGCATCAGAGAGTCCTATTGATAGAAGGTAAAGTCCTATTGATAGGGTGTCAGAGGCTCCTATGGATAGGAGATCATGTCCCATCGATAGAGCAGCCATCAGATTGGCCAGAAAGAAAAGAGAAAGACTCCTATCGATAGGGGATGAAGTCCTATTGATAGGACAACAAAGAGGTTCATACAACAAAGTAACACAACATACCACCAATTTACAAGATTTGCTATTTTCTCCAAATTCAAGCAATGGACAAAAAATGGGTGCAAAGTGAATTTCACACAATTCTCAAGCATTACCTAGAAATCAAGCAACAATGTGTTGAGTTATATACCAAACCAATAGGAGATTAACAAAAGAGCTAGGAGATGATCAGTTCTAACACAAGCTTTGTAATAACCCGAAATTTCGTAAATAAAAATTTCGGTTTATTAATTCGATTAGTTATTTTTAATATCGCTGAATAAAATAATTTATTATTTAGTTTAAATAATTTGAATGAAACTAGATCTAGTTTGTTTATTTCCTTTTATTTATTTTTCCGCGCCGTAAAATCAACGCGTGCACACCGAGTATTTCACTACATCGCATCCGGAAGGCCTACTAATTTTCCCAACTCTTATGTTGTCCTATTTTGACTAGCCTTAGCCTATTTAAAACCCTAATTAGACATGTGTTCAATTTTGTCTTCCTACCAATGTTGACTTTACTAAACCTAATTTGTATTTTTTTTGAATTAATGAGAAGAAAGAAAATTTGACTACTTAACAAGGTAGGCTACTTACTCAATTACAATCTTCTATAAATAGCTCACTCACCTTACTTCATTTCCTCACACCAAAATCTCCCAACTTCTTCACTTTGTGCTTTCTAGTGTTCTTGAGTAAGTTCTTGAGTGTTCTTCTTGAAACTCATCCTAAACCACCACACTCCACCACCCTCGACCACCCCTAGATCTTAGAAAGGTAGAATAAGTTAGCAAGAAAGTGTTCGAGCAAAGGTCGACTAGTCGTTACGCCGCCGGAATTCAACTAGCTTATCGGCTTCCGACTAATCATCGGAATTAAGGTAGATACTTTATCTTAACCTTAGATTAGTATTTACTAGTTCATATTAATTATGTTATTATTTTGCTTAAACGTGCTTAATTATGATTAAATGTGATTATGTTGGTGATTAGTGATTTTATGAACAATTAGACTTTGAAAAACACACTTAGTCATTACTATGCACGATTTGAAATTGACTTATCAAAATGCACCGTTATAATGCCCGATGGACTTTTGGAAACCTAAAATATCCAGTTATAATGTCCGAATGAAAATCGACTTTTCAAATTTACGCCGTTATGCCGCCCAATTGATTTTTGGAAAATAGCCGACTAAACTTTTCTTAAAGCGACTTCAAAATGTTTTGACTGTACTTGGACTGTTGAGATTAACCCAAGGCTAACACCCTTGAGGGTCTGTCAAAAAAGATATGCCTAGCGCTGTCTAAGAAAGGAATGGTGCCAGTAACTGCATTCGTGCGGCCATCCAGCCTGGGACTCTCCTGGTTATCTCATTTGTCTAAAGAAAGTCACCAACGAGATTTTGTACCTAAAGTAACACGGTTATCGTGAAATATTTTTAAACGAAAAGTTTATCTTGAAACGATTTCTAAACGGAAGATTTTTATGTAATATGGCATGTGCATGTTTTCCGAGACGGTACGACACGACATGTTTTTCAAGAAAATGATCGATTGTTTTTACAAGAAGAAATAGAGATGAGAATGAAAATGCTGTTGTAAATAAAATACTGCCATTGGAGTCCCGCCTCAGTTCCCCGGTGTGAACTGGTGGTCAAAGCTCAATGGAACTATACTATAAACAATACTGCCATTAGAGTCCCGCCTCAGTTCCCCGGTGTGAACTGGTGGTCAAAGCTCAATGGAACTATAGTATAAACAATACTGCCATTAGAGTCCCGCCTCAGTTCCCCGGTGTGAACTGGTGGTCAAAGCTCAATGGAACTATACTATAAACAATACTGCCATTAGAGTCCCGCCTCAGTTCCCCGATGTGAACTGGTGGTCAAAGCTCAATGGAACTATACGGTAGTGCTGTTTATAGTTCTCCTCAAATTCCGCGGGTGAATTTGACGGTCAGAACTTACTCAGTACAATACATAGTAAACGGATCTTATAAACAGGCTGTTAAGTTCGGTGCTATAAGAAAACCGGGACTATGTCGTGTGTGACGCGGAGATAGCGGAACTCATACTGCAGGAGTCAGTCTATGGGTGGCCGAACCTTCGAACGGAAAGGTTGGTGACCGTTAGAACGGGGTTGTAGAACGGGCCAATAACTTTCGAGAGATGTGAGATGTTGACATGGTTGGAATTTGAGAAGAATATTGTTAAGAAAAAGTGATATGAGATATTGATACTGTACTCTGATTTTTATTAAAGGAAACGAGATACTGATACTATACTCTGATTTTTCTTAAAAGAAACGAGATACTGATTTTATTAAAGCTGCACTCTGATTTGAAAAGAAATGGGATACTGATTTTATTAAAGCTGCACTCTGATTTGAAAAGAAATGGGATACTGATTTTATTAAAGCTGCACTCTGATTTGGATGTGATACTGATGCATTGACACGCATGAACTTACTGTTTTGATAAATGGTTTTCAACTATTTACCTGCCAACTTTATTGTTCTAGAATTGCTAGTTTAAAGTTGGGGTAGGGTATCTATTGAGCGTCCTCGCTCACGGTTTCGCCCTGGCATAATACCACGATGTTGCTTCGCGACTCTGACGTATTATGCTAGATTATCACGTTGGACAGGAATACCTTTACGGAGAACACGGAGCCGGAGGAGCTGCCGGAATGGAGATCCACCAGGCGGAGGAATTTGCGGAGCCGTAGAACCCACCCAGTCTACCTTTTTGTAATCTGTGAAGGATAGACCATCTATATGTATTTTGGTTATTATTATTACTGTTTAAGACCGACTTTAAATTGTAATAATAATCCATAACGTATCCCAAAAATGCGGGGCGTTACAAGCTTGACTAAAAAATGGGTTTTGTTCAAAGAAATCAACAAGCCAAAGGAGAACTTAGCAATCAAAAGCCTACACACACATATACACCACATTTACACTTAGAAAAGTTAGAAATTTCCCTACCTCCAAGCAAGTCAAGCTCCAAATCAACTAGCAAGCAAAACCCTAGCTTTTCCTCAAGCCCCAACCGGATTTCAAGCTTCCCGGAGTGAAATTGACGTGCACCAAGCTTCCCCACACGTAGAGGGACGAATTTTAGAGAAGGGGTGTGAAGGAATTTGGTGGGAGAGGTGTAAATCTTGAAGAAAAGTTGAAGAAGATGAAGATGGAGAGAAAGAGAGATAGGGCTGGGTCTGATTTTTGGGGAGGGGGAGTGTGTCTCTCTCTCCCTTATAGCCACACATACACACACATGTAGGAAAATCACATGTCTCCTCTATTTCTCTCTACCCAAACCGTGATCAATCCACTATCTTCACACTTAACAATGTTCACTTAGTTTCGATCCATTAAATCAGGATCGCTATCATAACCTCAAGGTAAGCCAACTTGAACGACGACAATGAAACTAGATTCCCTACGGTTTCGTTATCAAACATATCTGATTTGTACCCAAATGCTCTAACATTCCCTTCTCGTCATAATAAGTAACATCTTGCTAAGCCTCCCATTGTCTACCCATCATTCTATAGTCATACTAACTACACATTCAAGTTCTTGTTTCTTAGGTTATCACATTAACATTCCAAGATACTAGAATCTATAGTCATTTACTCAACTCCCTTTTAGACCTCGACCTTGGTAATCCATCTTAACATACAAATTTCTTACATTTCTATACACCATGTTCCTATAATATCTCTGACACACTAGTCTTACAAGAACATGACCCAAAATTTTATGGAGCATCGTTACTCATTCATCTTGCAACACACTTCAAGTATCCTAAGACATACCAATTAGTCTAATGAACGACGAAACCCAAACTTTACTCTATAACATATATCCTCAATTTACAATACTTGAGTTCGAACACGTCAGGCGACTTAATTCCTCTCTACTCACGATTTATGACACATTTATCTCATTATTACATTTACCCGGCAAGTTATAGGTTTCTCTAAACATAGCCTCAAGTTTTCTCACCAAATTTCTACTCATCACGTGACCAATCCAAATATGATATACTGTGTCTACATTCTACCCTAACCATCACCAAGGTTCCAAATCTTAGCGTGAAAACCAAATTATAAGTCAAAATTCTAAATGTCAGACACACCTACGGCAAAACTGGTCCCTATCAACTAACTTCTAGAAACTAAAGGAAGCAGTACATCTAGTTCTCATAGTGAATCGACCCATTACACTAGCATTAGTTTTGTCATCTTACTTCCCGACACGTGCTCATGTGAAATTTGCGTGTGTATTAGTTTGGGTCGTAACATACATAGATCTCTGGTTCAAATTCGAGGCATCCGCATAGTTGACATACGAGTACTAATTGGGCTTCATCATTCGCTACTACAATAAGCTTACCACTATTTAACGACTTCAAGAAAGTTTAAACAAGAAACTTATATAGCCCACATAATGAATTTGTTCTATGCTATTCATACATGAAACATACAAACACAAATCAAGCATCACAAATTTCAAATAACGGGTTGTACAGAATAAACACTTCTTCCGTAATACGTTGATCATATATCCATCTGGTGCCCTTTATTCATCTTTTCACACAAGTACACACTCAATTCCGGTGTCCCTTGATCGAGTTGCCATACAAGTACACACCTGATCTGGTGTCCCTTGGCCGTGTTCCTCCAAAATTTCTCATGACTTATCACAATCACACCTCGACACACATGAGTACCTATCTTACCACCCTTTGCGTGACAGTACTTTTCAACGGCATTAACTTTGATTAGACCATATAGAATGCACCAAATACAAAATATAAAATGATTTCTCATAGCATAACAACTCATTCATGTCCTTGTAGCTTCAATGTACAAGTATCATTCTCATCTGTCATGTCTCGGTCTTATTAAACACATCATCCTCATATTTCACCTCACAACAAAACAAGGTACAAAATCCTTTCTACTCACGATTTACCTTCCCCTCAAATTCGTCATTTCAGTTACATGTTCATTTGTTTCCTTAATAAGTTAAATATTTGTTAGGTTTCCTTTCACACAGGAGTACGTTTATAAATCTTTCTAATAATTCACGACATCAAACACTGCTTTCCACGACAATCATCATGTACTCTACAAACACAAATGAAATCATTACTTATAACATGCAAGAGACTTCTCTTGCAAGTACCACCCCATTTTGATAACCTAGTAAGAAACGCCTCATCTCGCCCCTTTAAAACATGCCCTATATATATATAGGATCCCGTTCTACTAAGGACTCTCTCAAACTCGTAATTTGCGGACCTTATGGATCGGGGTCGAATCTTGACGATCCGAACCGCTCAATGTGTTTAAAATGTGATTTTAAGGGTCACCGCAAGGATTCGTCCAAAAAAACACTCGGAAGGGCTTCATTCGAGCATTTTTTGATAAATGATATATGTACGGTTATTATGAAAAACCGCTCGGATGACCCTTTCGGGTATTTTGTTTTGTGATTCCTCGCGTTGGCCATGAAAAACATGTTTTAAACACATTGAGCGGTTCGGATCGTTGAAATTTGGTCCGGAAAATTAAAAAAGGGGTGGTCCTCACGGAGGAGATCTTTGAGGGAGTCCTCAATAGAACATCTTCCATATAGGATCCCGTTCTACTAAGGACTCCCGTTCTACTAAGGATTTATATATCCTTCATTTGAATCTTCTAACATAAAATTAAACTCACATTTGCCACTATACTTATCAACAAAACTTACAAGGGCGTAATCTAACTTCGAATAAATTTTACCCAAGTCATCGACCAAACCCCCAGAATACAAGCTAGTTCTAGTTTAGCTAATAAATAAGTTCAATCAACGTCTAGGAATGATCAATCCCAACTAAGCAAGTTTGGAAACTCAAAACCCAACACATCACTCCTTAATCCTCAGGGATATTATACTCGTTACCAGTCCTACGATCCAACAGATTATCTCTTTGCTAATACCTCGCCCACCATCAATTATGGCATGCGAGAGCACATCACGAAATGACTACTCGGCACACACATTTAATTTTCCCTCACCCTACCTTATTATAATTGTCCAAATCTCGACTCCGAACTGGAAGTCCACACAACTCCATACTCCAAACAACCAAGCACTATAATCTCTAGTTTTTAGTCCCTAAATAAACTTCTACGTAAAACCTAGCGTCGAGTAAAACCTAGCGTAGATTTATCCTCAATTTCTAATGGAGGTCCAAACCCAATCATCGGCCCCCATATCTCCCCATGGTTATAAAAATATAGTTTTTTTTTAAACCATTTTACGAAGTACAAATACCTCTCTATGAAAACTTATAAATCTTTCATCTTACATCGGTATCCACTATCCACATTCTAAGAATCATCCATTTTTCAACGCTACAAGCCAAAGAAGCTCCATCTAAAAGAAATAAAATTTCAACCCTACCAAGGACCACCCTGCACATAATATCACATAATTTGTTAAAAACTTTAGTGTGTTTCTGGCTAAAAATTATATATCAGAATAAATAAATAAAATTTTTATTTCCATCTCTAAGCCCTTGATTCCAATATTCACTTCAACTAAAACAATTTCACCCAGTCTACTGGGACCCCCAACTTCAGTATGTTACGAGTAGATAATGATGATCATCCCAAATAATAACAACTCACAATAGATCTCATCGGAATAGAACAAATTCATAACGAATTTAGACAAGCTCAAATTGCAAGACAAACATTTCAGCTAATAGATTCTTGCTCTTGATTGCATCAAATACCCTTGCACGTTAGTCATATGATAGAAGAATATTTGCTAAAAGAATGCGAATTTTGTTTTCTTTGTGGTGTAGAGTCCAAAAACTTCTACTCTAGATGTTCAACCGTGAAGTCGCGGTGGCCAGCCATACTTCAAGTTGAATATCTGGAAGTAGATCTTTAAAATCCCCTTCTTTTTTTTCTTATTTTTTTGAACAAATGATTTCCACATAAGTCATCTATAATCATGGTTAACCATTAACATGTCACTAAATTGTCACTTCGTGTGAACACATCAGTTACACCCAAAAATTTAAATTTCACCGTTCAACATGACATAGTAACATCACTTATCATGCAGTACTCTACTACTTTCACATCGACAATAATCGCTCCACCAACCCTTTACCAATCACTCGAAAAAGAATGCTACATTCTCATTAGAGCATCATATCAAATGTTCCGGCACCTCTAGCCATCACCGTTCGCTCGTAGAATACCCCTCATTATTGTAAGGACACGTGTAAAAAAAATAACAATACTTTTTGGAGAAGTTTCGATTTGGCCGATAAAAAGTCCCAGTAGTTATTCCTTGGATTTTTCTAATCACATTGGTATAATTGGAAGTTATTTTTGAGTTAGGCAAAGTCATCTTTCGCCTATTTTATTCGGATTTTTTACCTCAATTTCCTTGAATTTCATGTTTTTCCCAATTTGTGTGGGTTTTCTCACTTTGATTCTTTGATCTATGAATTTGCTTGTTGTTCGGTGAAATTGGGAGTGAAATTGACATCCCTCCATGTTTAATTGTTGTCTAGCATTTCCAATTTGAGCCTAAACTATCTCAATTGTGATTAGTTTGAAATTCCACACCCTAAGGGTGAAAATCTGCAATGTTTACTGTTCTTAGCTGCTGCCTCTATAATTTCCAGCCACTGCCCCTGTTTTTGGGGTGGTTTTCGGTCACCCTTTGATGTCCGTTTTATCCCCGATCGCTTATACCTTCATAAAATCGACTTTTGGCATCACTTTCAACCATGTTTGACTCGAGAACTTTGATTTTATAAACAAATATGCCATTTTACATCACATGAAAGTTTGATGGTTTTTAGAAAGTGTCACGCCCTCCTTTTTACAAAACATAAACAATGAAATTTCAACAATACATAAGTCAAATGATGAGATTTCCATAAATCCATGTCAAAAGGTTTCCATAAAATAAAGTACATCATTAGCCCATTGGCTATCAAATGTTCGGGCACCCTTGCCCCAAAGGTGAAATCGAAGTAGTATCCCATAAGTTATTACAAATCCATAGTAAAGAAAAAAGATAGTGAAAAACTAGAGTTACATTATCATCTCCCCAAAAGAAAATTTAATTCATAGAAGATGAATAAAATAACTCCATGCCATGTATGCTCATCATCCAAGTTATGCACTTCAAACCATGCACAATCAAAGCTGTGTACCTGAAAAGGGATAGGGTGAGCACACGCGTTCGTAGGAGAACTATTCTACTAACGCTAGGTGTATAAATATGATGCATGCACATGGAGGCAAGATATATCCAAAGGATGTTCATGTGCGAGTCCAAGTATCCAAGTAAAAGAGAAGGGATTTTTGAAAGTTGCTTTTTGAAAGTTGCAAAGTACCCAAGTGACTACCACGTATCCACCCACCATTTCATGTGTTCAAAGTAATATCAAGAGTCCAAAACGATTTCAAGGTGTCCCAAAGTAGCCATTGATTCATTAGGTTTGTCAAAATCACCAATAAGTATAACACGTGTCCAAAATCATGTCCAAGTGTCCATTGTTACCAAAATACCATATGTACCTCAGAACACTTTCATTTCCTAGTACTCAACACCACCCAGGTTTCCATTTTTGTTTCATCAAAACTACCCAAGTTACTCACACAAATTCAAAACCAAGTCCACAAGTCGAGTTTCGACAAAACACCATAGATAGTCCAAAAGCTAATTTCTCATTTCTTTCATTGAAGAAAAACTATCATTTTCATTAGAACTAGGGATTAAATCCCTCTGCCGGATTCCATAGGCTCCGCGTGCCTCTGGCGGGTTTTGTGGGCCCCGCGTGCCCCTGCGGAGTTCTATAGGCCTCTCTTGCCTCTGCCGGGTTCTGTAGGCCCCGCGTGCCTCTGTCGAGTTCTGTAGGCCTTGCGTGCCTCTGCCGGGTTCTGTAGGCCCCGCATGCCTTTACAAAAAGAATTAACCAAATGATGGCATTGGTTTTAAGCAAATCATTTTCCAAACATTCTATCCAAATTCCATGACAAGTCCATTTTTTTTCAAAGTTCATTTCACCATTTCACATCTTTCGATAAAAAGGGGTTATGCATACACCCACGCACGCTTTCTAAAACCCTTCAAACTTTCATGTGACGTAAGATGACATATTTGTTCATAAAACCATAGTCTTCGAGTCAAAACATGGGTGAAAATGATGTCAAAGGTCGATTATATGAAGTATTGAGCAATCGGGGACCAAACGGACATCAAAGGGTGGCCGAATGCCACCCAAAGAACAAGGATAGCTGCTGGAAATTACAGAGACAGCAGCTATGAACAGTGAACAGTGCAGATTTTCACCCTTAAGGTGTGGAATTTCAACCCAATCACAAATGAGATAGTTTAGGCACAAACTAGAGATGCTAGGCAACAATTAAACATGGATGGAGGTCAATTTCACTCCCAATTTCACCAAACAACAAGCAATTTCATAGATCAAAGAATCAAAGTGGGAAAACCCACACAAATTGGGGAAAACATGAAATTCAAGGAAATTGAGGCCAAGAACCAATTATATTCAACAAATCACATGCATACAAGTAGAGAGAGTAGACATTGTTCCCCTACCTCAAGGACTTGCTTCAAAATGGTGGAGAAATGAAACCCTAGGTGTAGAAAACCCCAAATCCCGAAATGTGAGCTTCCGGTGCGAATCCAAGGTGAACCGAGCTCCCCATGACGCGTAGAGCGTGAAAATAGCATTGGTTCTTGAAGAGGTTGAGTGGGGAGGGAGAGTTTTAAGCTTGAAGTGTGCAAAAATGGAGGAGAGGAGAGAGGGAGAGGGAGCCGATCGGTGGAGGAGAGAGGGAGAGTGAGATATTTTATGTTTTTGCAAATTTGCCCCACACACTACTTATTATAACCCCCTAATTACACCCCACACCCAAATGTCACTTGTGTATATAATATGTGACCACAATACTTATTTTCATAAATCAAACTTAAGTAAAGACTACTTTAATTTATTTATGAAAATAAGGAAGTACCCCCCATTTGAAAACAATGCCATTTCCAAATTTTGAAATTTTAATTACATCGAAATCTCATCCCCCCACTTTTAGTGCAATACTGAAAAATGACAGATTTTTCTCCGAATAAAATAGGCGAAAGATGACTTTGCCTCACTCAAAAATAACTTCCAATTATACCATTGTGATTAGAAAAATTCAAGTAACAATTACCAGGACTTTTTATCGACCAAATCAAAACTTCTCCAAAAAGTGATTTTTCATATGGGTCCTTACATTCTACCCTCCTTAGAAAAATTTTGTCCTCAAATTTAAAACAACAATGTTCTCTAAGCGACTTTATGCATGATATGTAATGTGCACTTAACTTCATAAGCTCGTGAAATGTGAAAATTTAAACCAAGTATTCACATAGCTCAAATTGCAAACGTGTCCATATACTAAAGGTTTCACAAGATCCCTGGATTTGTAGTAACAGTCTCACGCAGTTCCCGAATAAAACCGTATGCCTACCTCGGTCCTTATACAACTCTAAATTCTCAACTCGCGACCCCAAGAACTCAAGCCAACTCACATCAACACAAAACCTTCAAGACCATACACGAACTCAATTTAAGTACAACAAAATCGATTATCCTTGTTCAACTAGCTCAACCACACCTCAATCCAGATACACTTAAAACCGAATTCTCACAAAATAAGTTCCACGATGGTAGACGTTAATAGAACAAAACACATCTTTTCATAATAACAGTTATTTACAGTCAAGTATCTTTGCTTTTTGACTTCTTGACATGTTACGCTTGATGGTAGATTTGCTAGATTGTACGGTACTTATTGAGATTTTGAATAAATCTGTTTTTGGTCTGGGGACTCGGATTATGAGTTGGTACAGTTGATTTATTGATTTTGAGTTGTATTACTATGTGCATGTTGGTGGCTCATAGGAATTATATTTGGTTAAACTCTAGAAACCTGTGTAGGGTAAGTGTCCTTAATCCTTAGGATTAGTAGCCCAATATCTGGATTGGGAGTTCTTGAATACATCTTAGGATGGTTATTGTTATCGGTTTATATCTTCTTTGGTTATTTGAGATGAGCATAAGTTTTGTTTGATAACTTATCGTGTTGAACTGTTTGGGCTATTTGTGTTTGATTTTGGCTTGATATCTGAGAAGTAAAAGCTACTTGGTATTCTCTTAGAATTCTCCTTTGGGATTGTTTGAAAAGTGACGAAAATGTATACTCATGTTTTGTACATTTTGCTTATGATTTCTTGTCTTCGCATTTAGCATGTTTCCTTTTGAGTTTCGACTCACTCTGTATAACCTAACTTTTTTTTTCTTTGGTCATGAGAGAGCATAAGATTGCATTTGAGTCTATTTAAAACACAATTGGAAGTTTAGGGGTGTAAGTGTAAAGAGGTGTGTGTATATTAGCATGTGTAATGCTTCCATTTTTGCAAAAAATCAGCCAAAGCTCTCTCTTTCTCTTCCTCTCTAAAAAATCTTCCATAAACAAACCTCAAATCTTCCATTTTTGCAAAAAAATCAGCCGTAAACACACCTCAAATCTCAACCAAAATCAAATCCCTTAAAGGTTCTACCATAAAATCTTCTCCTCTACGTGATTTCAAGCTTGGGTTGCGATGGTTTTACCTTGAAAAGAGGCATTTTAGGTTTGGAAGCTCAAGAACTTAGGGTTTTCCTTTCTCAACTCGTTTGAAGCTTCAACCTTGAGGTAGGAGAACAATTTCTACTCCCTCTAGTTGTATCTATGTGATATATTGCACATACCTTGTTCTTGCTCTTCCAATTTCTCAAAATCATGTTTCTCTCTCATAAATGGGTTTTGTTCAATTTGGTTTTGTGATCTGTGGATTGGGTTGTTGTTTGATGTTGTTATTGGTTGTTTTACCCTCCCTCCATGCCCATTAGTTGCTTGACATTCCCAATTTTTGGCCTAAAACATCAAAATATGACTTGGGATGAAGTTTCATGCTTTGGGAAAAATTCGCAGAAAATCTGGGTTTCCCCAACCAGTCGTGCAAAGACCTCCAACCGGTTGGGCTTTTCTAAAAAATTGTTCTTGTCTCTGTCTTGGCCCAACCAGTTGGGCAAAAACCTCTGACTGGTTGGGAAACGCTAAAATACTATATTTTCATCCTTTATCCTCCCCTTGAATATTTGACACATCGTACACCCCTCCAACTTTATTTTGGCTACATTTGGGTAATCTAAGGAGTTGGTTTGACATTTCATTGCAAATGATAACAATGAGACAAAATATGAAGTTTTAAAATGGGTTTTGAATCAAAAGTGTTTTATGGATATGCCTTAAAGCTAAAGTAAGTCACGTTATAATAACGTTGGTATACCATTATATTGTTATTGTTATTACCAGCGTAGCAGAGCATGGTGAACGTGGCCTGTGAAACACGGAATATACTATTCTTACAGGATGGATAAGAGTCTTTGGGACGTATAAACCCTAGTATGGGTTACCGGGCCTAAAACTTCCTGATATGTGTATAGATAGAGTGCATAGAGGAGTTTAAGTACTTAGCACGTATGAAACACTCAAGATTTAATAAAAGAAGTTTTCATGAATGAAGATGACAAGTTTATAAATGTTAGTATATGGCTTTTTAATTTAATTCATATATCAGTCATAAGTCATTGCTTTTCAAAATGAAACATCGTATTTATCAAATCACTGTGCTTGTCTCATGCCCATTTCACGTGCCCTTTGTCATCTTTATACACCTAGCGTTAGTAGAATGGTTTTCCTACTGGGCTAGTGTAGCTCAACCTATCAATTTTCAGGTACACGGCAAGGCATATGAGATGGATGCATGAAGTGTGGATGCATAGCATTGGATTTCATCGAGGATGGAGTTATTTTCCCATCTTTGTCTCATATTTTTGAAAGATAGTTTTGTAACTTCTATTTGTTAATCTTTTGACTATTTGGCTAATGTAATAACTCTTTAAACTTGATGCTTATGCTTTTGGGTTATGGGTTCTAGTTATTAGAACCCATTGAATTATTTAAAGTGAGAATGTATTATTTTGGACTTTGGCTATTCAAAAGAAAATTACTAGACTTTTGACTTGTCCCACGTGGATATTATCTATATTTGGTCTATTAAATTTGTGGGTGTGATAGTCTGTCTGTCTCCCAATTTTGAGTTGTTTGGGAGAAAAATGTTGAAACTGTGTATTAGTTGCTAGAAATTATAATTTTGATGCCAAAATCACCTTTGTAACTGCAGGAAATCACCGGTAGTGCAGTATTTTGAAGAATATATGCTGAAATTGGATTTCTGGGTTGCTGAATCTGTAATTAGCTACTGGAACTTGGTCGTCGACGGAGTGGAAGGCGTCCTCGTCGGTGTGGTTAGCGGCGTAGGCAGTGGTGGTTGGGTGGCAGCCCTCTCCTCTACCCTCTTCCCACCTTGCGGGATGTCTGAGAAATTGGGGAAGGGGAAAGCGTACTCTGAAATTTTTTATTTTTAATGGGTAGGGCCCAAAACGACGTCTTTTTGGGGCCGTTGTGGCCATGCGTTGTGTATGTATCATTTTTGCTTTTTTACCTTCTCTCTCTTTCCAGATCGATGAAACTCATCCCATCCCATCCGATTCACTACTCTCTCTCTCTCTCTCTCTCTCTCCAGATCGACGAAACGGAAAATCTGAAACCCTCGTCTGTCTCCCTCTCTGCCACGCCCTCACACACACGCCAATACCGCATCGTCTTCCTCTTCCCCCCTTTCTTTATCATCCACGTCGTATACGAGATTTCTGTCCAGTTGGGCAAACATGGGGCCTTCATCGCCGTCATGGGTCAACGGACAGAACGTTGTTGACGACGTTGCCGCTGCTCTCCGATCTCAAGGAATCAAAGTACTTCGATTTCTCATCCGAGTTTCCTTTTGGTTGATCAGAAAATGGAAGAAAACAAAAAGCAAGTGGGATAAAGGTGTTCATTCTCAATCTGCGTGTATTGGTCGAAAGATTAGAAGTTTCGTTTTTTTCTTTCTTAATACATCAGGATTACGTGGTACTTTCCTTTATTATTTGTATACTAGCGGATGCCCGTGCCTAAAGGCACGGCTCGAACAATTAGCGTGCACCCTAAAAACATTAGAGCTGCATTAACCTTGGAGGAAATAACAATTCGATGTCAAAAAGACGTAATTTTATGTCCACCTTAAAAACATTAGAGCTACATTAACGTTGGAAGAAATAACAAACATTGAAAAAAATGGCCTCAAACTCTAATTTCAAAAAAAAAAAAAAGCCACTACAATAGAATCCAATATCATAAGAAAAGAGTGACCTCATTAGATGGTTAAGTGCATCCTCCTCCAACTGCAGTTTTTCAAAACCTAAATCTAGCAATGCCTATATCTATTTAAGTGACAAAACTCAAGGAATTATAACGAATGTCCGTGCCTAAAGGCACGGCACGTCGAGGTTGGTTGACTCAACTTGATGAACTACCGTTTTGCCTCAATGGCTTTTGTTTTTGTTGTTCAATGGCTTCATGCTAGTGTTGTGGTTTTGTCCTAGAAGTTGCGGAATTTGCATTTTAAACACAATTTAACTAAGAGTAACTAAGAGTGCCTTGACAAAAATTAAAAAAGAAAATGCGGACAAATCATCTGAACAGTAAAGTCACTACTTCTAGGTCGTCAAATGCTACAAATGATTATCATATCTCCATCGAATCACCAAATCACCAAATCATACTTGGAAATGATTCAAAGTGCAGGGAAAAAAATTAGTCAAGCGTAGTGGTAAATTTCTGATGGAAGGACAACTGAACCCCAACAAACATAAGCGGTGGTGGAGTTGGCCAAACTAAACTTTTCCCATCCTTTCACAACATCATTATATCACTCCAATATGGTGAAAGTTCATGGCTTTGAATATAACTAATGAACTAATATAGTGGATTCAAGGTATTTCACTCGCCCAAACTATACTTCCACAACCGGAGAAAGTAAATCAACCAAGTATAGCTCAAAGTGATAACAATCTATTTCTCCTCCCTATTTTAGCAAGAAAAAAAATAAAAATAGAATAGAATGGCCAGCAAGTTGGTGAAATGAAGTGATAACAATCTATTTCTCCTCCCTATTTTAGCAAGAAAAAAAATAAAAATAGAATAGAATGGCCAGCAAGTTGGTGAAATGAACTGTGTTATTTTTTTGAATTCATTCGCTAAAAATGGCTAGATGGAGCAAACATATGAAAAAAAAAAAAAAAACACCCACAACAAAGACACCAAAATTACTCAAATCCTCTGAAAGGAAACCAGAAAAAAGAAGTTCATGAAAGAGGAAGAGAGGATCACACCCACTTGGTAAGGAAAAAGAAGTAACTCCATGGAATAGCTTATCTCACCTGGTAAGAAAAAGAAAGGCAGTAAAATATCAAATCAAAGCATGGAAGATGAAGTATACGATGCATAAAATTTAGTTTTATCAAATCAACTTGATTTTTGTATTTGTTTGTTTGCTATTACACCCACCGCAAATACACCCACCGCAAATACACATTTTAACCAGGATTCCTTTCAAACAAATCTACGCGCAAAGGGAAAGATTGACGTTATGGAATCCATTTTCCACAGTTTCGAAATGGGAGACACGAAAAGAGATGTATGATAATGGCTGCCCAATTTCATTCCGGGTTGCGATGAGAAGAACAGGATTATCTAGCAACACTGAGAAAGGAAGAGTCAACCTGAAAATTCCAAATTGGGGTTCCACGATCTCTCTATTACGTTGCGTCGTACCTTTAGGAATTGCTCATGCGTAAAGGCACGATGCATCGTATTTTCAAGCATAAATAACCCATTTAACATTTGCTAGAAATCATTCGAAGCTACTGCTTTAGTTCCATAAATAACCCACGATGCAAATAACCTTCCGTAATCAAATAACTTGTGCTAGCCTGGAGCAGTTATAACACTAAGATAGTACAATAGCATTTCATGTTTTGAACATTAATTCGTACTTATACACCAACTTCAGCATCAAAGCTGTCATTTCCAGTCATTTTCTGCAGGCTACTGTGAACAAATTTTCCATTTTGAAAGTGCAGTCTCGGATATTATTCCACGGCTTCCATGTTGTAGCAATTAAAGCATGATCTTAGCTCTTGTAAATACAGATACGAAAAGACTCCATATAAACCACATTGGTATGAATAAAACCATCAATTTCAAGAGAAGACAAAAATACCGTATAATTTAAAATGTTCTCATGAGACGCAGAAGATGTAGAGTTAGCTTTGACCTTGATGGCTCCTCCATAAGTTGCTACCTGTAGTATCGGAAAAGCAATCAACTTTCATATGTAAGCTAGTGACTACTTCCCATAAATGCACTGGTCAATGATTATGTCAAAGTTAGGTAAGACTCAATCAAAATTAATCATGAGTAGGCCAATTATGAAAGAAAATCTTCATTGACTTTGGCATCAAAATTACTTGAGGACCAAAAAACACCATTACAGATTACTCCACATTCATCTAACAACATAGGTTTGCTCTTCAAAAAATACAAAACATAGGTTTTGTAAAAGTCTTTAATGGTGTGAAGGGGGAGGGTGTGTGACCATCTAGATTAGTCATGACGGAATGAAGCTTGTAAAAATCAATAAGAAGAAAAGGTTTCGTAAGAATGAAATGTTTTCCTTTACATGGGTTTCTATTCCTCACATATAGGAAGTTTGGCCCTCGGTTTCCCGTTATTTTGAATCCTACAATTTTGCGGGACGAAAAATTAGAATATTCAAAGAAAATCCTCGTCACATTTCACACTACTTAAATCTAATGACATATACAACGGGAATGAATAAGAAAACCTACAACAACAACAAAATACCGAATGAATGAGCTGGGTCATCTAGACATTAAGATAAGCTACACATATTCGATTCTGTAAAAGGCTTAATGGTAATATCCTCCAAAACCTCAAGGATTCCTCCTCTTTGTCTTCCTTTTTCTTATATATGAGGAGTCAAAATAAAGTCCCAATTTTGGAGAGTGTAAATAAAGTCCATTCTCACCAATCAGATAAAAAAAACAACAAAAACAATGGAATTTTTTTAAAGCTCATGCAACCATATTTTAGAAACAATGTATGCTTATGGTGATTGCCAACAAAATATATATAAAGGTATCCCATATATTTTACTACGCTTAATCATGTTATTCTGAAGGAATTTGCATATTTGAATATCCCCACGTATCCGTGTGTTCGTGTTGCATCATACCAATATCCCCACATGTCCGTATCGCCTCATACCTGTGTCCTGTGTATGTAGCCGTACTTATTGTACGAAAATTGTAGACCATGTAAAAATTCTAAATAACCGGAGAAAATTAGTTAAAATATCTTCGGTGTTTTCCACATGAGCCTATACACATCATTTCAATTTTCGTTCATTCTAAAGTGAAACAGAAATCACCGGGTCCTCCAGAATTTATAGACTGAACTTCCCCCAAGTCGTAAACACTTGTATTTTCCTTCAAAACTCAACCCAAGCATCCACATTCCCCACCACAAAACACCCACAAAAAACAGAGTATTAAAAGATTGTAAACCCACTGATTTTTCCACACCAAATATGTACTTTTTCGTTGTTTCTTTGAGTTCAAAGAAAACGTCCACCAAATATTACCCAAAAATTCCATGTTGTCAGAGTTTTATGTGAAGCATTGCCTTGCTGCGTGTACGGTAAAGTTCCATGCGATCAGAGTTCGACTCCCGCGCCCTCCATTTTATTTACTCAAAAATTAATTTACCCAAAAAAGTACTCCTATATGCAAACCCACCCAAAAAACAGAGTTCTAGATAACCCACAAAATTATTCACATCAAGATTGAACATTTCAGCGGATTAAAAACAGAAAAATAAGTCCGATTGGAGAGGAGGAGAGTACTGATTGGAGAAGAGAGTTACCTGTAATGATGCCAGAAGAGGGGAGTGATCGGAGAGGATGAGGGAAGTAGAGATCAAGGAAATATGGATTTTGATTGGAATGGTATTATGGTAATGGGTTTTTCCGTTTGACGATTGAGCATAAATTGGTTTTTTCCTTTCAACGTTGGAATGGGAATGGTTTGAATTTCTCAAATGAGGTTTTTGCATTTCCCGAGCAAAGAAAGAATGAATGGGTTCTGCAATTTTGGGTTGCGTACAGGGGCTTTCGTTTCTTTGCTGCCAATGGATGAACGCCCATATCGTGCCCACAAATTCACTGCAAGCCTCTACAAATTTCACAATGGTTCACACATTTCATCGAACATTTGGAATGCTTAAAAATACATGAGCAAAATGAAGATGCGCCGGGGGGGGAGCGAAACAGATACGGAGAAGAGTGAGGACTGTTAGGCTTACCCTGCCTTTGAGGACAAAATGCCGGCGGTGGCCGATTGCGATGTCTGTTCCACGAACTCAGTGTTGATGTTTGCAATGTGATTGTCGAGAGAGAGAGGGAGAGAGGGAGCGAGGGAGAAGGGGCTGGAGAACGTAGGTTTGATAGTGAGAGGGTACTGGTGAACGTGGGCGTGGGAACTGGAGTACGTGGGTGGGAAATGAGTAAAACATGGAATTGGTTTTGTGCAGTTAAAAGGGGAGGCATCAACGGTGGGTATTGACTCAATACCCATGGGCAAAATCTCAGCCTTTAAGAAGTTACACTTGCAATCTGAGCCCTTGAATTAAGATCCAATGGTGCAAAATATAAAGAATTCAAAAACTGTGCTTCCTTTTATTATATAGACTAGAGGTTGGGGCACGCGCGATGCGTGTGCACGTCGAACTTTGACAAATATATTCACAAATGCTTCGCCTTTTTTTTTTTTTCATTGCGCATCACATTATCTTTTACTTTTTGTTTGATCATGTGTGCATCGCATTATCTTTTACTCCATGGCAAGAAACAAAATACTGTGACCATGATCAATAAATAATTACATTGCATTTTCCGTTAGTGTTTCATCCATCGTAGTATCTCATCTTGACAATTATCCTGAACCGAAACGCACAATTTTTCTATATTGCGTACCTGTATGACAGCAAATGATCCAAATTCATGTTAAGTATATTAGAAAGCAAGTAATTTCCACACCCATTTTTTGATAAACCCATCTTTTTTGTCTTTTAGTGAAATTTTATGCGTAATGGTTTCACTGAGGCTCCGTTGGTGTCGATGTAAAACATTGTACAGTCAATTCTCTACCCAAAAAAATTTATACAGTTACACTATAGCGTTATCGTCAACATTAACTTCTCTCATCTTTAATTGCTTTTGTATTCCCGTTAAAAATTTGAAAAAAAAAGGAAAAAGCCAATTGCAGTGAATAAAATTATACATGTGAAGTTGAAACAAAAAAGAAATCATGCAAAGAAAATTTATAAAAAAAGAGAGAAAACAAAAGTAGTAGAAGCAAATAAAAGAAGTGCAAAAGGGTAATACCTAGTAGAAGACTTTTTTTTCTTCCGATGGGTTGTAAACTGCCGTTCCAATTGCAAGTCACAATCCGCAGTTTGCATCCACAGGACCAATTCCATTAATTAACAGAAAAAAAGAGAGGAAATTGTGATACATGGAGAGAGAGAGAGAGAGAGAGAGAGAGAGAGAGAGAGAGAGAGAGAGAGAGAGAGAGAGAGACACGATAGGATATGCACATGTAATGGAAGATGTAGCATAAATTCTGATTGAGAAATCGAATGATCAAACCTGATTGAGTGATTGCGAACATAGCAGTGAAAAGGGAGGATTCTTCCGAGTAACCGCTCTTCTGCGTAAACAGGAGATTTGAGGGGGGCGTGGGTAATGGGTATGGCAGTTGGATTTGAGGGGGGCGTGGGTAATGGGTATGGCAGTTGGAGTTTGGGGTGAAGAAAAAACAGTTTCTTTGGGGGTAATAAGGGAAATTACAATTGTGACAGGGCTTCAAAATTGGGTTACACCAAACTTGTGCTCCCCCTTTCTATATTAGAAATTAGAATAGATAGATCTTCCTCGAGATACATTGTGTTTCTCCGTTTTTTGGGAAAAACTCAATGGCGCCGGTGATTGTTGCGCAGGCGTGCCAGGACTTGTCGACGTCCAACCTGTAAAGAGGCGTGAGCACCTTGATTCTTACTTCTAGTTGTAGCGATTGTGTTCAGCCCAAAGGGCGAGGCCGAATGATGGTTCGTGGTTTGCCTCGGTGCGAGGACTTAAAATTTTCCAACCGTGTGAGAAAAGAGAAAAATTAAACTAAATTAACTTCATTAAATCGGATTAACAAAGTTGAATGGTGAACAAGGAAATGGAAAATGAAACATAAATTTAACGATTGGAGAGAAGCGCTGGGCTTTTTGGTGTTGGAACCTAAATAAACATGCTAATCTGATAAATTTGGCCGGAGCCGAAAAAAAGATAATTTGATAAAGGAAGCGCTGGGCTTGGTGGTGTGTGAACCCTTTTTTCTTCATCGATTCTTGTATTTATTGGTGAAAACACAACTGCCGAGAGTCTTGAGGTGTGCTTCTTTCGCATCTTGAATGCTACCAAGTGTCCCATGCATGCCCACGTTTTCTTCCCTCCATGATTGTCACGGCAGTTTGTAGCAGTTATTACAAATGGTTGAGCAAAATCTAATTGTGCATGCAATTCACTCTCCCTTTTCCCGTGCAAATCAAAGATAATGGGCGAGATCATGGGCTTGAAATTGATCCTAAGGATGCCACATGTACTGCATCCAATTTCAATGTGGAAGTACAACTACTTCCTAGATCATGGGCCATGTACACCAATTTTTGTAGCAATAAGTTACATGTCCCAAGAAAATGGATCACAGCTTCTCCCAATAATTTAATTTTAAATTACTCCTGTTAAGTAATTTATAGGCTAGAATTGAGGCATGTAAAAATCAAATTTGGCTAAACAACTCTTACAACCACAAGCCCGAATGAAAAGCCTAAGGATCACATTGTTTGCCTTGCCTTTGAGAAAAGCCTAAAACATTTTGATATCAATACAGGCCTTTAATCTCAGTTGTTGAAACAAAGACTAAAACGAATTATTAAATAGACAAGGCATAAAGAATATCTTTGTGTACATTGGTTTCAACGATATGTGTGCATGAATGCCTTTCATCCAAGCCTGTTTGGACTTTGCTGAAACTTGTAGAGGGATGAAATTATCGTGTCTCTGCAGGCCTTATTTGTTGACTGGACGCTTTGCATGCAGGCCTTCGACATTTTTCTTTGCACTCTAACCATGCAAGGAGCTATTGATCAGGCCTCTCTAATTTTCTGTTAAAGATCAAAGGCCTTAAATACCCATATAAAGCTTGTTTCAGCTCCGGCTATAGTTGGAATATCATTAATTTCCCCATCTTCAAGTTGTTCCTCCTGTTCTACAATGGGAGCAACATGCAATTCAGACCTGCCATCACGGTTGATAGCAGGAATAGATTGTTCCAGACTTGCAATATGCTCATTGTCCAGGAGTGGATCTTGAAGTGGTGGCCCTTGGGACACTTGAGAAAAATTTTGAGAAGGGGGAAAGAGCTGACCTTGCCTTATGTGTAGACTTTCCATGTTTTGATTGGTCTCAAACTTGACCTCGGAGTACAGCCCTTGCTCTCCTTGTGTTGAATTAGACCTATCTTCATGCCCCTCGAGTTCAATTCCTTGACCTTCTTGCCCCCCGAGTGCAGGCCTTTTGGATGGTGAGGCCTGAGAAAAGCTTGAAGGCCTACTCCATTTGTTGGAAGCTTGTACGTTCAAACCTGAAGCCCTTTTTGTAAGATCATCTATCAATTCGTCAACCCCACCATTTTGGAGTTCATATGGCTCGGGCAGGCTTGGATACATGACGATTGAATGGCCTTTTGACTTTGCATAACTGGACAACGACACGTTAAGTTAACATCAAATAAATACATCAGAAATCTTCCCATGAGTACATCTGTAAGAATGCAAAAGAGCCACCAATAATTTTTCAAGGGAAAAAAAGGAATAATGGAAAAAAAATTGGCAAATATTGTTGAACCTTGTGAGCATAGTCCCCTTGTAGAAAAATTGGCAAATGTTGTTGAACCTTGTTAACCACAATCTCCTTGTAGATTTCGTGGCTTTTGTTTTCGTATATTACTTCTTTTTCAAGAACCGATTGGCCAAATTGGTCCCGAATAATCAAGAATATGAGAATTGAAAATTCATGGGGAGAGAGAGAGAGGAGAGACCTGGAGACTTAATTGATGGGAGAGAGGAGAGTCATGGGTAGTATTAAGGATTTAGGATTTTTTGACCGGAAAAAACTGCCGAATGGGTTAAGGATTAAGGGATTTTTGACAGGTGTAGTATTAAAGAGAGAGATGAGCGACGTGGGTATTCTTTTTTTTTTTTTTTTTTACAGGAAAAAACTGCCGAGGGGCATTATAGAAAATTAAAAAAAGCAAAAATCTGAGAATTGAGGGATTGAGGTTTGGAACCTTTTGAAAGCCCCAAGTACATTGCTATAGTATATTTAAAGACTAGCGGATGCCCGTGCCTGAAGGCACGGCTCGAACAATTAGCGTGCACTCGAGCAATAAGCGTGCACCTTAAAGCAATTAGAGTTGCATTAACCTTGGAGGAAATAACAATTACACGTCAAAAAGACGCAATTTTGTGTCCACCTTAAAAACATTAGAGCTGCATTAACCTAGCGTTGAACCTGTGCTATGCGAGATTACATAAAGGCACAATTGTCCGTTTATATCGCATACGCACGTCTGCGTACGGGAAGTTTTTTTGAAAGATTTTCTCTCAATAGCAAAACCAATAGCCCAGATAAGAATTTTAATAGTCTTCAATCTCAAATGAATCCCAGCCTAACAAATTGGATTTCTAATATTGAAGCTCATGATAAGCCCTAAAAAAATAGTGACTAATTGCTATAGCAGAACCTTACCAATTTCATAGTGATATCTTTTTCCCAGGTAAATCCTTTGGCCTTCTCTTCCACAAAGAGTCATCTCTACCTCTCTTCTCCCGTTGCATTCCCACCATACCCAATATGCACACCACACCTTATCTCGGCAAAAGATAAGCAGTAGACTAAGTTGGGCGGACAAAAAGGGATTTAGTAACACCAAATTAAGCATTAGGACCTGTTGTCATGAAATAAAATAAAGTGAGCAATAAAAAATACTTTATACAGATGTGCATACTTGCTGCAGTGCATTCCTATAATATATCAATGACAATTGCAAGTTCTAAGTATAACAACATCAACACGACTTTGAGAACATCAGTACCACTGGTCCTAAAAGATACATAAATCATAAGAAAAAATTAAAGAAAGTAGATTACTCAATTTAGTACCATAGAAAAGAAAAAGACCGAAGCGTGCAATGTAATGCACAAATTTTAAACTCTGACATATACCAAACCGATGTCTCACAGCAAGAAGAAGAAAAAAAGGAATGGCTACTAGTCGCAACAGTAAGGCTAGTAAAAATCCCATTTCAACTCAAAAGCTACCCACCAAAACTCAAAGCTCCCATGTATAACCCGAGCTAAAGGCACTCAACAACAAACCATAACACCAATCACTGACTCACACTGGATAAGTTAGTCAACTTGGCCATACTTGTCTTTTCTCAGCCAAAAAATATGGAACGTTAAGGGTCTATGTACTATAAAGAAGAGATAAAAAGGGTTTACGCCTTAGGGTTTGTTAACAATATGGATAACCGTTTGAAAGAGAAGAGAAAAAGAAAGTAGAGCTACCTCATATCCGTTGTTCGGATTTCATGGTCTGGTGGTTCTAAGAACTGTTGATTAGTTTTCTAGCAGCAGTTTGGGTTTCACAATCTGCAACCAAGGTAGAAACAAAACCAACCATGATTTTGTTTAAATTTCAAACAGTGTCGGGCAATGATTTAAGCTTATTACTCTAAAAGAACATATTACAACTATGAAGGGAAAATTCCCAAACCAACAACATAATTACATTTTTACCTACATACCAACAATAGCATTGGAACTTAATAACTCTTAACATCTAGCCTATCACCCATGCCTAAAGGCACTAAAAAAAACTGTATGAGCAAGACCCATAACACAATGGGAGAGAGCTTCAGCTTCTGCTCCTCATTGCTCAGCTCTTGAAACTAAAATAACATCGTCAAATATCAATCGAGAATGGAATAAGATTGCCTCGGACTGCACACATCGAGAGAACTCAAACCTAGCTATAGGCAATCGAGCTAAAAAATAGTTATTTTTCTTTTGTGTTATGGAAAAATAAAATAAGGTTGATCAATTTTTGCTTTGAATAGGAGCTAGGAGAACCTCAAGATGAATAATAGAACACAACCATTTTAGTTAGATTCATCATGCATGCATACCCTTAAAATCAATTGGGGTTAATGCATGCTAAAAAGTTATTCGAGTCTCGATCCTTTCAGTTGGCTCAAATCAGTCTCAAAGGTAGGGGCAGAGCCACACGGAGACAACGGGTTAGTTGACCCTCCTGGGCTCAAATTAGTGCAGCTTGCAAAATTAGCTGGAAATACAGTGATTGCAACTTATGGAGACAAAGAAAAGGCTATGCTTTTGAGAGATTTGGGTGTTGATCGTGTTTGTGCCGTGTAGGCGTGTACACTCTGTGTGTCCGTCGTACTTAGGAACTGTCTCTCTATGTACCACGACCATTGAAAGATCCAATCAGTGCAGTTTAATAATTTTGTAGCCATCAGCATCAAGCCACTGACCAATGACTTAGATTTCGTTTTTGTTATTCAGCACGACTGTGTGACCCATGACCTAGATTTCGTTTTCGTTTTTGTTTATGTTATGTGTGGAATACACATTGTAATACCCCAAAGCCCAAAACGCCTATTTTACCTTCTATCTTCTAGCCCAATTGAATTACAAAATTAGCAATCCCAATGTTTTTTTCATAATCAAATCTCTACGTCTCTTGCACATTTCATCAAACACGTAAAATGCAAGTAAGCATATGATTTTAGGGAAGTAAGTTACACATGCCCTTCTCAAAACTTGTATCAATGCTGTGTTTGGAAAACACATTCATGAAGATTTACTACTTACCGGTGCGAAATTTGGAAGTTATTGCGTGAACCCCCAATGTTGCGGAAGTTATGATTCCATGTCTCTGCACCGAGTGTGGCTGTGATCGGCTGTCGAGAGAAAGGAGAATGCTGTGTTTGAGAGAGATAGAGGGCCGAGAGAAAGGAGAATGCTGTGTTTGAGAGAGATAGAGGGGGAGAGGGTGGCTCTGTGTTTGAGAGAAAGAGAGAGAGGGAGAGAGCGCATGGACGGGGGAGAGATTCCAGGGGTAGTCGTGGATAAGTGGGGGAGAGATTCTTTTTTTTTTGCACGGCAAAAAGAAATTTATTAATCTTTGAAAACGGATTACAAAGATTAAAGGGACCATGGAAAGAACCACGGACCCGAAAGGGAAAAAACAATAGGTTGACAAGAGGACAACCATAAGAGGAACACAAGCCAATCTGCAATTACACTATAAGAGAATATCAAAGACAGGACCAGCAACAAAAGTGGATATCAGCCAAGAGAATGAGCTTCAATGATGCTTAGCCCCAACCTGGAATGCAAATTGCCATGAAGACCTCCTGCCATGCTAGCAGCTACCAATACCTTGAGTATAGGATGGAACAAACTCCTACAAGGACAGCCTCAAACACACTTTAAGCTTCATGACAGAATGAGCAACATCAACCTTTGATAGTAAAGGCTATAATATAAACGAAGCGCAGCATTGAAGTCCACATTCAAGACATACTCCGAACAGCAACAGTGACAAAATACACCTCAGAAGCAAATCTTATCAGCAGCAAAACACGGCAGTAGTAGCCTCCAAAAATCAAATGATAGCAATAGACCAGAGAAAATGACGGCAAAAGATACCTTCGAAGCTTCCCTAAAAGCCCTTGCGAACCATCAACTCACCCACAAGGCACACGAGATATTCCAAGTATCAAGGAACAACACTGACCAGCCTATGCAAAATTAACTACAAATTCACAAAACTCACAAAAGCAATAACCAACCAAATTGCTGCAGAAAAACCCACCCCAACTCAGCTTCAAACACCAGAAGAGATTCACAAACTGACTCGAGAATCACATAAAAAATGCAGCAAACAGATCCCATGGGCAAAGTGTCCTGGAAGAACCACCTTGAGCTTGAAAGATCACAACTTGAAAGCAAATACCAAACCACCTTATGCTTGAGAACACCTTTTCAGAATATAACTTGCGGAAGATCACAACATCACCTATGCTGCTATATATAAAGACTCAATCTTTCAGCATTTAGACCTTGATTGGTTAAGAGCTTCCATTTCCGCAATCTTGCTAATCACCTCATCTTCATCTCCATCATAGCTAATTCCCATGATTTTGTCGACTGCCCAGATGGCTTGTGCTTCATTCAATAGAATCTTATTTCTATTGCTTATACCCTCAGAGGAAATTGAAGCAGACAAAGCAGCAGAAGCCATTGCTGATCTTAATACCACGCATTTCTTGTTCTTCTTCCCCTTGCTTCTTGTATTTACCTTTGAAAAACCCAGGATTTCATTTATACTTTTTCTATTCCTTTTACCTTGAATTCCTTTTATTGCAGCATTGATGGGAATTTGGTTAATTTCTTCAAGATCTTTGATTGGTTCTTTTCCATTATTTCCATTGAGCTTGCAACTATCTTCCCAACTGTTACCCTCTTCTTTCTCCTCTTCATCAACGTAAGAGTCTTCTACTGAATTAGCAACAACTCTGCTATCATCCTTGTTCGAACCATTTAATAAGCTGGCATCTTGGGACTCCAAATCATTGGAGTTCATGGTTTGTGGTTGGCTATCCTTTTGAAAATCCCCCATGTTATCAACCACATTCTCAGTTGCCCTTTCTGAAGTTTGAATCTCCAAGGAAGGCCCACAAGCTTGATTAATGAGTCCCAAGTCAGGAGTTTCTCCTACGTTTGACTCTTCACCTTCTTCCTGAATATCTTCTAGATTGGTTCCAACCACCCTCTGATTTACCAATTTATCCTGCTTATCGGGCAACTCAGAAATAATAAGTGGAGCCATCAAGGCTTTGATCCCCTCCACCTCAGCAAACCTACTTGGCCCATCTTTACTTCCATTGTTGGGATCAGAGGGAAGGTTGATCGCAGTTCCAGAGTTAAGTTTCTTCATCCAAACCTTGTCCTTCTCTTTATCATGGTAAGTTGTTGTTGATTGTGGAATCAAACTCATAAGTTGTTGTTTCTGAACCCAATCCCTTATGGTTGAATCACAAAAAATGTCATTACAATCCTCCTCCCAGACTCTAACTTTGTGGTTCCTCCCCTTGACTGTGATATTGATCCATTCGTCAATCTTATGATTACAATCTGTGGCAATTAACAATCTGCCCACCTCATAAGATTCTTCCTTCAAAGTTGTACCATCCAGGGTAATGAAATCACCCCACAAAGCACCAATACTTTTGAAAGTGCTTGCATTCCAAACACTAAGGGGCATACCTCTGCAATTCAACCAAATTAATCTTGATATTCCAGCAACTTCCCCATTCCAAGGTTTGAAGAAACTAAACCAGTTTGTCATCAATGAGTTTCGAATAGCAGCAAGTCTATCTTCTTTTGATTGGAAAGAAATAATTAAATTCATCCCACCCAATGATTTAACCCTAACCTCCTTAAAATTCAGATCGATGAAAGCTTTCTGAACACAATCTGGAGTGGTAAATACCTTAAGTTTCGCAACCGCACTTCTTGTGAGCCATTCAGAGGCAACAGGTTGAAAGTTCAAGGTAATTCTTTTCTCAATCTCTTTCGTTTGAGGTAGATTCACACCGTTATGCTCTTGATTTTGCTTTTCGATCCTGGCATTAGGTTTATATCTACCCTTGACCTCATAATATCCCTCCTTTGGTGAAAACTTATCGTACAGAGCTCTTTCAACAATTAAATGTTTCTTCCCAATCCAAATCCCATTACCTTTTGCCACTGCTTGTTGAGCACCATTTGTAGAAACGTACCTGATGAATCCGAATCTATTTCCCGTCCGTATGCTTCTTCGTATTGGGAGATACAGATCCATGATGACACCAAAATTGCTAAAGAACTTATGGAACCAAGGAACCCCGACCCCGTTGGGTAGATTATCGACATAAACCGTGAATGAACTATACTTATCAGAAGAGAATAGGGATCTGCTATAAGTTTGTTGTCGAAAAGGCGCCATGGATGCAGTAGAGAAATCAATTACCTCACCGGTGAACCCCTCCCATCACGGAAACGATCCACGGAAAAGCATAGGCTCAACACGAAATAATAGACACATCTCGGAATAATGGCAATGGATCTTCACGAAATCAGAAAGCTTACCTTACAGAAATGAAGATGAAACACTCAGCCCCTGCACACCCATAGATCTTACGAAGAACAAAAGGATAAATTTTCCGGCCACGAAGCTCTTCAATGGATATACGAACACCCCAGCATACTCCTGAACTCCCTCCGCTTGATTTGATACCCACACGCGCCGCCTGGGTAAGGCGCGTGACAGAGTCTTTTAGATCTACTCAGCCGCGTGAGTTAGGCGCGCTCCCTCGATATGATGAACAAGAGATTTACAATGAGGAGAAACACTCGCACTCAACTCTCTCTTACTTTTTCGCCTTAGATGCCTCTAATGGTGGACTTCAATTATTGTGGGTTTTTGTTTTGGTAACATGTGCTTGTGATGTCCTTACCTTGGTAGGAGGATCTAAGTGTTGTTGACTCAAAGAGCTCCTACTTGCTCTAGTGGGGGAGAGATTCTAGGAGTGGGTTGTTCCTCAACCGTTATTTTTTTTGGGCGCCAATTCTTAATTCCAGTCTTGAAGTCTTTAGGGTGTGTTTGGTTGGATGGAATGGAATCTACATTGGAATGGAATTAAGAATGGAATAGAATTGGAGGAATTGAGATTGGAATCCTCATTCTCATTCCCATGTTTGGCAGTGGCTAGGAATCCATAGCAAGAATGGAATTCTCATTCCAATTCCCTTTCCAATTCATGCGTTTGGTATGCTAGAATCACATTTGAATTGACAATTGTATTATAGATAGCCATTATGGAAAAAAAAAAAGAAAAGCAAAGAAAAGAGATGAGCATGGATACAACTACCAAAATGCACTTTTCCAATAGCAAAAGTCATAGTATCATACTAAGTTGGAAGCAAATTAAAATAAATACACCAAGTAGTTAATTAAACTCTCCCTTAAGCAAAGACTTCACAAATTAAACTCTCCCTTAAGCAACGACTTCACAAAAGGTTCTTTCTCGTCATCCTTCAAGGTAAAAAAACACCCAGTCATCTCATGATCACGAGCTATAGCAAGCAATGCTCTATGGCGTTGAATCATAGATAAATTTGAAAGCTTCAGAAGCTCTTCATTTATCTTGTCCCGCTTCTTAGATGTAGCAAGATCGACACCAAGAGCTTCACTAAACTTCTCAGTCGCTTCTTCAATCTTTGAGCCGATGATCATTGCTGCTTCACGGAATGCATCCAAACTATATCAACCCTCTTTCTCTTTTTCCCTTGAGAAGTACTCTCTTCTTTGTTTAACAAGAAGTGTTCCATTTCTTCTATACCAATGCCCAAATTTTCTGTATCACAACTGCCTTCATTCCTACTCTCCTCCTCTAATACATCTTCTGCAGTAATAGTGTTCTTTCTCGTGGCACGATCTTTCCCGAAGACAGTTAAAAGCATGTCAAAGTGTGGGAAACTCCTATTTCTCCAAGTAGCTGCATCCTTATGGCTCTGAATCGACATGAAAATTGAAATTCAATAACACAATTGTAGAGTCATATTAGCATGAGATGCTGCTGTCCAAAAATATTCTAGTCATTCAGATGAAAAAAAAAAAAAAAAGAGCATGACCTGTTTTGATACAACAACTACCAAAATCACTTTTCCATTGAAACAGCAACTAGCAAGGTATGGATACAAATTGAACATTAACAATACCATTTAAGCTTCTAACAAGATATGGAGGACTTCTAGCAAGGTTGATGTCCATTCTTCCAATCATTCAAATGGTACCGCTGACCTCTATAGGGTGCAAGAAATCCTTCACCATTGGTATACCCAGCATCAACCAAATAGTAGGTACCTTAACAAATGAATAGTTTAAAATTGTGTCAATGTATGTGACCTCAAAACCAAAAGTCATTATACTTTTTTTGGCGTCATGGTGTCTTACCACGTGGAACAACTAGACCATGGGCTCTATTAATTGCATCTCGTAACACCCTTCCATCCGCCGCCGATCCCTCCCAACCAGGTAACACATAAGTGAATTGAAGGTTTGGGGTACATGCTGCTAAGACATTTGTAGCAATTTGACCTTTTCTGTTTCGATACCTAGGCCTATCAACAGCTGGCACTTGGACGGGTATGTGTGTTCCATCTAATGCTCCTAGACATCCCTACAAAACATCATAAAAATAGGAATAACATGTTGGGAGGTCAGATTGAGTTATAAAATAGTTACTTGTATAGAGCAAAAAATTGAAATCATTTACCTTAAACCACTTCGATCCATCTCTCATCAGTGGAGTTCTCTGGTATTGGTTCAGATTTCTTATATAAATGCCCTTGTAGCCTAATAACCGCAATCAAAACCTTTCTGAAAGGCCTACTAATTGCCTCTGCCGAGCGATGAAAATCATTTTGAAGTGTCCTGTTTTTTATATGATGAGCAAGGGTATGCAAAAAAATTGCAACTTGTTCATCAACTAACATGTGTCTAGTTGGCTCTAGCTTGCCAATTGTGCTAAGCAAATGGCACAACTTCACAAATGGCCGCCTAGGCATTCTAAAATCGTTCATACATTTACTATCACTTTCATACACCCATTTTTCAATTACATCTCTATTATCGTAGAAATCTAACCGATACCTAGACCTAACCCGCTGCATGCATTGTCTTTCAACCATTCTATACGCTAATTCCATGAATAGCCCAAGTAAATGGAGAATGTACAACCACCACTGCATAGCCATTGCAAATTTTACTCGTTTCGCTTTCTTTTTTGATAAACTAAGCCGTGCCATAGCTGAAAAAAGAAAAAGAGAAAATCTAACTCAATTTAGTCAAAACTACTCATCAAAAAAACTGATGAAAACTCAGCTCAATTAAGATAACAGGTATCAACCATAATGAAGGAAAAAAGAGAATCAGCATAAGCTAGAGTAAGTAGGCAAGCAACAAATGGGCAGAGAAACATGTAATATTACCAAAAAATCTCAAATGACAAGGGCACATTGGCAAGATCCCAAAACCCATAACTCCACAAGTCCACAACCTTTACTAGCACCCATTCTGAAATCTATCAGAAAATTAACCAGTTGGAACATAAATCGACTTAAACCAGGAAGTACCCCATTCTTAATTCGAGATAGTACTTTGTATTACGGGTGTATCTCGGTTGCACGACCATAGAGCATCTTCCAAAATCAACGCACGAATCTTACTCGAGAAAGTTTGTGCAAGTAATCAATCAATCTCCACACGAATTTATACCAATCAATCTCTTCAGCCTTCCTCAGTTGCAAATTGTGCGAGTTGCCTCAAATCTCTAGGAGGCACCGATTTTTTATTTTTATTCAAATGAAAAATGAATCGATGATTTACAACAAACAAATAAGTTCAGATCTATTTTCTGAACTGTATAAAATCAAGACAAACGAAAATCGATCTAGAGGATCACAACTTAGAAAACATTGGGATGAAACTGTTTTCGGAACTGTGGATCTCACATGCAAACGAAAATCGATGTATGTATGTAGAAACAGATCTCGCAGAGAGAGAGAGAGAGAGAGAGAGAGGAGAATACATACCAGTGGGAGAGGAGAGAGAAGCTCTCCGATCGGGATTCAGAGGGAGAGAGAACTGTCGATGTTGAGAAGCTGTCCGTCGGGTTCAGCGAGAGATGGAGAGAGCGAGAGATGGAGAGAGGAATAGAATTAGAATTCCTGACTTTTTTAATGGAATAGCTATTCTCTTATTTGGGTGAATAGTTATTCCTTCTGGAATACATATTCCTTCATTTATTCACGAACCAAACATCGGAATAGATATTCCATTGGAATAATAATTCCATTCCGAAGTTTATTCCATCCAACCAAACACACCCTTAGGGTAAAACAAATCCTAGCCATTCGTTTAGGGCATGTTACATATGGACTCTTGGATTTATGTAGGGATTCAAAACCTGAGCTCTCTTATTATATAGATGGGCCACGTACACCAATTTTTGTAGCAACACGCTACATGTCCCATGAAAATGGATCACATCTTCTCCCAATAATTTAATTTTAAATTACTCCTGTTAAGTAATTTATAGGCTACACAAATAGCCAACATCTCGGCAAAAATCATTCGCCGTTGCATGATTTTTAATGCCTCGTCACGGCTTAATAAAAAATGCCAAATTTGGGTGTATACACATTGATTTTTTTTTTTCCAAGTTCTCTTTTGTCAGTTGATTTTGATGTTTTCCGACCTTCCCTGTTCTAGTGTGTGATTGTGGTTTGCAGATGTGGGCTGAAAGAATTGTTAACTGATAGTTTGATGGTTCATCGGATCAAATTTGACTGTACTGGTTTGCTGCTTTATTTTGTGTCTCTCGATTTTATATCTCCATAACTAATTGTTGTTGTTTGGGTTATATCGATATGTGGATTTATTAATCTCTTATTTACCACTATGCAGAATGATGAAGGCTTATCTGTTTATAATTAGTTGGAGATTTTTTGCAGTAGTTATCTGTTTTCTTTTAGACTTCATTGAATTTACTAAATTCATAGGTGGGGCGTTTCTGATTTGGATATATTTAGTTAAATTATTTTTTTATTACGTACAGTGGTTGAGGTTGCTCTTATTATTTCTTTCTTTTGTGCAAGCTGTTTTTCCCTGCCTGATCCTTAATGGTTCTAAGTACAGGTGCCTTTCCATCATAATATATTTTTGGTTTCCAAACCTACAGAAACGAGAAATGTTGATTTTTTTTTTCGTATTAGTCTTTTTACCGTTTGATGTTGAACTTAATTTGCCTTGGATATGAAGCATGTTATGCCATCTGCGAGGTGCATGTGTTCATTAGACGGAATTACATTTTATCCCATTGATGTCGGTTTTAATTGGTTTTTTTACATTTAACCATAGATGGCCCTCCGTTCGCTCTTTGTGTGGTGTGAATATATAACAAATACTGTTCATTACGAACTCAATAGTGGCATTTATTCTCTGCAAACTATTGATAGGCGTTTGAGACAGCGGCAAATAGAGGAACAAACCATTTGGTTTACAAAGCAAGCATAAGTTTTGTGAGCAAGTTGAGTGTTTTTATATCCAAATGCTTTTTGTTTAGAGTTTTTCAAATTCATAGAGAACAGTTGAAACTTGAAACCGAAATCAAAAAGCCTGAAACTGGTTGTGTATCTCCTTGGCTGACCATCAATGTTAATGTTTGCTTGATCAGCCTCTGTGAACCCTTGCTTTCTCTTTCTTCTTCTTAGCTTTTGCTTTGTTCCTCTGGTTATCGCGCGCCTGTGACAGTAAATTCTTTGATTTTGCACAATGGTGTGGATTCTAATTGGGTTGTTTTGTATTGTTTTCGAGCTTCACTATTTCAAGCAGGACTAAAGCTGGTAGTCGAATTTTCTTTGAGTCACAGAATTCATATTTTGTTTTACTCAAACTGGTGATTTGACAGTTTTATATGTCTTTCTTCAACTTTAGAGCTCTGAATCATCTGGGACCTTTGGTAGAATCAGTCAGAAGAAGAGGCAGCTCAAAGCAACCTCTCAGATGCCCTTCAAGCTTCGATCTGAGGTGTTTGTTTGTTCACACACCCAATATACTTGATAGATTTGAATCATTTGATAGTGGTATTTGAATGTCGAATCCTGTTACAATCTAGGGCCATTTGTATACCTACCGATTGAATCTTGGTTAATTTGTTTTATTCATAAGTACTGATTATATTGAAAAGGCATCAAGGGGATGCCAGATACAAATTAGAGGTAGAACAAAAGGCCAAAAAGCTAACAATTCCAAGAGCCCTAACGTTAAATAGAACCTATACTCTCTAAATGCCAAATATCTAACACATGCGGGCATTTCTTTGATCCTGTCCATTTTGTGATAAATAAGAACTCTTTGAGGAAAGTATCATTTGCAGTCACCACTGAGGTTTAGATGTTTAACAATAAACTTGAAGGGATAAAGCTTAGGACCTTCATCCTTCAACAAAGTAGAGCAATCATGGAGCGAAGCCAAACTCACAGACACACACAAACACTATCACAATCAGAGGAAAGAAGATTCAATTATTTTACTTGGTTTTCCAAAATTGGGTACATCTTTACTATATGTGGAGAGGATTACACACTCAACCCAACCTCACATGCACTAATTCTATAAAGTGTAATCTACATCACAGAGGCACCATAGATAGGCAAGAGAGGGTGAGGAGCCTTTGTTTTCAATGTTAGAATGATGATATGGTCCCCATGCCTAGGCCATCTGCAGCTGCTACTTATGTTTGAGGCTTCTAGAAGGCCATCAGTTTAACCCAACCAATACAAAGGAGATAGGTTTATAATTCTTTACTTGTATCACACTAATAATTTGAAGCCATTTGTGATTGATCTTTTAAAAAGTCTGCCAAGGGCAGCCAAATAGAGTACTGATTAAATGTGACCCATAAACCAGCAGTTTCGACTTTCATTAAGTTTTTTCATAAGTTTAGAAGAAATACTTAAAAGTAATGGACAGAACATACTTATCTTCAGTTCTTTCATGCTGTTCCAAATAAAAAGAAACACTCGGCATTCATCCAGACAAATTATCTTCATTTGCTGACCCACCTACTTGTATACTCACGCTCCCAAACTTACGCTCTTCATTATGCACCTTTCTTACCTATGCAGGATATTGAGTACTACAGACGAGTCCGACGGCAGGCCAAGCAATACCTTCCTCTTGTCTAAGTTGTTAATTTGGTTTCCCTTCTTGTCGACGCTTGGTAGCTGTTGGATATTTGCCCTGATGGAAAAACTTCATGGTTGAACTGCACAATTTGTTCTCTCTTGATTTAGATTAACTTTTGTTGTTGATTTGTGACACCAGACCAAAACCCATCGATGATGCTCATTGGTTTCTATTTTGGTAGTGAATTTTATCTACGATAGGAATCTCTCCAGTTGTCCTGCAATGTTGCTTAAGCACTGAAGTTTTGATGTCACCAACCATTGTGCTTGGCATTCCCTTCAGACCTTGTAATTAATTAGCATGCGCACAAGCTAACCTGAATATTCGATATTAAAAAAGGGGAGTGATTTTTACACCCCAAATTGTTATCCACATCCCCTTTTTGTCTTTTAGTGAAATTTTTGTGAACTATGTACATATTTCCTATGAAGACATCAATACCCTTTAATCGTCTCCTATCAGCTACACATTGCACTCGGACCATTTTTCAAACGAACCATCCCATGCAATAGCATCTATTGGTTTCGGCTCTATGAAAACCCCGTTCATGACCTTCCATTCGGTACAAAAAGTTCTAAAGATTAACGGGTGTGGGGCTTGCTTCTCCAGTGCATCTCTTTGAACCTTAGGGGACGGGCAAATAGGGGGAAGGAATTGATATCGGGGATTCGCCTGAGACCTGCACAAGTAATGCCCGTGTTAGCGCCTCGCCCGGACGGTGGTTGTCCAGGAAGGCACTCCGATGGTCTAGTAAGTCACCGGCAAGGAGAAATATGGCTGAAAAAGTAAGAAATGGTGTCTTTTTAGGGAGAGGAGTCCTTCAAACCTATGGGGGAGCTCTCCTTTTATAGGTGAAGGGAAGCTTCCCCATTACGCTAACCGTGCCTCCCACGCGTCGTCCTTTCCTGACTAAGCACATGGGCCAGCCATGATTACTTCGCCGCTCCGGCTGACGTCACCCTACTTGCCCGCCTATGCTCTCAACAACTCTCAGATATCCCCCGATCCGTCACGTGGTCCGCCAGATGCCTCGAGCGCAACGTCCTGACGCCACCTGATATCGTTTCAATCCCATCTGTCACTTGTCAAATCACCACCTACCCCTTGCCCAGACGGCTACATTGGTCCTCGGCGGTACCTCTTTCCTTCGGCCAGCATCCTCAGCCCTCGGCCCTCGGGTCAGCCCACACTTCGGTTCTTGCCCCTCGGCGGGTAACTTTCAGCTAGGAAACATGACCTGGCCGACGTCTCAAGCCGTCCTTTGGGGCGGCTATCCGTATCCCCTCGGCAGAGTCCACAGCCCCTCCGACCATGTACACTCTGCCAAGGAGACATCTGTCGAAGCAATATTTGTTGAGAGGCCACCAGGGGCGTAGCCGAGAGGTTGACTCCCACTATGAGCCGAGGGGGATGACGTTTACCGAGTCGTAGTTGACCCTTGTGGGGTCTTTGGACCTCGGTTGCTACAACGGGCAAACACTACGCCATTAACTACTTGCTTAGCACGCAGCCTCATACCTAGTGTAAATAAACAAACGACGGAGTCAAATGTCGCCCATCTCTCTAAACACCATAAACAAACTATTTGTATTCTCTCTCAAAAAAAAAAAAAAAAAACGAGTAACTATTTGTCCCATCTCTCTCTTCTCTGAACCTTTTGAACTTTTCCACCCTAATCTCTCCCTTCTGCTTGATTTAACCCTTCCACTTCAATTTTTTCTCACCTGATTGAAAATAATAGGTCAACGCAGGCTACGCAGTAGAGTACCATGAAAGTTTTGAACTATCGTACTCTTAGATCTCTATCTCAGGCTTCAATTTCTTCATCAACCGAGACCGCAATTTCACTCTTCATCGTGTGCCTTACCTCTGTTTTAGCCGCTGTCCTACAACTAATTCCGTACGATCAATCAGGCAAATACCGGGTTCCAGAGTTGTTATTCAAGGGCCATCCGTCTATTTTCCATGCTTTTGTGGTGTCCGTCATGTTTGCGTTTTCAGGCGCGTTTAGCGCCTTGTTTCTCCCAAATAAGCCGAATGTGGCGAGATTGTGCCGATTTTATTCCTTGGTATCCTTGGGATCGGCCGGTGGATTACTGATTTTGGTCGGTTTCTTGCAAACTCGTTAGAAGCTGCCAGAGAGGTAATTAAGGGTTTGCCCCTCCCCGTTTTGAGCATCATTTCACGATTAGCTATTTTAGTACTCTGTTGTTCAGTCGACCTGCAGCGGTCCTAGTCGATCTACGAGCTTGTTGTCACCCTGGAATATACTCCCTTCGTTCCGAACCTGGCGACCCTGCTAACCACGAGCATTGGCAGGCTTTGCCGAGCCGATGGGAACCATCCATATTAATAGTTCACTTTCACTATGCCGGCACTCTAAAAAAATTGTCTATATTTCTCAACAGTTAACATTTTAATTGTGCAATATGGATATTGTTTTATAGATTAGTTCTATTAATAAAAAAATTTTAAATTATTTATAACATTATAAACTGACAGATATAAACAATTTTGTAAGTAGCACGTATGTCGAAAAATAGACCATTAAATTGGAACGGAGGGAATCTATATTACATTACAAAACGGTTTTTTCAAAATGTCCTATGTCACGCCCTCAAATTTTATAACACAAAAATATAATAAAATCCACGTGGGACAAGACCAAAGTCATACATTTATCCCTTTGAATAGTCAAAGTCAAAATATTACATTCTCACTGAAAACAGTCAACAAGTTCTAACAACGAAAAACCAAATCCCGAAGCATAAGTATAGAGTTTAAGAGTTATTACATTGTCCAATAAGTCAAAAGATTAAACCATAGAAGTTACAAATTCATCTTTCCAAAAATATAACACAAAGATAAGAAAATAACTTCATGCACTTTAAAGCTCCATGTATGTATCACTCGACAAGCACCAAACTTCATGTTCCATGCCGTGTACCTGAAAATTGATAGGTTGAGCTCACTAGCCCAGTAGGAAAACTACTCTACCAACGCTAGGTGTATAAACATGATGCATGCATGAAGATTATGGATAATATGGTGGACACGACCAAAGCACAGAATTTGAATGAACGGAAGACTATAACTCGACCGCGAAGTAACCAAAGTGTATCTAAGTGTCCAACATGTGTCAAAGTGTCCAAAATACGTCTAAGTGTTCCAAAACAATCTCAAGTATCCAACCAAAGTCCAAGTAGTTACCAAAATCCTCATTTTTTCGCATATAGAAGCCACATTTCGCCAAATACACAAAAATCAATCCAATTTCATCAAAACCGACATTTCATAAGAAAATACTCATCAACTTTATTAGGGAAGTATCCCTCTGCCGGATTTCATGGGCTCCGTGCACCCCTGCCGGATTTCATGGGCTCCGTACACCCCTGCCAGATTTCATGGGCTCCGTGCACCCCTGCCGGATTTCGCGGGCTCCGTGCACCCATGGCTAGGGACACCAAACGGGTGATCCCTAGAGTTCATTTTATCCAATAATATCAACTTAAAACCATTTGTCTTTCAAAAGTTCCCAAAAGTCTCATTTGTTCCAAAAATTCTCCATTTTCGCCAAAATGTGTCAACCGGCGCGTGTCCGATACGTATGACCAAGTGATTTGTTAATTTGCATGTCAAAAGGTTGGTTTTATGACTTCAAAGTGAATTCGAGGTTCAAAAAGGTAGTACGGGTCAAAAGCACGAAGGAATGGACAACCGGGGGCCAAACGAGCATCAAGGAACAAAAAAATTTTTTTTGCTGAGGCATGGTCCGGACCACCAAAAATCCCGTCCGGACTACAGGATCAGAATGTAAAGAAAATTTGACAGGGTCGCATAGTCCGGACCACCGAAAACCCCGTCCGGACTACCGGATCAGAAAGTGCGAAAAACTTGACAGATTTTGTAAAATGCCCTCAAACTCATTCCAAGGTCAAAATTTGATAATTTATGGCAAAAATTAGAAATGTAGAACATCAAATGGACTTCAAAGGAGTGCAAATCAATCATCGATTACATCAAACAAATGCTCAAATCATAGATCACAAAATTGAGCTCAAACAAACCCACTTATGGAGAAAATCATGATCTTCATGGAATTGAACAACAAGAGCAAGAGATATGCTATACATCACATAGATACAACTAGAGGGAGTAGAATTTGTCTTCCTACCTCAAGAGATTTGCTTGAAATGAGTGGGAAATGGAATACCCTAGCTTCCAATGAGCTCCACCCGAAATGTGGGTTCTCGGTGCGAAACGAGTGCAGTCCAAGCTTCAAAACGCGTAGAGGAGGTGATTTTAGGTGGGTTTTATGAAGGGAACTTGGGGTTTTGTGGATTCTTGGAGCTTGGAACAAGGAAAATGGAGGAGAGGAGTGAGAGATAGAGTTATGGCTGAGGAAGAAGAGAGGGGGCTGTTTTTCTTCTAATTTTTTGTAAAAATGCAAGACTAATATGTGTTATATACTCTCACATCTTAACACTTTCACCCCTAGACTTTCAAATGCATATTAAACACACACAAATGCATTCTCCCACTATCACATTGACCTCCCTTAATCAAAATTCAATTCCTCACATTTACCCAACATCATTCCGAAATAATTATGCAAATTTACGGGTTCTTACATCCTACGTGGCATTTCCATGTGTTACAAAGATCTCTCATTTCTCTTCTAACAATATCTATAATAAGGTCCAAATCTTATCTTACGGGTCAATCTATTTATCTATATTACACTACGCAACGTTTTTATATTGTCCCTCTCACAACTGTTCTCTGTTGAATTTTATAGTTGAAAATTCAAAGGGCTTTGATTATTCAAATTCAAAATTCAAACCCAGATGCTAAGAATTTCTCTTCTAGGGCTGAGATTTGACACAAAGTTAATCTAAAGGATGAGATGAAATCTGAAAGATTGAGAACGGATTATTTCCAATTTCAAACTTGCTATTACTTATACATATATCTCCTCTCTCTCACACACACACGAACCTTTCCAATCTCATAGTTAACAATCACATTGGGAAAATTAAGCCAAGTATAGTAGGTATAATCCGTAATTGTACATCTTTCATAAATCACGTTTATAATTAGGCAATGTTTTTGGGAAAAAGTAAAAAGTTGCCCAAAACGTAATTACCTTTTTCCATATTGCTCTTCTAGAATCGCTGGAATTTTCTCAGTCGATTGATCGTTAACATTTTGATGCTTCAAAAAAAAAAATTGCTCTTCATCCTTCTTTATTAAATTGTCTATATTATACCCTAATACATTTGCAAAAGTAGCAGTATACCATACTTAGAAGGAATTTTCACATTCGTATATAAAAAGAAGTTACTTCTCTAAATTTTAATTCTACATTATTTTTTTTTGTTGTATTTGTCACGTAGAACAAGATCGTAAGTTTAATTTTGTGAAGTTATTACATTCAGACGTGTTGTGGTCATAACATGTTGCTTTGTGCCTTTAGGCACGGGCAATCCCTAGTATATAAATATATCATGGTGTATTTCTTTCCTGCTTTGCCATTTTTGTGTCTTCAGAAGAATTTTTTCTGCTTTTTGTACATAAGGATTGTATAAGTTGATTTTATGGTGCAAGTGAGGGCCAGCAAGTGGCAAGGCGTTCAACCTCCATGCATCCGATAAGGGTTCGTTCCCCACCATCTAACACTAACATACTAACTAACTAGCATGAACTCGTGCTATGCACAGAGACACGAAATTAAATGATGTGTTTTTTCATTTTTGATTAGCTAAAAAATTATACTCTCAAGCACAAAGTTTATTTAATTATTGGATCACTTAGATAAAAAAAAGTATAACAATTCCATTTTCTATGTGCTCCTCTTGACTCTAATTTTCCATGGTGATTGATTCTCCTACAAAATCATAATTTATATGTGTGACTTTTTGACAAAATAATTGGTTAAACACCTGCTTGCGACCTTGGATTGTTTATCAATTGCTATTTCCCCAAGCGTTCAGTTTAGGCCGGCGGTAGCATTAAAACCGGTAAGACCGGGTCGAATCCACAGGGACCGAACGCACCCGGCGTGAGAGTTGTCTTGCAAGTGTAGGTTTTTAGCCTTAAAGCGGCAAACTGTGGTTTTGTGATTTATTTGGTGAAATTCTCTGGACTTCGGGAGTGACTCGGAATTAAAAAGACTAATATAAGCTAAGGCGAAGTCTAGGGGTAGTTAACTACCATGACTCGGGTTAATCCATCCCCTCTTGATTACCGGCTTGGGGCATCGTTAAATGCCCCCGAACGGAAGATTTAGAGTTTAAAACCTTTACTAGAAAAATGTGTTTACCAAAGATTAGGGATTTTTGGGACATTTTGCAAACGAATGAGTTGACATTGCCCAAAGCATCACTCGTGCCAAGTAGTCAAGCTCCTGGCTACGGGTGATCAAAAGGACTAACAAACCTACTCTTTGGTACATAAAAGTGAAACCCCAAATTTTCGATAAACAAGCGATGTATGCCATATACACGAGATGGACGGATTAAACCCAAGTCATGGAGTGTTAATCACCCCATGACTAAGCCTATTAAAACTACTCACACATTATGCTAGAAATTAAGCCTATGAATTGGAAGAAAACTAAAAACATGTTTAATAACTCTAAAAATTGATTTTTATGATTAATCCTAGGTTTGCCTACAACATTAACACCTGAGAATTAATCAAACAATTAATAAGAACAAGAGTTTTCAAAGGAAATAGCTAGAAAAACAAGAAAACGAATTAACCGACAAAAACGGAAATAAACTAGATTTATATAAAGGTCTCAACACTTACTACAACATTAAGGAAGAACAATTACCTTGAAACTAAATGGAAGTGCTTCAAAAACTGGAGAGAAGGTAGAGCTTAAGCTAAAGACAAACTAATGGAGGTAGAGAAAGAAGGTGAAAATATGAGCTTAGGTAGTGATAACCCTAAAATTCTGAGGTTGGGGACCTTATAAAGGCCCCAAAAGTCATCCAAAGTTATTACAAAAATGTCACAAGATATTTCTTGATCGGGCTCAAAATTGCAGAAAAGTACAGCTTCAATCGGTTGAGCAAAAAGTGTCAACCGGTTGAAAAACTTTCTGTTCCCGTTCAACCGGTTGAGCAAAAAGTGTCAACCGGTTGAAAGTGTAAAAACTGAGAATTCTTTGTCTTGATCCCTTGACCTTCCGGCTTGTCATCACGACCTCTAGGCTTCCGAGTCTTGTTCAAAACTTCATTCCTTGATTCCTGGGACTCGGTGGCGGGGTGCGATGTGGCCTCCGGTGCTCGGGCATCCGTTGGTCATAACGTGGCGTTAAAACACGTCTTTTTCTCCCGTTCTTCCTGCTAATAACAAAAACACAATCTTGCGCAAAATCAATAGTTTAAAACAATAATATGCATGCGTGTGTATGATCAAAGTGAGCGAGATAAGCCCCATTATTAACACTTTTGGGGGCTTATCAGACCCCCCAACTTGGACTTTGCTCGTCCCGAGCAAACTAAACAAATGCAACTAACGGAAACAAACTAAAATAGATACGTCTTTTAAACCCTGGGGAAACCCCGGTAGGACGAGTGAAGTCTCGTGAGGGTTTTCACCAGTGAACACCCACACAAAACACAAAGGAATCGATTACTGTAAGTGCGACTCATACCCAACCGACAACCACACATAGTACCACAAAGTCTGCCACGCAAGTCAATGGCATGATATTTCATTCATAGAAAGAGTTAAGCAAGTGAAATTCATAACCAAATTTAGCACAAAAATCAATCCTCTCACCTACGGTCGGATAGAGAATTCTCACGTGGCATGTGTGTGAAAAGAAACCTCACAAAGAAATTTACCAATCTTGAAAACAGTTCTCACATCATTGATAGCTCGGTATTTCTTCAAGCACACCCATCCCTTTATTTGAATGAATCTCTTTTTTTTATATGTGGTCGTGCAATGCCCGGACCTCTCGGGCTTTCTAGTTGACCCCTTTAGCGAGCGTTAGGTCGGCCATCCCCAAGCCAAATGGGCTTGGGGCGCCAGGTTTTGAGAGACCCCTCAGACTTAATTGCTCGGGTCAAAAAGGCTTTATAGCGAGGTCCAAGCTAACCAAATTCAACAATGCCTTCACAAGGTCTATCCATCTTTTGGCGCGAACAATACGGTGGGAGCAAACCCCGATTGCCTGGTTACTCAATGAACGCCCGGATAAACATTAACAATATATCATGCATCATCTTTTTTTTATTATTATTATTTATTAGGAAAGGGGCTCCAAATATTCCACAGAGAAGTTAATTCACACCGAGGGATCAATGACACGTGAACCAATTACGAAGCTAGTGAATGCTCAAGTGGGACAGTGCGCGTGCGAAAGCATGAATTCAAGTGAGCATACGCTATCCAACTATAGGTAATACGGTTTAACCAAGTGTTTCCCTTTAATGTCATGTTCACAAGCTATAGTCTATCCATGAAATCGTATAAAGACTCCGTCTCACACAACAAACATCATAGCATTAATTAGAAGCCATCAATTAAGAGTAAGCACACAAAAGTATCCAAATTCCTTGATTCACCAATTTTTTTACTTTTTTTCATTTTTTTTTTTCAAGACTCTTAATATAAACAATGCAACAAAGCACGAAGTAAACCCTCCCCCCAACTTAAAATGTGCTATGTTCTCATAGCACGAAGACAATATGAAAATGAAGAACAAGGAGGGATAAAAATGTACCGACGGGGTGGAATGTCAACCACCTTATACCTCGACCAAATGAGAGGCTTTGTCATCATCCAACTAAAAGAAAACGATATTAGAACCGCCCGGCTTGTGTTATCCAGGCTTCACAAATAACAATATGTACAAAAATAATACAATTGAAGAATCTTCACGCAATTGCACGGTACTACTTTTCTTCTCGGAACTAGAGACTGTGGCTAGGCCATGCGTAGCTCAAGTTCGGGTGGCTATACCGGACCATCAGCATAAACAACATCCTTCATGTGGAATCCAAACATCCTTCGTACTATGAAGAGTTATTAGTACAAGCATAACATCCCATTTCACCCCCTCTGTTAAAAATTGTACACGACCATGCCATAAGATAAGATACTTAGAGTAAAGTGATAGCAGTAGTCGCTTTAGAAAATGTAATTCCACCAAGTGCATATTTCGAACCAAATTTATTTTCAAGGTGTTGACAAGATTTACTAGAAATGGACTGTAAACACAATCATAATTATCAACACCTAGAAAATCAATTAGTTCGACTCTTTCAAGTTCTTGTGGTGGAGGAGACTCAATGGAAGTGCTAGTGACATTAACCTCAAAAGTTTTCTCATGAAAAGGCATATCAAAGGTACAATCGGAATCCTCTTGGGGAGCATAATTGAAAACAGGCTCATCATCCCATTTAACCTCTGAGAATTCTGTCAAAGCTAAAATAACCCCTTCATTAAAGAACAGAGGTTCTATTTCAATTTCAGTCAACTCGCAAAATTTGGGCTTTTGGGCTAATTCATTAAGGTAGTCCCAACCCTCCTCGGTATTTTTACTCAAGAATTCTTCATCGGACAACAAATCAAATTGACATGTCATAGGATTTAAACCTCGGCAAAAGATAGCCAGAAGATTGCCAAGCTCACAATTAAAACTCGACCAAGATAATATGGAACATTTAAATCGCTCCCAACATTGCGAAAATGACTCATCATCTTGTTGATAGAAATTGGTTATGTCTTGTAAAAGCCCTTCATAGCAACTTTCAAAGTAAGACATTTTTTTTTTATAGGATTTTTAGGACTAGCAGAACGGAGGGGTTATGCAACCGCCTCACCACAAGAACAGTTCCAAGGGGTTAGTCCGCCGCCTGATTAATAAAACAAGTAATGTACAGAAAATAATAAAAACTATACAAAAGAGTGGGATACTTACAGTGGAGCAAGGAAAAACTCACGCTAGATGGACCATTGGGTCCCCGGTAACAGCGCCAAAATTGTTTGCGACCTTGGATTGTATATCAACTGTTATTTCCCCAAGCGTAGGGTTTAGGCCGGCGGTAGCATTAAAACCGGTAAGACTGGGTCGAATCCACAGGGACCGAACGCACCCGGCGTGAGAGTTGTCTTGCAAGTGTAGGTTTTTAGCCTTAAAGCGGCAAACTGTGGTTTTGTGATTTATTTGGTGGAATTCTCTCGACTTCGAGAACGACTCGGAATTAAAAAGACTAATATAAGCTAAGGCGAAGTCTAGGGGTAGTTAACTACCATGACTCGGGTTAATCCATCCCCTCTTGATTACCGGCTCGGGGCATCGTTAAATGCCCCCGAACAGAAGATTTAGAGTTTAAAACCTTTACTAGAAAAATGTGTTTACCAAAGATAAAGGGTTTTCGGGACATTTTACAAACGAATGAGTTGACATCGCTCAAAGCATCACCCGTGCCAAGTAGTCAAGCTCCTGGCTACGGGTGATGAAAAGGATTAACAAACCCACTCTTTGGTACATAAAAGTGAAACCCCAAATTTTTGGTAAACAAGCGATGTATGCCATATACACGAGATGGACGGATTAAACCCAAGTCATGGAGTGTTAATCACTCCATGATTAAGTCTATTAAAACTACTCACACATTATGCTAGAAATTAAGCCTATGAACTGGAAGAAAACTAAAAACATGTTTAATAACTCTAAAAATTGATTTTTATGATTAATCCTAGGTTTGCCAACAACATTAACACTTGAGAATTAATCAAATAATTAATAAGAACAATAGTTTTCAAAGGAAATAGCTAGAAAAATAAGAAAACGAATTAACCAACAAAAACGGAAATAAACTAGATTTATATAAAGGTCTCAACACTTACTACAACATTAAGGAAGACCAATTACCTTGAAACTAAATGGAAGTGCTTCAAAAACTAGAGAAAAGGTAGAGCTTAAGCTAAGGACAAACTAATGGAGGTAGAGAGAGAAGGTGAAAATATGAGCTTAGGTAGTGATAACCCTAAAACTCTAAGGTTGGGGACCTTATAAAGGTCCCAAAAGTCATCCAAAGTTATTACAAAAATGCCACAAGATATTTCATGATCGGGCTCAAAATTGCAGAAAAGTGCAGCTTCAACCGGTTGAGCAAAAAGTGTCAACTGGTTGAAAAACTTTATGTTCCTGTTCAACCGGTTGAGCAAAAAGTGTCAACCGGTTGAAAGTGTAAAAACTGAGAATTCTTTGTCTTGATCCCTTGACCTTCCGGCTTGTCATCACGACCTCTAGGCTTCCGAGTCTTGTTCAAAACTTCATTCCTTGATTCCCGGGACTCGGTGGCGGGGTGCGATGTGGCCTCCGGTGCTCGGGCATCCGTTGGTCATAACGTGGTGTTAAAACACGTCTTTTTCTTCCGTTCTTCCTGCTAATAACAAAAACACAACCTTGCGCAAAATCCATAGTTTAAAACAATAATATGCATGCGTGTATGTGATCAAAGTGAGCAAGATAAGCCCCATTATTAACACTTTTGGGGGCTTATCAACACCACGAAAAAAATTAGGAGAAGTATAAAAGTATAAAAGTTAATTTAGATTAACATCTTTAAGCATGCAAATTAATTATGCAGCAATTTTCATAAAATAGTTAGTTGTCTGGTGTTTGCAGAAACCCCGTGCAATGCATGGCATGAGATAACTACTGTAGCGATACTTGAAAATTATTGCTACCTAAAAATTACACCTATACCTAAATTTTTAGCCATAATTTTCAAGTCTTAACCCAAATTATTGTAGTGGAATAGTTGTGCTAATGTGCTATGCGCACATGATGATTAATTAAAAAGAAAATGCATTAGAATTTAGCCATAATTCTCAAGTCTTAAGAAAAATTATTCTTGCGAAATACCTGTGCTAATGTGATATACACATGATGACTAACGAGAAAATGGATTAGAAGTAGAATGAAGAAAAAAAAATTCTCTTGCCAAAACATGACCTAAAATTTTTATTATATATATATATATATATATATAGTGAATACAAATATATAGGAGGGAAAAACTTTTGCTTCTATATATGTGCGTGAGAAAAACTATGAAAACGGAAGACTTACAATTTGTTGAGTCTGTCATCTTCCATAACAACTGATAGTTAATTAGTCAAAACAAAAAAAAAATTGTCAAAAAAAAAAAATCAAGTGCACACGCTAAAAACAATTATCCATGGTTTTGAATTTTACAACACAACTGCACACACTTAAAAAAATTTAAATCTAAAAATTTTCACTCAAGCATTTATATAGACTTAATAGTAACGATTTTAGAAATGATAGTATCCAAAGGGAAAAATCTTACCTTTCCTTTTATTTTTATTTTTTTGAAACCACAAATCACAACTGATTGGTAGTCTATAAAGATTTTTAAATTTGAACTTTCAATTTTATTAGACACTTTCGCTTCCATTATGGAATAAATTAAAGTGCTTGAATTGGGAAAGATTGAGATTTTTAGATTTGAAATTTGAAAATAATTTTTTAGGACATGTGCAATCAAATCACACGTGTTGCTTGAAAACTTCAATCACACTCCAACTACTTCATGCCACTTGTCACGACCGTAGCCCTCCTCACGAAAAATCATTCTGCAATAATATATAAGATACTAATTTTTCTTGCTTGTACTAAAAAAAAAAGTTAGATTTTATATATGGTGCTCTCATGGTTTATTTCAACCTTTGTTATTGCGTATTTGTGGTTATCGTTTTGAGGCCGTGTGATGACTCGTCGATTTATAGATATTATTTCAAGCATGGTCCGGAATCCATTATTTCTCTAGTATTTGGAAGCCCTAATTACGTCGAGTGCTCGTATTTGGAACAAAGAGATTTTCGGAAAAACTCTTGCTTGCTCTCGCCTCTCAGCTTCTCATTCCAAAGAGTCTGTTGATGAGTACCTTGACTTCACGTGACAGAAAGAGAGTGTAGGCTCTGTACTTTTGGTCCAGATAGAAGTGACGACCGTCGGAATGGTTTTGACTGAAATAGAGAAGAATGTGAGTCGCAAAACTTTTCGTCCATACGGGCCTGTCAACTGTCCTGACGGTCAGATAAGGAACGGGTCCGTACATAGCGTTTTAAAGCCTTGTTTTGCACTCCTCTGTGAAAGTGGAACTTAGGACTTCTAGGTGTATGGAGAAAAATCAACGTATACTAGTTTGATACCTTCAGATCAACCATGTGTTACACCGCCACTACCCCAGCATTGCAACAGCAAAATCTTAGAGCACTTTTGCCTCTTGTTAGCAAAAGCCCTTCGATACTTATGTCAGTGTGATGTACTTGAGGGTTCAAGGTGTGTGTTGTGCATAGGTGCACAAAACACATGTTGTGCACCTGTTATGGGGTCCACTTCTGGTCCCATTATTTGATTCAAACCGTTCTTTTTGTTCATCTTGTCAAATACTTAGTTCACGTAAAATTTCAGGTTAATCGGACATCGGTAACTATGTTTTTAGAATGCACTTTTCCAGGAAAAAGAAAAGAGTTAAGGGAAACCGTTGTAGATGTTTTTTTCTTAAAAACCCGTAAGTTAAATGCTCACTAATTAATCAAATAGTTAACGATGTCCGATCAACTTGAAATTACGTGGAACAAGTACTCGATGAGATGAACAAAATGAGATATTCAAATCAAATAACGGAATTCAGAGCGAGCTTGATAATGGGTGCACAACACGTGTGTTGTGCATTGGTGCACATCTATAACCACCACGTGACTCCCGCACGTGCGTATCGGCAGGGGCCCGCTCTATCAGTTTAACCACCACAGGGCCCCCACGCACATGTATCGGCCTACCCCGCTCTATAGGTAGTAGAGTTGGCATTTAATTTAGATATCGATCGTCATTTGCTCTATGCATCCGTTGTGGCATGCTACGTATATCGATAGTACCACCTATTGCGCGATACTTAAGTTGTTTAGAGTCGCCACTTGGTTTTAGAAACCAAAAAAACCGGACAGATATTTTGTTTGGATTCGGAAGCAAGTTTACATAAAAGGGAAGGGATTAGGCACACTCCTTTTGCCAAATGATAGGTGCCGAAAAGCACCCGTTGAACCTCGTTAACTCGTACTTTGTTAGGCAAATTAGGTTGTTATTTGATTAGCTTTCGTTGGTGAATGGTGTTATAGGTGTCGAGTGCTCAAGGACTTGGGAAACATGGTTTGGAATGGCTTAGAAGCGTCAAGGATACAAAGAGGAGCAAAAGAGGACCAAGGGACCATTTTCTGTACCCGTGGTCCAGACCATTCTTTTCCCCATCCGGACCAAGGTCTCCGCGAGCTTCAAAGAGCAATCTGTACCCGTAGTCCGGACGACCCTTTTCCCCATCTGGACCAAGGTCTCCGCGAACTTCAAAGAGCAATTTGTACCCGTAGTCCGGACCACCCTTTTCCCCATCCGGACCATGGTCCGTAGTCCGGACCACCCTTTTCCCCGTCCGGACCATGGTTTCGGGAATTAGCGTTTTGACTATTTTTTGTGTAATTTGAAAGCCCTAAGTATAAATAGCTTAACCTAACATTATTTTAGGGTTCCCAACTATTGTGAGAGGCTATTTGGAGAGAGAAACTCATAGTTCTTCATGTTCTTCAAGCGTTCTTCAAATCAAAGCATGTTGATCATTGCTATGGCCGGCTAAACCCCTTTTCTAGGGGGAGGATGAAGTTCTTCACCAAGGGGAGGATGAAGTTCTTCACCAAGTAACCTTGTTTTTCTGCGTAGATTATGGTTATTATTCGGATCAGATTACATGTTAAGAACTCAATTTCATATGATCAATGGAATTATGGTTTTATTCTTCCAATCTATTCACGTGTTCAAATACCGTAATCATGTAATTATTTTCAATGGTGCGATTGGAGTTCTGAGATGGATTATGCTCGTAAGACGGATTGTGCTGCGATAGTGAGACGGTCCGTGCTATGGGATAGTTCATGCCTTTTAACAATCGCTATATCTTCTTGACAATTATCGTTAGGGTTGGCAAGCCCTAGCGATAATCCTTTGCGATTCGAATATTAATCATATCTATGCGATGTTTGGTTATGCGGTATGAACGGATTCTAAACCCTAGATCTTCTTTCCAAACAGTTTCACCTTTTAAATTATTGCACTTTTTAGTTTAATTATTTCACAACCAATCAAACATCCTTTTACCGAATTAAATTAGGAGTTAATTGGAAATAACGCAACTCAGCCAGTTTGTCCCTGAGGATCGACACTCGGACTTAACCGCTATTCTCCGGAATAAAAGTTAATTCCTAGTTATTAAATATTTATTTTTTACTCGGCACGACACGGTCAAATTTTGGCGCCGTTGCCGGGGACAATTTGCACGGTTGCTTAGTTTCGATTAATTTTTATTTTAATTCTTAGTTTAGGGCTTTTTAATTTTCTGTTTGCTAAGTAATACTCAGGGCACAAGTAGAGAAGCATTCAATTGAGCAAGATCGACCAGTGAGAAGCGGTGCCGTGATATAAGACCGATATCGTTGCTCACTGTAAGTCTTGTTTCCCTTTTATTTGCTTGTTCTCTGTGTATGTTTGGTCGTCGGTCTCAGAAACCCCAACTTGTTCCTCTCAATCTGGATATTGGAAAGAGACGTAGGGTTAAGAGTGAGACTGATTTACTTTCAATGGGGGATATACAGAATGGTGCTAATCCGCCAAATGGCGCTAATCCGCCAGGGGCAGCTGCCACGCCCCTTGCCCCACTTCACACACACTTTTTGCCATCATCCTATGCCGCACCGTCATGCATCCAGTTGCCACCGTTCACGGCAACACTATGAGATTAAACCCAGTATACTGCATGCGTTACCCAACTTTCACGGGCTCACTAAGGAGGATCCCTATCAGCATATTGATGAGTTCATAACCATAAGCTCCACACTTCAAATTCATAATTTTCCTAATGAGGTGCTTAGATTAATTTTGTTCCAATTTTCACTAAAAGAAAGTGCTAAGCACTGGCTCAATACTTTACCTGCGAGCTCGATCACTAGCTGAGACCAACTTAAGGACGCGTTTCTTAAAAAATACTTCTCCATAGGCAAAATAGTTCATTATCGGAAACTAATTACTTTGTTCCGACAGAATGACAATGAGCCTCTTCACGAGGCTTGGGAGAGGTATGGTAACCTTATTAGGAAGTGTCCGCACCACGACATTCCACAGTGGCAGTTGGTGCAATGTTTTTACGATGGGTTGAATTCTCATTATAGGATGACGGTTGATGCCTCATGTGGAGGCTCGTTAATGAATAAAAATGAGCAGACGGCATGGGAGCTCTTTGAGACAATGAGTGATACCTCCCAGCACCATGCCACTTACCAGCATAGTGATAGGGCAACCAACGCGACCAGTTCTTCAAAGCCACGGGGTTTGTATGAGGTTAGCCCCTCTGACCACCTCGCACTTAAGGTTGACTCTCTCGCTGAGAAACTTGACCAGTTTTTGAGTTTGGGCTCGACTTCCACTCCGCCTCCTACTTTTCAGGAGGCTTGTTCCCTATGTGTGAGTCTAGCCCACTATGTTACTAAGTGTTCGGCGAGAGACCAATTTCCAGGTTTTGCGGAAGAGCAAGATCATGCTGCTCAGGGGTACTCTAATGTTCAGAGTTATCCTAAACCGGGTGATCCCTCCTTTAACACTTATCACCCGAGTCTTAGGAACCATCCTAACCTGTCGTGGCGACAGCCACAAGACAATGCCCCTACCCCACAGTCGAGGCCATGGTCCACACCGTATAATCCTGTGGCCTATCATTATGCGAACCATCAGCAGCCACCCTCTAAACGAGCACCAGCCCAGTCCTCGAGGGACCTTTCCTTCGAGGATAAGTTTTTAAAAGCTTTTGAGATGATGATTGCTACCCATTAGCAGGTGAATTCTCACACACAATCCATTGCACGAATGGAGGTGCAATTGGGCCAATTGGCCAACACGTTGAACTGCAGAGAGAAGGGTAGGTTGCCTAGTCAGCCAATTCAGAACCCGAGAGGCCAAAACCAATGTGAGGGTAATCAAGGGACAGATAACTTCCAACAGGCGAATGTTCTCATGTCCCTTCGTAATAAAAGAGAGGTCGAAACCCGACCAGAGAAGCCACAAAGCAAGGAGCACCAAGCTCCCTCCTCCCCATCTGATTCTGGGGAGGGGCATTCTCATAGCAAGGAGGCAATCCCTTTAACCACTACTTCACCACCCACCACCACGTCCATGGGCTCCAAGGCACCATCCTACGTGCCTAAAGCCCCATTCCCCGCTGCTTTAAATGGGCCATCTCCCTATGCAAAGAAGCCAACTTCTATGGAGGATACTCTGGAGATATTCAAACGCGTGGATATCAACATACCCCTCCTCGAGGCCATAAAACAAATCCCGAATTATGCCAAGTTCCTAAAGGACCTCTGCACTCACAAGCGGAAATATCGGACAAATGTGTCCAAAAAGGTCCTTCTCACCGAGCAAGTGAGCTCTGTTTTCCAGTCTGTCACTCCCCCTTAGTTACAAGATCCTGGCACACCTACCATCCCCATTGTCATTGGTAGCCATTGTATCGAGCGCGCACTTCTAGACTTAGGGGCTAGTGTCAATTTGATCCCTTCATCGATGTACGAGCAGTTGGGACTTGGAGAGTTAAAACCCACGACGGTAACCTTGCAATTAGCTGATCGATCCATAAAGGTACCTCGTGGTGTAGTTGAGGACGTTCTTGTCAAGGTCAATGATTTCTACTTTCCTGCTGATTTTATAGTCCTTGACACAGAACCGGTGAACACCCTCAGGAGGCAAACTCCTGTTATACTTGGTCGTCCGTTCTTGGCGACGGCCAATGCTAATATACATGTGAGGAGTGGGGAGATGGAGGTCACATTTGGTAATATGACCCTTAAGCTCAATGTCTATAATACAGCGAAACAACCTCAAGTGGAAGAAGACTGTTTTGCAGTCGATGTTAGTAAGGAACAAATACAACAGGGGTCTAGTTCACACGAAGAGGTTAGTAACTTTTACAAGATTGCTAGTCTTGATAATAATTCTTTCACTAATTTCAGTCGTGATGATTCTTTAGAGACTTACTTAGCTCACTGTGGTGATAATTTTGAACTTGATGAGTCTATTGAGCAAGTGAGTTCATTGGTGGACTCTGCTCCTTGGTCAGTTATTGAGGAGTGGATATCTAATGGGGATGCTCTCCAACCTTTTTCATTATCTCCACTCCTGATTGCCACAGAGTCACCTGATTGTGAGTTGAAACCTTTGTCACCCAATCCTCGTGTTAAATTGTTGGGGCCAGTAGAAATTATGTCAGTTGTCCTATCTAGACATCATGATCAGTCTGAATAGGATAGGTTAATTGACAACATTGGACAGTGCATCAAAGAAGTTGCGGGTGATTTTGTAATTGGCTTAGAGCCCTTTGGTCCAACTCGTAGAGTTTTCTTAGGGGTACTTTTGTACAAGCAAACCGTTCCTTGGTATGGTAATTTTCATTGTATGGTGACTAGAGGAACAGTTCCAACTCAATTATGTGACCAACCGTTTCTCATTGTTGTGGGAGGGGGGAACGATATCTTTTGGGATGATCCATCTCGTGTGAATTTTAAAAGGAGGATTAAATCTATTCATGGAGCGTTAATTAAGTGTGAGGGGGATAATAACTATGGTGGGCCCGATTTATTCGAACCATTGAGCTTTTAACGAAGTCTCGGAGACTATAAATCCTTGGAGTTTGTGACAACTCCAGTGCTAGCCGTGCTCGAACGGCCATCTACGGTCCGGTATAGCCGCCTACTTTCTAGCCTTAAATTTGTGCATCTGGGTTTCTAGCAATCTTATTGTCGTGCCTCGGATAGTCATTAAAGACGATTGGCTCTGGCTTCTTTGAAGAAAAACCTTGAGAAATCTAACCTGTTGAGTCATGACTCACCCGGGATTGTTATGATGACCTTCTCTACACAAATTTTAAGTGAGAAATTAGGGAGAAAAGTAGTACCCATGTCTTTCGCGTGAAGAAAGTGGATGGAGTTTACTTACTTTTCAGTCATTTTATTTTTAGTTGTGGTGTTTCAAAATTGGTGTTTTGCTTGTTCATGTTTAGATTGTTGTTATTCTTTCTTTTGTAGTTTGTGGGGGCTAACATTTGCAGGTCGTTGTGCTCAAGTTGGGGGGTAATGCCCCGTGATCTTTAGCCTGTTTAGTTCTTCTTCGCGAGGTAATCTCTTTCCTTACTTTTACCTTATTTGTCCTATCTTTTTTTTTGTGCATGGCATTCAATGAGGACATTGCATGATTTTAGTTGGGGGGAGGGACTACTTTGTAGCATTGCATATTTAGAGTCTTGTATTAAAAACAAAAATTAGAAAATTTGAAAAATCTTAAAGAGTTGGCTCTTTTGGCATGGAATTTTGGGCTTGTTATGCTTACTTGTTGATTGACTGAGTTGAGGCATGCTGCTCTTGCATTGGCATATCTTGTGTCATCATAGTTCTGTTTGCTGGTTTGTTTCAATGGAGGCATCAAGGCACTTAAGCATGGCACAATGCCATCACGTTTATTGGGTTTGATCACTTGTGAACTTTGCTTTGTTTGTTCTCAAAGGCTATGATTAGTGGAGACTTATGCCTTAGTGAGCTTTTGAGTCTTAGCTTTCTTTTGGAGAGGTGTCGAAATAACTCTTTATTTGTCTCGAAAAGAACTACGTTTGTTGTCAATCTCATTATCTTTCGCAAAGTATTGGAATTGCATGTTTCATATATCTCTTGGGTTTGGTTTGTTACTTGGATGTTACACCCCTAGGAGATGATCACAGGCATTCTTTTGGATATTTGAACCGGTTTGTCTCTCTTGTTTACATTATCCCTTGCGCGTCATTTTGAGCCTTAAACACTTAGCCTTTTCTTTGTTGAACCCCACCTTCCATATTGTGTACTGAGAAAGGCAAGAGTGTAGAGGTATAATTTTGGGAGAAAGGTGAATTTTGTGTTTGATGTGTGGTGCCCCCCCCCCCCCCACCCCCCAAATTGAAGGGAAAAATTGTGTGGGGTATTTTCCAGATATTACGTAGGACGAACAGAATAGCTCGTCCAGAGCTACCACGTGACATGCACGAGGAAAGAGACACAGAATAGGGCGCCGACGACCAGAATTTCCGTAATTCAGTAAGTGCCCAAGGCTACCTGCTCGTCGGACAATGCGGAGGGAACGACCCGATACATGAGAAACCCTAGTAGCATCCTTACCTTGTAAAGATAAGGAGAGGAAGAAATATTCGAAGATATTCCCAGGATCGGTCGAGCTTGTAAAGATAAGCACAATCTTACTCAGAGATGGAAAGCCAGTCAACTTACTAAACAAGGAGCGAACTCCCATGTAGGGAAAGACTCCAAACGAGCAATACGCGGCCATCTTGGCAAGAATCCTTATCGAATAAGGATTCTGAATCATGCAGGCTACGCTGCCCAATAAGGAAGAATCCTAAACTTGGAAGGATTCCATACAGGGAAGAACTCCACAGGGGATGCAAATACAAACGAATCGCCTATATAAGAAGATGACTCCTAAATACTAGAGGTATGCTAAAACCTAATCCCGCACTTTTACACTCGTTTCAGTGATCCTCCAGTTCGTCAATACTAACTTAGCCATCGGAGGGCCCTTGCCACCTAGAGGCAGGGGTGCTCTGACAGTTTGTTCGTGTTGCAGGGTCGAGGTCGCTCCATTTGAAGAGGATTTGATCTCATAAGAGTACGGAAATAACTTCGTGAGTTTTTCCCCTCTTACAATTGGCGCCGTCTGTGGGAAAGAAAAAACCTCCACCGAGATCATCCATGGACGATCGCGATCTTCGCACACCACAGAAGAGTGGGGCCGGAGGGAATCTCTCTCAGGAACCTCCTGGCGCCCCGAGAAAGCCTCCCCCCGCAAGATTGGCAAGCCAGGTAGAGCATGTGGAATGCTCTCAGCCAAGCAGATCCCGAAGGGAAGATTCAGAGGTCCAATCGCGAAGGGATCAACGGAGAAATTCCCCGCCCCACCACACCTCGAAAAAGACAGATTCCAGGGTGAGGCGAGACAGGGAATATGCAAAGAGTTTCGTGCGAAGGGAGCAAGAAGTTTCAGACCTAGCATGGCAGATTGCTCAGGAGGAAGCCGCGATCCGAAATCTAAAGGACCGCTTGTGACAAGCGGAGGAAAATCTGAAGTCCAAGTCTCAAGATGGAGGGAAAGACCGAACGCGATCGGGGAAGGAATCCCCACCAAAAAGGGCGAATTCCACAGCCAGGAAGGGCCCTCAGAGGAAAAGAAGAGCCGCAAGCGAGTCCCCGGATAGTGGGGAAAGAAGACGGCATGGGAGGGACCGGTATGAGAGGTCCGGTTCGAATGAGCGCTACGATGAGCGCGAAGTGGCCCGAGAAGCAGCTAGGAAGGCTCTAAACCATGTGGCCACTTCACCACTTGCTAAATGGATCCAACGGGCGGACCCACCCGCCAGGATAAAGCACAATCCGTTCGTGCTGTACGAAACCACAGATGATCCAATAACTCATATTCAGCACTACCAGCAGGCAATGTTTATGCATGCAAGGGACGACGCCCTGTTGTGCAAGATGTTTCCGTCAAGCCTGGGAAAGGTAGCGCTGAGTTGGTACCATCATAAGTTGGCACCAAACTCGATCCACAGTTGGAAGCAGCTCTCCGAGGAGTTCACGGCCCGATTCTTGACGAGTCGGGCGGCACCAAAAACTTTTGGCATCCTGACCGCCATGGGGCAGAGGGATGGAGAAAGTTTGAGGGAGTATTCAAAAAGGTACTGGGAAACCTTTAATGAGATTGAGGACTGTAGCGAGGAATACGCTATAGCAACTTTCAAGACGAGCTTGCCTGTTAGCTCGGATCTGAGGAAATCCCTGACCATGAACCCAGTCAGAACGGTGGCAAAGCTCATGCAACGTATCGAACAGCATGCACTCGTCGAGGACGACCGTATGCGAGAATGCAAAAAAGAGAACGCGGCACGACCTGCCACCCCAGAAAAGAAGACGACTGATCGGAAAGGTTTTAGAAAGGAATACTCCACCAGCAAGAGAGACAGTTCGTCAAGTCGAAGGGATAGGGCTGCTGTGGAGACCCGCTCTTTCCACAGCATTTATACGGTTTTCAACGTGCCAATTTACAAAATGTTGTACAAGCTAAGAGACAAGCCGTGGTTCCGGGACCCACCCAAAATGACAGGAAACCCAGAAAGGCGGAGAGCAACAAACAAGAAATGTAGTTATCACCGTGATTGGGGGCACATGACGGAAGACTGTTTTCAGTACAAGAAATTCCTGGACGAGAAGGCAGCAGAAGGCCTCCTTGATGAGTACGTGGCCGAGGGAAAGAAAAATCAAGCGACCACAGTTGAAGAAATGGATTGTTTGGCAAAACCCAAGGGTCTGATCCAAATGATCCAGGGTCATGCAGACCCCTATACTGAAAATGAGATCAGATATGTACAAAGGCAAAACGAGCATGCAAAGCACGTATACAAGCTGGGCGTGAAGAGGCCCAAGGAGGAGGAAGTCGTGGCGCGTTCGATCACGTTCACGGATGAAGATCTGGAGGGAGTGACGTTGCCGCACAATGATGCTTTGGTCGTTACCCTACGCCTAGGGGAATACGACGTCGAGAAAATACTGGTAGATCAGGGGAGCTGCACGGAGATTCTGTACTAGGACGCTTTTAGAAAAATGGAGTTGCCAAGGGCAAACTTGGAAAAGAATCAAACCCCTCTGATCGGGTTCGGGTCACAGCCAGTCTGGCCCATGGGTAAAGTGACGTTGCCCGTACGAGCAGGGTCCGTCGTTTTAAAAACGGAATTCCTAGTCGTCAATGTCCCATCCTCCTACAATGCCATCATCGGCAGAAAGTGGTTACACAAGATGAAGGCAATTTCATCAACTTATCATCAGATGATAAAATTCCCGGGGGCAGAGGGCATTGAGCACATCAAAGGAAATCAGAAGATGGCAAGTCAGTGCTTAGTTTCAACGATCAACAGAGCCCCCAAGGCGCATCTCGTTCAGTCCGTCGAAATACCCGATCAACCTACATTTGAGGACGTTGGAGGGAATCCAGCTCTGAGAACTGTGGAAGGTCTGAAAAAGGTTCATCTTGACCACCAGGATCCAGAGAGGTATTTTCTGATTGGAGAAAAGCTTGACGAGAAGGAAGAAGAGGAGCTCGTGCATTTCCTTAAACAGCACGTTGACGTGTTTGCCTGGACGCCCCAAGAAATGCCAGGCATTGACCCCAATATAATCTGCCATCATTTAAACGTGGACCCCCAGCGCAGGCCGGTAGTTCAGAAGGCCAGAAGATCGGCTCCTCAGCATGCCGAAGCAGTAAACGAAGAGGTCGATCGACTCCTGGAAGCCAAAGCGATCAGGGAAGTAAATTACCCTGAGTGGTTGTCTAATACGGTCGTCGTTAAAAAGAAGAACGGGAAGTGGCGAGTATGCGTCGACTTCACTAGTCTGAATAAGGCCTTCCCCAAAGACAGCTTTCCTCTGCCCAGAATTGATCAGCTTGTTGATGCAACTGCTGGGTACGAACGGATGAGTTTTTTGGATGCTTACAGGGGATATAACCAGATAGCAATGCATGGACCAGACGAAGAGAAGACATCGTTTATCACCCCGCGTGGACTATATTGCTACAGGGTCATGCCATTCGGCCTCAGAAACGCCGGAGCCACATACCAAAGACTCGCAACACTCATGTTTAAAGACTTGCTCGGGAAGACTATGGAGGTCTACATAGACGACATGGTGGTGAAAAGCAAGGAAAAAGCTGATCATATAACCGATTTAAAGGTAACTTTTGACATCCTACGACAATTTCAGTTAAAGTTAAATGCTTCAAAATGTGCTTTTGGTGTGAGTTCTGGAAAATTCCTGGGTCACTTGGTCACGGAGCATGGCATAGAGGCCAATCCAGATCAAATTACAGCCCTCTAGAGACTTGAGAGCCCAAAGACCACGAAGGAAGTGCAAAAACTGACAGGCATGGCGGCAGCACTAAACAGGTTCATCAATCGCTCGTCGGACAGATGCAGGCCTTTCTTCCAGTTGCTGAAGAAAAGGAAAGGATACGAATGGGGACCGGAAGTAGGAGGAGGCTTTTAAAGACCTCAAGAAATACCTCGGAACCCCCCCGTTGCTATCAAAACCAGAAAAAGGAGAACGGTTGATCCTATACCTGGCCGTCTCGGAACATGCAATCAGTGCAACCTTACTCCGGGCAGAGGGCACAGAGCAAAAACCAATCTACTTTCTAAGTGAAACCCTTATGGACGCCCACACCAGATATCTCCCCCTGGAAAAGCTCGTCAAAGCTTTAATCATGGCTTCCCGGAAATTGCCGCACTATTTTCTGGAGCACCCCATTACTGTATATACTGAGTTTCCAATAAAAGCACTGCTTCGAAAGGCAGACTTCTCCGGGAGAATCTCTGTCACACCCTCAATTTTCAACATGCATAAATAAACATTTTCTTCAAGGAATATCTCAATGAACTCACATATTCGTCCAAAATCGCCTCACAATATTTATATTGGCAAGAAACATCAAATTTAAGTTCGGTACCCATGTCCCATGTGAATTGAATAAGGGTTTTACAATGCTTCAAATAGTCTTTCATGCCATGCTCTCATTATGCCATGCACTTCAATCACTCCATTTCATGATCCACGCGAAACCTGAAACAACAAAAGGGTGAGCACACTTCGCCCAGTAGGTATCCCCTTTGGGGTTTCAGACTCAGAAAGACACACTTAAGCAAGTAACACATTGAACAAGAGAATAATAGAATATCAAAGTTCGTACACCACATTCGGTCATAAACTCTTTTCGTAATACACCCCTTTTCAATAGATCAATCACGTCAATGAACGATAAATGGATAACGAGTCAACAAACACTTTTTCATACTATTTTCAAATTCACAATTTACCCAACATTTCTCATCTCAATTTTAGCCACTCATATGCTCATTACTAACACGGAAATTTTGGGATCCGACTCCCATAGCTCAATATCATCACAACTCAATATCATCACGGGAATCTCGGGGCCCGGCTCCCATAGCTTCTTATCATCGGCAATTTCGGGGCCCGGCTCCCATATCTCAATATCGAGACACCTTTCATAAAATGTACAACGAATACCACACAATTTCCAACTCCAAGAACACAATCAAATCAACTAACGAATGTAAGGAATAATACACAACAAACAACACAAAACAACCACACACAACAAGCAATATATACCAATAACACGCAACCAACAACACACCACAACAAGCACTACCACATGTCCGACTCCACGAGCCAACAACTCAATTAAAAGACTAAAATATTAGACATTCAAAACATCCCACCAACAATCTCACTTACCAAGAACTCAACATGTCAAACCTTCCCAAACTCATTCAATTAAGGGCACTTTCGTAATTTCATCACGGGTCAAACCCGTAAGCATCTTCATTAATCCCTGCCTCCAATACACTCATAAATATCCCAATTTCATTACTAGGAAAGCATTATAACGTATACACACGAACATCACAAAAGCCCCAATTTTTGTTCAAGCCATAAATTAGAAATTTCACAGTACAACAACATCTACGAAAAATCGTATGTAGAAATCACGAGTTTATTATCTAAACACATAGATATGTAGAGAGAGGAGAGAAATCCCTACTTGACTGGGTTTTGAGCAAAACCCCAACATCCGAAACTCAAGCTCCAAGCTTTCGTGTGTCCGTGACGCGTTCCACGCGTAATTTCAGCCGATACATCAACTTCAAATCAAAAACTGCTATTTTCTAGAAAGAGTTAAGATACAACCCTTACATACTTTCGAAGGTATATGAGTCTAGTTTCATAATCAAATGGCGGATTGAAATTTCAAGCTTCCTAGACAAAAATATAGCCATTCTCGTAACATGGGGCAATGCTGTCAACACAGCGAATTTCAGTACCACAGCCCAATCAAATATTTTTCATATTTTCTATACTTCAAATTAACTTCTGAAATTTTTACGCAACACAAAGAACATCCATGGGTAGCTTCTATAAAATTTTAGGAAATTTACCAGTTCTGGAACAATATCAAATAAATCGGCCAAAAGCAGGGTTTACAGGAAAAACGGATAAAACTTGACAGCCTGACTTTGAAAAATCACCATAAATCAAGATCTTAATGTTTTTGAGTGATTCTTGTGCCAAATATTTCGTAGTGAAATGAACTTCAAAGTTCCAGAAGGGACCAAGTTCTAATTCGTACTTCAAAGATGAGAAAACTAGCAAACACAGAGGCTACACGAATCTGTCTCACAACAGATTTCCAGATTTACAGACCCAGTTTCAAAACTTCATAATAAATCGAATCCACAATGAATTTCAATGATTCCAGCGGCAAAAGAAAGCCCTCTGAATTATCTCTAAATCATATGAAGGAACCAAAACTTAATTAACAGTTTATGAATGAGATATTAGCCAAAAACCGTGACCCTGTCAGCTATAACGAGCTACTGTTCATACCGGCACCAAAAACACGAATTTGTACCACAAAATTAACAGGAAAACCGGAGAAAAGAGGCATACTTGTTGAGATAAAACTTGGGAGAAGGTGATGATGATCGCCCATGGTGGCGGAGGTGGCCGAACTTGGCGGCAGCCGGCCTCCCTCTCTCTTTCTCCTCCTCTCTTCTCCTCTTTCTTCCTTCTCTTTTCTTCTTCTCTTCTTCTTTCTTCTTTTCTTATTTTTTTCTTCCCCAGACAATGAAAAGGGGGGGGGGGGGGGGGGGGGGGGGGGGGGGGCGGGCGGGGGGGAAAAGAAAGTGTGTCGGCAAACTTTCCCAAAAATCGAGGGAGACAAAAGCAGTACAATTTACTCTACGCGGTATTCTAACTGTCCGAGTTTCGATTTCAGAAAAATCCCAAAATATTCGTACTGACTTAGAAAATCGTGGGCAACGTCACCGTGTGCTCAGAATTGTCTAGAAAAATCTCAAAAGTTGGACACGCATTACGATGCTATCCCAAGTGACGTCATCGAATTGATTCGAGTCCCCCAACCAAAACAGTTAAGCAGGTATCACCCACGTAGCTAAAAATAAATATATTCCACATCTTTATTTTATTTAACACAAATTTGCGGGTCTTTACAATCTCAACTTGGTCGGTAGAACTCAGTCAGTACGACATTGATTTCCAGCCAAGAACAGCCGTCAAGGGCCAGGTGATGGCAGATTTCGTAGCTGAGTTTACTCCGTCAGAGGTTGAATCTCCCACGGTTCGCGAATATGAACCAAGTCCACAAGGCGACGACCAAAATGCAGGAAGCTGGCACTTGTTCGTCGATGGATCCGCATGCAACAAAGGCTCAGGGGCAGGAATAGTGTTATTCGCCCCAGAGCGCCTGATGCTCGAACAATCCGTTCGTTTGGGCTTCAGCGCAACAAACAACGTGGCAGAATACGAGGCCCTCCTAATCGGACTCAAGAGTGTGAGGACCCTCGGAGCCAAGAAGTTAAAAGTCTTCTGCGACTCACAGCTCGTCGTAAATCAGCTCAGTGGAGAATACGCTCTGAGGAATGACAAGATGACAGCTTCTGCAAAAGCTGTACAAGGAGTAATAACAGATTTTGAAGAGGTAAAGATAGAACAAATCACCTCGGGACAGAATGCTCACGCAGATTCATTGGCATGCTTAGCCTCAGCGCTACCAACAGAATACAAGTGCACTGTGGCCGTCGAGTACCTAGCCTAGCCCAGCATTAGACAGGAGACAGAAACCAACATGGATGCAAACCTAGGGCCGAGCTGGATGGATCCAATCATAGCCTACCTGAGAGACGAAGCCCTTCTAGAGGATAAAAAGGAAGCTTACAAAGTTAAACTGAAGTCTGCACGTTTTTAGCTTTCACCACAGGGAAAGTTGTACAAGAAGTCGTACCATGGACCCTACTTACTTTATGTGCATCCCACTCTGGTACAGAAGTTCCTACATGAAATACACGCCGGGACGTGCGGCGGGCATGCTGGAGGAAGATCAATAGCGCACAGGGCGTTAACCCAGGGGTACTGGTGGCCATACATGCAGGAAGACGCGAAGGTGTTCGTCAGAAGCTGTGAGAAATGTCAGCAGTTCAAGCCAATAATCCGGACACCGGCGGAAGACTTGCAGCCCCTCACCAGCCCGTGGCCATTTGCTCAATGGGGGCTCAATATCATAGGGCCCCTACCCATGGCAACGGGCAAGAGGAAGTTCCTGCTGATGGGAACAGACTACTTCACCAAGTGGATTGAAGCAGAACCGCTGGCCAAGATCACTGAGAGCAATGTGGAGAAGTTTGTCTGGCAGAACATCATAACAAGGTTTGGGGTGCCATACTGCATAATCTCGGACAACGGGGCTCAATTCGGGCCAAAGTTCGAAGCTTTCTGTGCACAACATGGGATAAGGAACTACTATTCAACACCGGCATACCCCCAGAGTAACAGACAGGCAGAGGCCTCTAACAAGACAATCCTCAAGGGAATCAAGCGAAGGTTGGAGAAAAAGAAGGGCAATTGGCCCGACGAACTTCCGATAGTGTTGTGGGCATTCAGGACCACCCCTAGACGATCAACAGGAGATACTCCTTACTCCTTGGCCTATGGTACAGAGGCCGTAATCCCCATCGAAGTGGGGCTACCAACGAACAAGACCGCATTAGTAGAAGCTGGTGGGAACGATCAAGCACTAGCAACAAATCTAGATCTTGCAGAGGAGCGACGAGAACGAGCTCTGGTCACATTGGCAGCCTACCAGCAACAGCTTTGCAGGACTTACAACAAGAAGGTCCACCCCCGTGAATTTGGAGTAGGGGACCTCATGATGAGGAAGGTGGTGGGGAACACCAAGAAAGCTTCAGACGGAAAGCTTGGGCCAAACTGGGAAGGGCTTACAAAGTGGTTGGCTTGGCAGGCATTGGAGCTTACAGGCTTGCTGATCTAGATGGGAATCCGGTTCCCTGCCCTTGGAATATCCAAAATCTTATGAAGTTTTTTCCTTAAAGTTATCTTTTTCCTTTGAATAATGCCCTGAAAGGCAGAGTAAGTTTTTATTTATTTATGAGATTTCCTTGGATAATGCCCTGAAAGGCAAAATGCGAATTGTTTTACCTTTGTTTAAAAAGAGACTATCATGATTGCGAATAAAATCATCCATTTGTTCTCTTGCAAATCTGTGCTTTGCTTTACCTAGAAAAAAATATGGGCTTTGACCGAACGGGTAAAACCCCATATTGGAGGGCATGATATGTGCTTAATATCGCGGACACAGGCTCGTCATGAGCTCGTCCATGGCCTCGTCCATGATTAGGCGAGAATATGCCTAAGTTCGTCCATGGCCTCGTCCATGATTAGGCGCGAATATGCCTAAGCTCGTCCGTTGCCTCATCCACGATCAGGCGCGAATATGCCTACGCTCGTCTGTGGCCTCGCCCACGGTTAGGGGCGAATATGCCTATAAATTGTCCATGGTTAGGCGCGAACATGCCTAGACCTTGCAGTGAATATTGCACCCCGTGGCCTCGCCCACGGTTAGGCGCGAATATGCCTATAAATTGTCCATGGTTAGGCGCGAACATGTCTAGACCTTGCAGCGAATATTGCACCCCGTGGCCTCGCCCACAGTTACGAATATGCGTATAAATTGTCCATGGTTAGGCACGAACATGCCTAGACCTTGCAGCGAATAGTGCACCCCGTGGCCTCGCCCACGGTTAGGCGCGAATATGCCTATAAATTGTCCATGGTTAGGCGCGAACATGCCTAGACCTCGCAACAAATATTGCAACCCGTGGCCTCGCCCACGGTTAGGCTCAAATATGTCTTAAAAATCACTCATGACTAGGCGCAAAAATGCAGGAACACCAAGGTTCCAAACTTATCTTGTATCTAACCAAGTGTAGGAACACCTAGGTTCCAAACTTATCTTATATCTAACCAAGTGCAGGAACACCTAAGTTCCAAACTTATCGTGTATCTAACCAAGTGCAGGAACACCTAGGTTCCAAATTTATCTTGTATCTAACCAAGTGCAGGAACACCAAAGTTCCAAATTGTTTAACTTGTATCTAACTAAATGCAGGAACACCTGAATTCCAAATTGTTTATCTTGTATCTAACTAAATGCAGGAACGCCTGGGTTCCAAGATACTTGTCCTGTGTAGTTTTCATCGCATGCAGGAAAATTAAATGCACACCTCAACGGTGCAAACTACCGGTCAAAGCAGTAGAGGTGTCAGAAGCAAGACCTAAACTTGCACCACTCGTATCTGTACATAGATTACCCAACCATTGCTGCATAAATAAGTGCAACCAAGACGTGCAGAATTAGCATAAAACAAGTCATGTCAACGGGCAACCTAGATTCCAGCCCACCTAACACCACGAAGGGTGTATTTACTGTAGTTCCAAAAAAACGAGACCACGCAGGGTCAGCTAGTCCGACAAGCCGCGCAGGGCATAGGACCAAAAATTGTGTTAAAGTACTGAATGAAAGTCAAGGAATGTCAAGGGTCATGATAAAACGCATCAAACAGGCACAAGGCCTCTTCACTGGGCCTCACGGACCTCAGTGGCAGAAATGTTACCTGATTCTTCAACAGCACTAGAGGAGGGGAGCTCAACCCGCTGCTCGTCAGGGACGGATGTGTTGCCACCAGCTTCTTCCTGGCTGGGGTCAACAACTGCACTCTGGTTTGGCACAACAGCATTCTGGGGAGCAACATCCCTGTGTCTGGGGTACTCGATCTCAGTCCAAATTGTATCCCGTCTGTCAACGTCCTGTTTGGTCAGGCATGCCTTCCAACCTCTAGCAAAGAACAGCTCTTCGAATTGCGGCATCTGGGCCTTAAACTTCATCTTCGTATCATTCACCCCCTGATTGTAGGCCTGATCAGAAGACGCTTGAGCAACAGCCAATCCAGCCTCCAGATTTGCCTTGCTTCTCTGGGCGTTCGATAGCTCAGTCTCCAAAAGCCCAAGTCTGGTCATGGCATCACTAAAATTGCGGTCAGATTCACCTATACGACGCTTCAATGAAGCCAGCTCTTCCTTCATCTTCTCGTTTTCATTCGTCATCAAATGGTGGGCATTGATCAGGCGATTAGCACTGACCTTCAGCTCGTCATTCTCAGTCCTCAGCTGTGCGTTAACACTAGCGATAGTTCTATTATCCTTAGTAGCACGGTCGCAAGCGACGTACATGAGTTGTGTAATAACCCGAAATTTCGTAGATAAAAATTTCGATTTATTAATTCGATTAGTTATTTTTAATATCGCTAAATGAAATAATTTATTATTTAGTTTAAATAATTTGAATGAAACTAGATCCAGTTTGTTTATTTTCTTTTATTTATTTTTCCGCGCCGTAAAATCAACGCGTGCACACCGAGTATTTCACTACATCGCATCCGGAAGGCCTACTAATTTTCCCAACTCCTATGTTGTCCTATTTTGACTAGCCTTAGCCTATTTAAAACCCTAATTAGACATGTGTTCAATTTTGTCTTCCTACCAATTTTGACTTTACTAAACCTAATTTGTATTTTTTTGAATTAATGAGAAGAAAGAAAATTTGACTACTTAACAAGGTAGGCTACTTACCCAATTACAATCTTCTATAAATAGCTCACTCACCTTACTTCATTTCCTCACACCAAAATCTCCCAACTTCTCCACTTTGTGCTTTCTAGTGTTCTTGAATGAGTTCTTGAGTGTTCTTCTTGAAACTCATCCTAAACCACCACACTCCACCACCCTCGACCACCCCTAGATCTTAGAAAGGTAGAATAAGTTAGCAAGAAAGTGTTCGAGCAAAGGTCGACTAGTCGTTACGCCGCTGGAATTCAACTAGCTAATCGGCTTCCGACTAATCATCGGAATTAAGGTAGATACTTTATCTTAACCTTAGATTAGTATTTACTAGTTCATATTAATTATGTTATTATTTTGCTTAAACGTGCTTAATTATGATTAAATGTGATTATGTTGGTGATTAGTGATTTTATGAACAATTAGACTTTGAAAAATACATTTAGTCGTTACTATGCACGATTTAAAATTGACTATCGAAATGCACCGTTATAATGTTCGATGGACTTTTGGAAAACTAAATTACCCAGTTGTAATGCCCGAATGAAAATCGACTTTTCAAATTTACGCAGTTATAATGCCGACCGATATTCTGAAGAAAAGAGCTTTTCAAATGAAATGAGATTTTCCAGGATTATTGAATAAATATTTTTAATCTATTCAGACTAACAAATAGAATCTATGACTAGCATGTTTAGTCAGGCTTTTTCTTGGTTTAGCCCAAACCAAGTGGCGATTCGACGAACGAATCTTAAAACACGCCAAACGGATTCAACTACTAGAGTTTTCTAGTAGGGTATTTTCTTGGTTTAGACAAACCAAGTGACGGTTCTACGAACTAATCTTAAAACACGCCAGCAAAACGAGAATGAATCCTTATGTTTTGATTTAAATTCTCGGAAGAAAGAATTTTTTTGTCTTTAAGTAACACGGTTATCATGAAATGTTTTTGAACGAGAAGTTTATCGTGAAACGATTTCTAAACGGAAGATTTTTATGTAATATGACATGTGTACGTTTTTCGAGACGATACGACACGACACGACACGTTTTTCGAGAAAGTGATCGAATGTTTTTAAATGGAACTATACTATAAACAATACTGCCATTAGAGTCCCGCCTCAGTTCCCCGGTGTGAACTGGTGGTCAAAGCTCAATGGAACTATACTATAAACAATACTGCCATTGGAGTCCCACCTCAGTTCCCCGGGGTGAACTGGTGGTCAAAGCTCAATGGAACTATACGGTAGTGTTGTTTGAAGTTTCTCCTCAAATTCCGCGGGTGAATTTGACGGTTAGAACTTACTCAGTACAACACATAGCAAGCGGACCTCATAAACAGACTGGTGGGGATTCAGTGATATGGGTAGCCGGGACTATGTCGTGTGTGACGCGGAGTTAGCGGACCTCATACTGCAGGAGTCAGTTTATGGGTGGCCGACCCTTCGAACGGAAAGGTTGGTGACCGTTAGAAAGGGGTTGTAGAACGGGCCAATAACTTTCGAGAGATGTAAGATGTTGACATGGTTGAAATTTGAAGAAGAATGCTGTTATGAGAAAATGATATGAGATACTGACACTATACTCTGATTTTGTTTAAAGAAACGAGATACTGATACTGTACTCTGATTTTTATTAAAAGAAACGAGATACTGATACTGTACTCTGATTTTTATTAAAAGAAACGAGATACTGATACTATACTCTGATTTTTCTTAAAAGAAACGAGATACTGATTTTATTAAAGCTGCACTCTGATTTGATCTGATTTGATATTGATGCATTGACACGCATGAACCTACTGTTTTGAGAAATGATTTTCAACTATTTACTTGCCACCTACAATATTGTTCTAGAATTGCTAGTTTAAAGTTGGGGTAAGGTATCTATTGAGCGTCCTCGCTCACGGTTTGCCCTGGCATAATACCACGATGTTGCTTCGCAACTCTGCGTATTATGCTAGATTATCACGTTGGACAGGTGGACCTCTATGGAGAACACGGAGCCGGAGGAGCTGCCGAGATGGAGATCCACCAGGCGGAGAGATTTGCGGAGTCATAGAGTCCACCCGGTCTACCTTTTTGTAATCTGTGAAGGATAGATCATCTATATGTATTTTTGGTTATTATTATTACCGTTTAAGACCGACTTTAAATTGTAATAATAATCCATAACGTATCCCAAAAATGCGGGGCGTTACAAGTTGCATGGACTACGGTTCGTTACAAACATTCAACGAAACAATATGTCAAAATGAAAGAACCTTTAACATAGAATGCCACAAGAACGCAGCAATCAAATCCATACCTTGGTGTGATGCTGAAAGCCATTTTTCAAGAGCTTGAGGTAACTAGATCCAGTCTCTCTCTCAACATCCCCAGGGAGCAAAACAGCTTGACCAACAGCCAGAGCAACATCAGCATTGTCACAACTATCAGTGGCAAGGATAGGCTGGGTACCACGATGAAGAGGAGGGTTCCAAATGGCCATTTCCGACTCAGGTTCAGGCTCAGGAGTTGGGGGAGGTGGCTGAGCAGAGGAACTCCTAGTGGTACGACGACGCTGCTGAGGAGGGTTTGGAACAGGGACTGACTCTTCTCTGGGCCTCTTCTCCAGAACAGTGTCAAGGTCCCTCTGCTCTGGAGGAGGAAGAGGAGGAGAAGGAGGACGAGCAGAAGAAGAAGCTCCCAGGGGTTCAAGAAACTGGACAGGGGACTCATCGTCATCAAGGGTTATGAAGTCAGAAAAGTCGGGCACAACTCTCGGCATGGCTGAGACAGGGGATTGGTCTCTCACAGGAACACTGCTAGTACTCTCTCCAGACAAATCACTCTGAATATTTTCACAAGACAAATCAAACCCGAGATAGTTGTTCGTACGAGAAGCATGGATAACTTGATTACGGAGAAAAAGCTTCTGAAAAGAAGAACGTCTTACCCCAATACGACCTCTTCCCCTACGCAAATTCCTGGCAGAAGTAGAGGCCTCACTTATACGGACACCACCACGGTAGGAGGGACTGTATTTCAGCAACACGTGTGCAGCCCGACCTAGCCCTTCTGAGTCAATCCCCCTGATACCCGGGAACTTGAGCGCTCTCTCGATATCAAGAAGGTGGACACCGTCGTGCACCACCAGGTGACCCTCGTTGATGTTCGCCGCTGTACAGAGAAGTAGACAGAATGAGCAACAGGCAAAAGGCTACTACAATAAAGAAATTAAGAAGGGGCAAAAAGAGCAAAACCGACGAGTACGCCCAAAGGTGTGGGGGCACGGAGGCCCCACAACGTTGCCACCGTCGTCCCTGGGCAAGAAATTTCCAGTCATAATAAAAAAATCATCATTCTCCCCACGGCAGGAATTGGGAAGATCAGTCACTAAACGACGCCCCTTGTCCCGAATCTTGAGATAATAAGTCCTATGGGTGGTGGGACAGACACTATAAAGGAGACGGATATCGTACCAGCCCAGGTTTGTGCCCAGAAGTCTGTTCAGGGCCACCACTCCCATGACCACGAGATAGAAGTTGGGACAAAGTTGGAGGGGGGTAAGGCGACAGATGCTGCAGATCTCGACTAACAAGGGATGTAAGGGAAACCTAACACCTCCCTCTACAATGGCTAAGAGAGGAACGTGAACCTTACTCTCAGTTTGGTCACGGGTATCAGCATCAGGAGGGGCCAAGGCTAGGTTAACGTCGTCTGGAACCTCGTAACGGCGGCGAAAATCCTCCATATGAGCCTCATCATCACAAAGGCTCCTAAATCTACCCATGGCGGAAAGCAATGCAGACACAAGTAAACCCTAAGAACAACTATGCAAGAAGAGCGGGAAGGGTCGCAAGAAACTTACAGGCAACCAACGACGCCCGGAGAAGGTTTTTTCCGGCGAAAGGGAAGTCTGTAAAGAGAGAAACTCGAAGGACACAATGGCAACAGCGCTCTCAACAACTCTCGCAGAACAACACGAATATGGAAAGAAGGAAAGTCTGGGAAACGTCTTATACCTTCTCAAATTCAAAATAGTGCTTGCTGACGTCACCTAAACGTTGGCATTTTGGCTCCTCACGCCTTTCCACGAAAAGGTGGGTTAATGTCAAATCGGTAATTAAAAAGGGTGCAATGATTCATGTCACCCGGATGACGAAAAGGTGCCTCGGGAGTTACACTGGCGCCTGCAAAGACAGACTTATCGCTTGGGGAGTCTGCGCAACAGCTGACACATGGCGGGCACCTTGGTGCGAAGCGTGATGATGATACAAAAGGATCAACATGGCCACAACTGCACGTCAGATAGCTTTCAGCTCGTCATGTGCAAAGGCGCATGGACGAACAAAAGCTGGGGAGCAATTGTGTGGGGTATTTTTCCAGATATTACGTAGAACGAACAGAATAGCTCGTCCAGAGCTACCATGTGAGATGCACGAGGAAAGAGACACAGAATAGGGCGCCGACGACCAGAATTTCTGTAATTCAGTAAGTGCCCAAGGCTACCTGCTCGTCGGACAATGCGGAGGGAACGGCCCGATACATGAGAAACCTTAGTAGCATCCTTACCTTGTAAAGATAAGGAGAGGAAGAAATATTCGAAGATATTCCCAGGATCGGTCGAGCTTGTAAAGATAAGCACAATCTTACTCAGAGATGGAAAGCCAGTCAACTTACTAAACAAGGAGCGAACTCCCATGTAGGGAAAGACTCCAAACGAGCAATACGCGGCCATCTTGGCAAGAATCCTTATCGAATAAGGATTCTGAATCATGCAGGCTACGCTGCCCAATAAGGAAGAATCCTAAACTTGGAAGGATTCCATACAGGGAAGAACTCCACAGGGGATGCAAATACAAACGAATCGCCTATATAAGAAGATGACTCCTAAATACTAGAGGTATGCTAAAACCTAATCCCGCACTTTTACACTCGTTTCAGTGATCCTCCAGTTCGTCAATACTAACTTAGCCATCGGAGGGCCCTTGCCGCCTAGAGGCAGGGGTGCTCTGACAGTTCGTTCGTGTTGCAGGGTCGAGGTCGCTCCATTTGAAGAGGATTTGATCTCATAAGAGTACGGAAATAACTTCGTGAGTTTTTCCCCTCTTACAAAAATAAAAAGCAAAAAAAAAAAAAAAAAGAAAGAAAAGAAATGCAAAGAATACCGAATGTTGAAGAGAGGGGACACCAATGTGTAGAAAGAGGATTGGTTAAATGGTGGTGGAGTGCTAGCAATGAGGTGGTGTTGAAATAATGTTTGAAGGGGCACACGTTGTATATTTGCCTTAACATGAGTGTCTTGTTATACTTGCTTATTCTCGGACACATGGTTGTTTCACCCTAACCTTGCGAATTTATCCATTGCCTAATGTTATAACCTTGGTTAAGACCTGTTTGATTCTAGGGGTGTTGGGGTGTGGATTGATGGATTGAGATGGTTCCAATACTTGATGTTCGTTCATGAGATTGTGTGTCCACTATATAGAGCGTTCTTTTCGTGTCATAGTGTGCGGAGTATCTTGCTTCATATTCATAAAACCTCCAAACCGCACACGTGAGAGTTCATAATGCACCTTGTTTCGAGCGATTTTACTTGTTGAGTGCATGACACGGTGAGGATTGAAGTCGAGGCTCGGTCCGGCGAGAATGATCATTCTTTGTTCACTTGTGATCACGGCCCATATCCATACACACACACTACACTTAGGTGCCATGATTTCTTTTCTCTTGACTTAATAGCATTTGGAACTATGTTGGTTTATTTTGCCTTTGTGATAGCACCATATTCTTGGCTTGTGATGTTGGCAAGTGTATGACAGGTTTCGAATTTCATGTTGAGGGATTCCTTGTGTTTTGTGGGTGATCACCGCTGAAAACCCTCACGAGACTTCACTCGTCCTACCGGGGCCGCCCGGGGGTTTGAAAGAACTGTCATTTAGTTGCATTTAGTTGGTAGTTTAGTCTGTTTCTTTGCTAGGGACTAGCAAAGTGTAAGTTGGGGGGTGTGATAGGTGCCGAAAAGCACCCGTTGAACCTCGTTAACTCGTACTTTGTTAGGCAAATTAGGTTATTATTTGATTAGCTTTCGTTGGTGAATGGTGTTATAGGTGCCGAGTGCTCAAGGACTTGGAAAACATGCTTTGGAATGGCTTAGAAGAATCAAGGATGCGAAGAGGAGCAAAAGAGGACCAAGGGACCATTTTCTGTACCCGTGGTCCAGACCATTCTTTTCCCCGTCCGGACCAAGGTCTCTGCAAACTTCAAAGAGCAATCTGTACCCGTAGTCCGGACCACCCTTTTCCCCGTCCAGACCAAGGTCTCCGCGAACTTCAAAGAGCAATCTGTACCCGTAGTCCGGACCACCCTTTTCCCCTTCCGGACCATGGTGTCGAGAATTAGCGTTTTGACAATTTTTTGTGTAATTTGAAAGCCCCAAGTATAAATAGCTTAACCTAACATTATTTTAGGGTTCCCAACTATTGTGAGAGGCTATTTGGAGAGAGAAACTCATAGTTCTTCATGTTCTTCAAGCGTTCTTCAAATCAAAGCATGTTGATCATCGCTATGGCCGGCTAAACCCCTTTTCTATGGGGAGGATGAAGTTCTTCACCAAGTAACCTTGTTTTTCTGCGTAGATTATGGTTATTATTCGGATCGGATTACATGTTAAGAACTCAATTTCATATGATCAATGGAATTATGGTTTTATTCTTCCAATCTATTGTGTATTTGTATTCACGTGTTCAAATACAGTAATCATGTAATTATTTTCAATGGCGCGATTGGAGTTCTGAGATGGATTATGCTCGTAAGACGGATTGTGCTGCGATAGTGAGACGGTCCGTGCCATGGGATAGTTCATGCCTTTTAACAATCGCTATATCTTCTTGACGATTATCGTTAGGGTTGGCAAGCCCTAGCGATAATCCTTTGCGATTCGAATATTAATCATATCTATGCGATGCTTGGTTATGCGGTATGAACGGATTCTAAACCCTAGATCTTCTTTCCAAACAGTTTCACCTTTTAAATTATTGCACTTTTTAGTTTAATTATTTCAGAAGCAATCAAGCATCCTTTTACCGAATTAAATTAGGAGTTAATTGGAAATAACGCAACTCAGCCAGTTTGTCCCTGAGGATCGACACTCGGACTTAACCGCTATTCTCCGGAATAAAAGTTAATTCATAGTTATTAAATATTTATTTTTGACTCAGCACGACACGGTCACCAAACCACAAAGGTTGACCTTTACTTCACTTGACATGAGGCTTTTCAATTTATTTAGTTCTATTCGCAAGTGGTTGATTATTTAGCCATTAGCATATATGGGTGATGGACAGGAAATAAATCGCACTCGGGATAGGGGAAGGGATCATGCAGTGCAGAATACAGAGTACAAAACAAAAGCGATTTCCCCTAGCAAAGCGATAGTCCGAATAATAGATCTGTCGGCCGGCAAACCATATAGGGTTTCATGTTTTGGCTGACATTGTAAGGTGTCGGCCAGCTTTCTTACATAATACCAAAAAATAAAACAAAAGAAGTCCATCAAGTGACTGTGTTAAAATCCCACCTTGATCCTCTAGTTGCTCGATTACGTAACCAAGCTTGATTCGTGCAACCTTTATAGCTCCGGCAAGAATGTTTAGTTGTACCCCTGGTGGAAGGGCAACTATGAGTATGTTGTACGGGAGGAGCGCCTATGGCACCTCCAGCAAGAATGTTTGGTTGTGCCCCTGGTGGAAGGGCGTCAAATTAGCCCCTACAGCCAAGCAGGCATACCCCCATCGGTAAGATTCTATAGAGCTCCCATGAGCTGATTAAAGCATCGGTACATTAAATCCATATTTGCGTTGGTAGCATACTGATCATCTCCCAGTTGGAGATCTTCCCCACCCGGTGTAACTGCATTTGGATCCATCGAAAGCCCAGTTTGAGATCGGGTGATAATCAGACTTCTCACAAAACTTGAGGTAACTATCTTTCCTGTGACTTCTCACAAAACTCATGCCTAGACAACGACAGACCATGAGACTATAGACTCTGACTGAACGACTAGACACAAACAGCCTAATGACGTGACTTATAAAGTCATCTACTGGAGATAGGACCGCTGATATGGAGCCCCTGATAGGCCTATCTAGACAAAAAAGTTGATGTCTCACTAAATATAGCAGACAGGTATGACCCGGACTAGGTATGCCCAAGATGGAAAAGCAAGAGGGGTCTAACGAGAGGACCCGGGATAAAATAATGGGAGAGCATAACCCAGACTAGAGGTGCCCTAAACTGGTATAGACGAAGGCTGGATCGAATCTGTGGGTTCGAGATTCGAGTCAAAAATGGGTAGCACCTAGACAAAGTGTGCCCCTAGACTGAAAGACAAGACTGGAACGAATCTAAGGGTCCAGTACAAAAATAGGAGCACCTAGACAGGGTGTGCCCTTAGACTAAGAGACAAAGTGGGCCGAACAAAAAGGACCCGAGATAACTAAAGGGCGGGCAAAACCCAGATTAGTCATGCGATAAACTAGTATGGGCGACGGTCGCACCGAATCTGCGAGTTCAAGCTACAAAATCGACAGCACCTGGATAGGGTGTGTACTTAGACTGAAAGACAAGAATGGACCAAATCTAAGGGTCCAAGACAAAAATGGGCAAAACTTGGACAGGGTGTGCCCCTAGATTGAGAGACAAAGTGGGCCCAACAAGAGGACCCCGGATAAAGAGGGCGAGCGTAGCCCAGACTAGGTATGCCCTAAACTAGTGCGACAAATGGACCAAAACTGCGGGTCCATGACAACAAATGGGCAGATCCCAGACAGAGGATGCCCCTTCGATTGGTATAAACTAGATGTCTATGACTACAACCAAGCATGACCTGGACAAGATTTGCCCCTAGGCTAATACTAGACATGGTCTAAACAAAAATACAACAGTATATGATATGGGTCCTTAGACAACGGGGGCTACCATAACCATGATCAGTTGTGACAACAGCATATAATGTTATCTAAGGATAAGGATAGTGTACGTGCTATCCCCAATATGCAATATATGAGACTTGGGGACGTTTTTCCTATGAGGCAACCCTGACTCAGTCTCGACTCTAGGTAGTGCGTACACATGGGTGCGAGGTGGCTTGAGTAACTAAGTGTAGACACCCCGATTTGGACCCGAGATATTTGTCAAGCACTCCCAATGATGAGAAAAACCACCCGTGCATACCTTAAGGTTGCGAATGAGGCTTGAACTCACCCTAAACCACCCCAAACCATTCCCAAACAACCTTAGCCTGCCCAAATGACCAAAATACCCCTCAAACTATCAGAATAACCCAAAATCAACCCCTGAGCTCAAAGCACTTTGAGCGCTCAACCTAGGGTTTTAGCGCTCAAACTAGGGTTTTAGCGCTCAAACTCTGTCTAGTTTGTTACTGGCAGAGTATCTAATTATGAGATTTTGTTGCATGGCATGCGTTCAGCCGCAATATTGCTACTCGTATGTGTGCAATAGCCCCTAAAAATTGCCTTAATTGTTCTAGTAGGCCCTCCATTTTCAAATAAACCCATTTCCCTCCCATTTCCCTCTACAAAGCCACCCCTTTCACTCCATTTAGAGAGGTTACTCACTAAACTACACTCTGATCCATCACCCTCTCTCTCTAAAACTTCATCTCCAGTAGTTCTTAGCCTTAGGCTTCCATCAATTGAAACTCAATCACCCTCAACCAACTAAACCCACTTGATTCTCATATTTTCTCACTAGAATACACCACCATCCACTCAAAATCAACTCAATCCAACCCACATTCCTCATAATCTGTCTGAAACCTACCCCATTGCACGCACATACCCAGTCAACACTCACCCATCCATCAAACACCCAAGTTTAAGCCTTGATCAAAGCCAAAAGGGTAGAATACCATGTAATAGTTACGGGTTGGTGCTCCTAAGGGAGACCAGTGGGTTCAGGGAGGTCCCCTATACCTCTAATGAACTCACGTGGTCTTAAATGTTTAAGAAAATAACTTGCAAAAATCTCAGCTCAAGATGGATTGAGCGCTCAAACTGTCTGAGTTTCTCTCATGTTTTGTAGCTTCTGATCATGCTTGATGATGGTACTTGCTTTCTCATGACTTCTGTTGGGTCAATGTTCTCTTTAATCTTTCTGTTTTGCTCTTGATCGTTGATCAAAGACTCCAAAAGCCATAAGAAAGGTGTTGATCATCATCAAACCAATGTTGATGTTGTTTTGTGAAATGAACAGAAGTATTACATACTTTTGGACAGTATCGAGATGATTTCAGTGTATACCAACTTCAAAGAGTGGTCAGAAATTGCAGAAGCTCATAATCCCAAAATGGTGATTGAGCGCTCAGGCCTTCCTCTTTGAGTGCTCAAACCTTGTTGTGGTTTATGTTTGTTTTTAGTTCATTTCAATCTTGTATTATGTTTTAATCTTGGTACATTGTGTGTGTGTGTTGTTGTTGTTTGGCTTAAGCCAACCTGATCCTCCCTCCCTCTCACTCTAATCATGCTTATGCATGGCCCAATACTCATTTTCCACTTGTGTGGACACCTCAAGTTTATTTTATTGACGTTTCTGAAGTTTTAAGCACAGGTGTATCATCGTGCATCAATTTTAACCCATCTACAATGCAAATGCATGAAGAATGCAACAGAAGCACTCAAATTCAGTAGAGGGTTTGAGCGCTCAATGTATCTCTTTGAGCGCTCGAATTGTCTTCTGGTCCATCAAATGTTATTCTCATCCAAATTTGGTTTTTGAGCATTGAATACTCTGAAATACTATCTCTTAATGTTGAGTCTTCATTCCATTCATCTCATTTAGGTTATAAGTGGGTTTTAAATCATGCATACATGGCCATGTGATTCTGTTCAATCATTCCAGTACTGTGTCTGGGTAAACAACAGAGATCAAATCATATTTTCAATCAAATCAGAAACATCATAAGCATGTGTGAGTGAGTGTGAGTTTGAGCGCTCAAACCACTAAAAGTGGATCAGATTGGTTAACTTGTTGTGTGTATTATTCATGTTATTTCCAGTTTTCAGTCTCTATTTAACATGTACTAATGTTGTTCTCCTGCTATTTATTGTCATTTGTAATTTGCGTTCATTCACCATTATCATCACTCATGTAGTACACATCTTACATGCATGCACTGTAGCTTATTGTCGTGTTCATCATCGTTATGTGGCTCTCGTCTCCCATTCCCCGTACTTGTTCAAAGTTAAGATGCATACGTTTCTCATATGATCCCACAAAAGCCAAGTAGAGACTGGTCTTCGAACCGGCAAGGGGGGTGCCGTAAAACCCTTCCCCTCTGGTTACTGAGCTCCCGAACCTAAGATAGTATGGTGATGACGGGCCAATATCTAATCCTTATCCATTAAGTGAGGCACGAGTTAATCGAGTTCAATTCCTCGGGGACAATTTGCTAAAACCTGGGTGGCGACTCCGACTCGATCACCGGAGGGGCGTCCACAAGCTGGCGGCTCCCCCAGGGACTCTGGTTACTAGGGCTGAAACCAGTTCGGTTCGGTCGGTTCTTGGCCATATTTTTGCGAACCAGGAAAAATCGGTCCGGGCTGTTAATTGAACCGAAACCGATTATATAGATCTTGGTTCGGTTCGGTTCAGGACCGGTTCGGTTCAGTTCGGCAAGAACAAGAGCAAGAGCAAGATAGCAAATCGATTGAGAAAATCAAAGAAAAGAAAGAAAATCGCAATAGGTAATCCCAAACATGGTGAAATATACACAAATTAGAAAGCAAGATTGCAAATCGTTCGAAATCAAAAAACCAGATCGTAATACATATATACATATACAATATACCAGATCGAGAGAGAGAGAGAACCACGCGTGTAAATGATGGAGCTGGGCGGACGATTGGCTCGATTCTTCATGAACAACGGCGCTGTGCCAGATCGCAAATCGATCGGCTGATTGGCTCGATTCTTCATGAATGACGGAGCTCTACAAAAAGTGGTGGTGACTGGCCATGAAGTGGTGGTCACTGGTGAGTGAGTGAGAGAGAGAGAGAGAGAGAGAGAGAGAGAGAGAGAGAGAGTGGTCGCAGGGTTAGGTCTGGATGGGTTTGAGAAATGGGGGAGGCGGCTGTGTAGTTAAAGTGTATATATACTCCACAGTGTATATATATTATATATGAGTATAAGTATTAAGGCAAGGAATTAATAAATATATTTGTTTGATATTATAAACACAAAAGCTGCGCCAGCGTGATGGGTAAGTGCTCGGCTTTCATTAGCCAAGGACCCGGGATCGAATCCCCATCCCTTTGTTTTTGGGGAGAATATATGTATATCGGTTCGGTTGTCCTCGGTTCTTGACACCTCTAAACCGGAAACCGAACCGGTTTCTCAGTTCTTCCAACATATCGAATCGGAACCGAACTGGATAAACTAAAAAAGAACTGAAACCGGCCAGTTCGGTCCGGTTCTCCGATTCGGTTTGGTTCCCCGGTTCATACTTTCAACCCTACTGGTTACTGCATATCTTGATTTAATTACACTTATGTAGTTTATTGAAATATGCATTAATTAGAGGGCTCGATTTGAAAGGTTTTTGTGGGATTTTTTAAGTGTTTGTAATTCAACTTTTGCATTGCACATGCATTTGTTCATAGCCTCGCTAGTGTGTTTTAGCAATCCTGGACAGCTTGCCGGTGACGGGGAGTCCCAAAATGCCCAGCAGCCCTCGACCGTGATGAGTCACACCTGTCGTTATTATCGTCGCCGTGGGTATCCATGGCACGGGAGATAATCATGACTCTAGTCCGGGGTACCCTTGTGAGACCAAAACCAGCCTTGTTGCATATAGTTAACCGTAGAACTCTCCCGTTTGGTGGCCGTCCCGTTTGATAAGTTTATGTGCTCCATCCTATTACGTGCTACATGTTATTGTTTTCCTGATTCTGTCATGTTGCATTCATGCACGCATATGCATCTATATATTGTCCCTCCGAGTCGAGAGAAGTACAGTTTAGGAGTTTGTACGGTTAGTAGGAGATTGCCTTGGCTCGATGATGAGTCGTGCTTTTCAAATGTACGTTGTCTTGTGAGTTAGTCCTTAGGATAGCCGAACGTGGGAAAATTTGGACCATCAAATCTTGGACAACAATCTAATGGAAATTAGGAATGGTTGGCCCGACATTAGGGACAATTGTTCCTAAGATCCAAAGTTAGATTAGTGACGAAGACTTGACGGTTCGTTTTTTCCCAAATCCAGTTGCCCGACGCAAAGGACTTAATACCAAAAGAGAACTTGAGAATTGGGGCAACCTTCCGAAGTTGTACATTTTTAGTCTAGGATACTTTAAATCCATGGAGTTTGAGATACCTCCGGTGTTTGTCATGCCCGAACAGCAGCCCGTGTTTCGAACCAGCCTTGGGGCCATTTGTAACTGGATGGCGATCCCTCATTGCTTTGTCTCGAACAGTCAAAAAAGGACAACGGTTACGGCTTCAACATTTAGGCTATAGGTTGAAAAGTCGTAACTACCGAGTAAACGACTTACCCATGGTGTTGATTCAATCGGCTGTGCAATGACCCCGAGTGAGATTCGGAACTGGTAGACTAACCCTATGATTAGTTTAGGGCTAATTTGGCGAGGAGCGACACAACGACATGCACACATTCTTTTAGTCATTCTTTCTTGTACATGAGTATCGAGACGTGGGGCTGAGTTTGACTTTTGTGCACTGTTAGCATTAAACAATTGGGCCTACAAGGAGAAAGAAGATCTTACTCGTTTGGACCTGACCGCCCAGACAAAGACTGTCACGACCCGCTACTCTGGAGTTCGAACCCCAAGCTTCCCCGGCAATCATGGAAGAGCAGCCAAATGAAATTGAGCAGTTAAGAAAGGAAATGCATGATAGTTTGGCCAATCACAATACCCAAATCACGCAGATCATGGGTATCCTAGTAAACATCCAAGGTCGCCTTCCCCCACAGCAGCCACCTCCCAACGATCAAGAAATCCCCGAAGACGAGGAATGCAAGAGCAACCTGTCGAGAACCCGCAAATGGATGAAATGTTGGCTAAGATTTCTAAGCTTTATGAGTCAGTGGCCAAGAGTGAAAAAGCCGTGGTCACCGGATTTGACATGAGCAAGCTATGCCTCTTTCCTGAGGCTAAGCTCCCTAAGAAGTACAAGCCCGTGGATTTTGAAAAGTTCGATGGGACGGGTAATCCGAGAGGGCATATTCAAGCCTATGTAAGCTCCCTCTCCCTCCAAAATATTGACGAACCAACTATGGCTCAAATGTTCCATCAGAGCCTAACCGGACTCGCTCTTTAGTGGCTTCTCTCTCTCGACATCTCCAAAAGAAGGACTTGGGAAGATTTGGTGGCTTCTTTTGTGAGGCAATTTGACTATAATGTCCAGCTGAAGGTCACTACTCGTGAGCTCGAAAGCATTAAAATGAAGGAAAATGAGTCTTTCATGGACTTCGTGAAGCGGTGGAGGGCTAAGGCAGCCCAAATGACTGATCGTCCTTGTGACAAAGATCAGATGAGAATCATCACCCGAGATCTGTAGCCGAATCTAGCCCAGGACATGATCACCGCCCAAGCCCATGACTTTGAAACCTACTTTGAAGTTGGTTTGTCTATCGAAGAAGGGTTACAAAGCGGTATCTTGAAGGAAGGAGAAACAGCACCGAAGCCAAAAAGGGTCTATATTGGCAACATCAACTCCCTTTACCCTCCTCACAACTACTTGGTCGGTGCCTCATCTACCTCCACAAATAACCATCCACCCAAAACCAAGCCCATCAACACCATCATGACGACACCAGCCCAAAACCAAAGGCCGCGACGAGTCTTTACCCCTCTCCCACTCCTTCTCTCTGCTGTCTTTGAATGCCTTGTTCAACAAGGAAAGCTCAAACCACTCTCACCAACTCCACCCCCTCAAAATCCCCCACCTACATGGAACCGAAACTAATTCTGTACCTTTCACCAAACTCCCAGCCACCTCACCGATCGCTACCAGCGTCTTCGTCATGAGATTCAAGATCTCATTGACAACAAATCAATCTGAGACCCCACCGAGAAACCCAACACTATCACCAATCCATTGCCAACCCATAGAAGGAATGTCGACATAAACCACCTAACCCTTAACTCTACTCAAAGCAACCCGAGCTCCACTATATTCGACCCCAGCCAATTCACCATACCCAAAAACTGAGCCCAAGCCTGTTGTAGCCATACCAGCTGAACTTGGCATATGGACCCTTTTTTATGAAGTGAGCCCCGCCTTTTTGGACAAATGGGGGGACACTATAATCAACATGGAGAATCGGGAATATGAGATAATAACGGCGAATGGGCAATTGAATGTGGAAGAATGGCCGCAAGAAGAAATGGAGATCAACCAAGAGCCGCTAGTTGTCAATGAAGTGGAAGGATTTTCGGGGCCAATGCAGTTAGATCCACTTGATGTGGCTATACTCTAAAATCTGTTTGAGCAACTAGCGGTGGAAGATGAGCCAATCTTGGAAGAAGGAGAAGGCCAAAACTGGGAAAAATCGGAATGGGACCCGACGCTTACTGAATGGCAGCTTATGGATCCAAACAACCCTTTGGATGGATACACGCTGCCGATCTTCCTTGATAAGACTTACTTGATGCCGCTCCAGCCACTATGGAAAGGACGCCCGAACTTTTCTATGTTGAGTGAGACCGCAATTGATAGGATGGTAGAAGGATTACTCGAAGAAAACCCCATCAAGAAGTAGCAAGAAAAGACCCCAGCAGCCATAACTATATGAGGATTACTCATGAGCTCCAGCGAACACCGCCAAAAGCTCGCTCAAGAGCTGTCTTGTATGGAGATAATCCCTATGCAACCCCTGAAGCCATGATGGCCGCCATTAAGAACCCTCTGGCCAAACACACTGCCACTTTTACTGAAGCCGATCTCCCACTCGAAGGAACTAATCACAACAAACCGTTGCACGTAACTTTGAAATGCATGGGAAAATGGATCCCGGTGGTACTAGGAGCAATGTCTCCGCTCTCTATGTCTGTCCCCTCCACACCGCTCAATGCTTGGGGCTCAAGCCAAAGGATTTTTCATTCCTTCCAATTTGACTGTGCGCGCTTATGATAATAGATGTATTGGGAACCATAAACATGGAAGTGGCAGCTGAAGGGTTTAAGTCTATCGTGGAGTTTCACATGCTCGAAATACCGGCCTCTTTCAACCTGCTCTTGGGACGCCCGTGGATGCGTAAGCCCGACATTATCGTTGTGCCCTCCACTTTGCACCAGAAGGTTCTGTTAGGCTTGGAGATTGGGACTGTGGCACTATATGGAGATTCGGACATTTGCCCTCATTCCAAGGACAATACCCCACTTTTGGAAATCATGCATGACGAGAATGATGTGGAATTGGGCAGTTTCGCTTTTGACGCCGCCGGCCGAGTGTGTACTATCCCCGTGGACGAGGACTTCGCCATAAGCTCTACTGTTTTGGAAATGATGAGAAGGATGGCATATTTTCCAGGTATTGGTTTGGACCGCAGCCAACAAAGGGTGTCTGAACTTCCAAACTTCCCAGCACACAAAGGCCGCTTTGGGTTAGGATATAAGCCCACCAACAAGGAGAAGAAAACCCGTGGCTATGTTTACGATAAGGACTATGTGGTCCGTTTTGTGAGGGAAGGAGCCAACGGACCCTATCACGGCCAGCCAGAGCCATTTGTGAATGCGATAAATGGAGAGTCCTACCCCGGGTTTGAGATCTTCGCCAACGACGCATGGGACAGCGAAGACGAGAACGAAAATGACGAGCAAACGGTGAAAGACCTCAAAGTTGATTGGATGGAAATTTTGAATGGCGGGATTTTGCTGTCAATGTTCGACGAGGTCGGTCCAACAGGTACGGGTAGGGAAGCAATTGAAGTGATGATGCTCAGGCAGGAGGCCCCCAAAGACATGTCACGCCCTCGATTTTTAAACAATAAAAAGTAAACATTTTTAAAAACAAAAGTGCTATATTGCATAAATTTTCTTTTTTTGTCTCACCACAACGCTTCTTCTAAAAAGGGTACCCGTATCCCTTTGGAAAGACATGAATTGAAAAGATAGATTGATTACATTCTTCCAAACAAAAAGGAATTTTTTTTTAAAAAGAAGTAATGTTACAAACCCATCTTAGTTTTAATAAAATACATGATCATCTCACTGAAGAGTACATACTAAGTTTTCAATGGGAGATAATGACCAATGATGCCTTCAAAAGATTTCATGCACTTCCAATGCACTTCACGCCATGCTCCTCATCGAATACTTGAAAATTGATAGGTTGAGTTGCACTAACCCAATCTTTAAATACATGTCTCGTCACACAAATACATACACATACACATACACTCACACATATACACCCTCGCGCATACACGACACCACATATACATAACCACGTTTGAAAGTTTCAAACTGATCGAAAGTACTCTTTACCACTAAATTTCCATTTCAACACCACCTTAGGATCACCACGACTTTGTCTCTGTAGACACCCCAATCCGGATCCTCAATATTCCGGAACTTCCCCGATGATGAAAATGCCTAATGAGGACAGACAAGGTTTGATCAAAGACTTGAAAAACCCCACCAATAACCTCCCAGCAAATCACCAAAACATCCCTTAGAGCTCTGGAATGTCCCAAAACCTTGAAATACATGCACCTGGATGGAGCCTTCAGGCACTTGGATTGGCCAAGTCCAGGCGCCTAGAAGGGGTTCAGGCGCCTGGATTACATGGTCCAGGTGCCTGGATTAAGTTCAGGCGCCTGGAAATGCACAATCCAGGCGCCTGGATATCAGCCCAGGTTGAGTGTGTTTTAAGTTGTTAGTGGGCGGGAACGAGATTTTGGGGGATTTTGTTGCAGAGTCAGTTGGAGTGGGGTGTGGGGGAGATCATTATACCTACAACTCACCCCCTATGTGACCCCTTACCCTTTCAAAAGGTTCAAGTGGCCCTCTTTGGACCCTTGTTTGCCTATAAATTGAACAACTCTCCTCCATTTTCAGGGGCTAAAGAACCACTCTCTTATTCTTGCTGTTACTCTGCCAAAACCATTCCAGAAATTTCAGCTCCATCAATCACCTCTCAAACCTAACCCATTTCAACCCCAAAATCATCTCTCTACTTCATTAATCCATCATCTACTCACTTCCACCAACCAAATCACTTCAAAGCATCCACAAACTACCCTTTTAGCTCTGAAAAACCAACAATCAGAAGTTACATTCTTGTAAAACCTACTCAAAAAACCATTCCAAGTTCTTGATCAAGTAAAAAAGGTAGTTTTTCTACCAAGATGTTCAAATAGGCCCTGAGGGGGACTCAATCAAGCTCTCTTTGGTCATTTATACCAGTAGAGGGTTTGAGAGAGGTTTGAAAATCATCAAAAGAAGAATCAGTTTGTGAATCAGAAGCTCAATCCAGGCGCCTGGATCATCACCTTCCAGGCGCCTGCATTGACTCCAGGCGCCTGGATTCTCTCATGCAGGTGCCTGGACCCTATTTTATCTTGACATTTTTCCCATTTTCTTTTACATTCTGATCATCTTGGGTACATCACTTGCATACCTGGGTACATAGTTCGTTACATTCTATGCTTGAATCATCATGTGTATGTTCATTTCAAGCGTTTTGAGTTCATAATCATACTTTGAATGGGAGATTTTATAAGCAAGAATCACTTAAATATGTCTATGCATCACTCTTGAGTCCTGTCCATTTAGCTTTAAGGTGTTACTTTGGGGTTTCATTTGGTACTTTAGTATAATCTCTCATGAATGTCAAAAATGAGCATCATCACATTATTATTGTGGCATTTTGAGCATTATTTCATTACATATAAGTCATGTTCAAGTTTTTAAAATCTGTTGCTATGTGGCTAAACGTTGTCTAGAAAATATGAAAACTGATTAGAACATTGAACTTGTTGATTTCTGTTTGAAAAAGGCACTTTAAAGTTTCTGTCTGGATGGCATCCAGGCGCCTGGATTAACCCCATCCAGGCGCCTGGACCCAATCCAGGCGCCTGGATTCACCTTTTCCGGGCGCCTGGATTCCATTCAGGTCCACACTTTATGATCAGTTTTGAGGCATTTTAAGGTGCTTTGGGGTTGTTTCAGTACAATTTTTGCATCTTTTATGTAAAAATCATCGATTCATAACATTTTGTGCAAGCATCATTGTCCATTTCATTACTCTTGTTGGTTCGTTTATGTGCTCTCATATAAATTTGTAATTAAGGTCCATTTAAATAGCATTTTCAAACTCTTTTCAACATTTAGTAGAGACCGGTAAATAGGCCGGGCGTGTAGGGTGCTTTGAATTCCTTCCCTTCGCATAACCTAGCTTCCGGACCCGAGAAATCTCATTTTAAAGACCGGTAAAGTATTTTTTTCATTCCAAGGGCAAAAGAGTCATTTTTGAAATGGTTTCTCGGGTAAGGTCCTTAAATCCGAGTGGCGACTCCATTCAACCAATCAAAACCATCTTTCAAACCGCAATCATTTTCGTGGACATCGCGCTCCCGCGGGGTGTTCACAAGCTGGCGACTCCGCTGGGGACTCTGGTTAATATATATTTTAGTATTATTACACTTATGTGTGATTTTATTAAAATGTGTATTAATCATCGAGAGCTAAGCTTGAAAAATGTTTTAAAGATTTTTGAAAATGTTGTTTTTATGGACTTTTTGCATTACACGTGCATGGTTACTAGCCTCCGCTGGCGTGTTTCGGCAATCCCGCCCGGCTTGCCGGTGACGGGGAATCCCGAAATGCCGAGCACCCCCCGACCGTGATAAGTCACAATTGTCGTTATTACCATCGCCTTGCGGGATCCTTGGCGGTGGGAGACAGCTTTGGCTTTGAGTCCGGGGTACCCTCTCAAACCAAAACCGGCCTTTGCATGTAGTTAACCATAGAACCCCACGTTAGTTAACCAACCCAAGTATTAGGATTATGTGCTCCATCCTGTTTCGTGCTATGTGTTACCGTCTTTCAAAGCATGCCATGCTGCATACATGCATATACTTGCATCCGTACATATTATTGTTATGTTGTTGATATAGTATAAGTTAGGTTCCCGGCAATTAGTAGAAGGTTGCTCCGGCCCAATGATGAGTCGTGCATCCCGTATGCACGTTGTTCTTACAAGTTAGCCTTTAGGACGACCGGACGTGGGAAAATTTGGATCGTCAGTTTCCTAACAATGATCTAAACGGGTTTAACGGACCTTGGCCCGAGGAGGGCCAATCGCCCTTAGGCATCTGATTCTAGATCATTGCTGGAATTCATGAGAATCATGATTTCCCAAATCCGATCATCCAATGTCAAGGACACGTTACTTAAAAGAAAACTTGAGGATTGGGGCAACCTTCCAAAACAGTCGTGTTCAGTCTAGGAGACTTTAAATCCATGGAGTTTGAGATACCTCCGGTGTTGGTCGTGCCCAAACGGCCGCCCGTGATTCAAACTAGCCTTGAGATCATTTGTATCTGGATTGCAACATCCAAATTGCTTTGTCTCGGATGACCAGGAAAAGTGCTACGGCGTCAAAACATTTAGGCTTTAGGTTGAAGCGCCGTACCTACCGAGTAATGGTTTACTCGGGGTGTTGGAAATCTTCTGTGCAATGGTTTTAAGTGAGATTTGGATCCGGTAGAATAACCCTAGGTTGTACATGAAGTCTAGGAGACTTTAAATCCATGGAGTTTGAGATACCTCCGGTGTTGGTCGTGCCCTAACGGCCACCCGTGTTTCGGACTAGCCTTGGAATCGCTTGTATCTGGATGGCGACACCTCATTGATCTGTCTCGGATGGTCAAGAAAAGCACTACGGTGTCAACAATTTAGGCTTTAGGTTGATACGCCGTATTTGCCGAGTAAACGACCTACCCGTGGTGTTGATACAATCTTCTGTGTAAACGATTCTAAGTGAGATCCGAAACCGGTAGTCTAATCCCTAGGCTTAGAACTAGGACTAATTTTGGGCGACGAGTGACACATGCATCATAGGCACCCTTTTGTTTGTACTTGGTAATCAAAGGCTATAAACTGAGTCAAGACTTTGCTTTTATGATAGAGTTTTGAACCATTGGGCCTGCAAAGAAGAAGAAGACCTTACCTGTTTGGACTCGACCTCCAGGGCAGAGATTGTCTCGATCTTTATCACCGAAGTCTGAAACAAATATGGCGGCAGAGCAGGAACAGGATCCCCCAAATGAGTTTGAACGATTGAGGAATGAGATGCACGATGAGAGAGTCCGGAATGACACTCGAATCACACAACTCATGGCAATTATGATAAACATCCAGAGTCGACTCCCCCCACCTCAACAACAAATACCCGATGGTGGAGCACGGGACCAGGAGGTTCCTAATGATGAGCATCCAGAACAGCCTCCACCTCCTAAAAATCCTCAGTTGGCTGAAATGCTAGCAAAAATACTCAAACTGGAAGAGTCAGTGGCCAAAAGTGAGAAGCGAGCCATTACCGATTTTGATATGAGTAAACTTTGCATCTTCCCAGGTGCTAAGCTCCCCAAGAAATTCAAGCATGTAGATTTTGAAAAGTTTGATGGGACTGGGGACCCGAGAGGACATATTCAGGCATATGTGAGCTCTCTCTCTCTCTGCAAGATGTCGATGAGCCTGCTATGGCACAGATGTTTCATGAAACGCTCACAGGGCCTGCACTCCAATGGCTCTTATCGCTTGATATCTCAAAGAGACAAACCTGGGAGGAAATGGTAGCTGCCTTCATTAAACAGTATGAGTATAATGTCCAACTCAAGGTCACTACTCACGAACTTGAGAGTATCAAGATGAAAGAAAAGGAATCCTTCGCAGATTTTGTGAAGAGATGGAGAGCAAAGGCTGCTCAAATGACCGATCGTCCCAGTGACAAAGATCAAATGCGCATCATAACCAAGAACCTCCAACCAGATTTGGCCCAATACATGGTGACGGCTCAAGTGCACAATTTCGAGACTTACTTTGAGACGGGTCTGACAATTGAAGAAGCCTTGCAAAGTGGGGTTCTAAAGAAAGGAGATCCAATCCCCAAGCCTAAACGCAATTACATCGGGAATACTTCGTCTCTTTATGCAAACCCCAGTTACACAGCCGGTACCTCATCCAACTCCATGAATCACCAGTCTCATAAAACTGAGCCCATAAATGCTATCTTATCCCAACCAGCTCAACCAGCTCAACCATTTCAAAACCCCAGGGGACGTCGCGTTTTCACTCCTCTTCCCCTACCTCTACCTATGGTCTTCGAACGGCTCGTTCAGCAAGGAAAAATTAAACCACTCCAACCAACCCCACCTCCACAAAATCCTCCGCCATCCTATAACCCAAACACCTTCTGCGTTTTCCACCAAACGCCCGGCCACCCTACTGAAAGATGTCAACGGCTGCGTCATGAGATTTAAGATCTCATTGACAATAAACAAATCCGAGACCCCACTGAAAAGCCCAATGTTGTCACCAACCCTTTGCGAGCTCACAAAAGAAATGGTGGTATAGGCCAGATAACCCTTAGCTCCACTCAAAAAGACCAAGACTCCAATCCATTTGACCCTAGCCAATTCATTGTACCAGAAACAGATCCTAAGCCCATCGTGCCTATACCAGATGAATGCGAGGCGTGCTTTCTTGATGCACATTTGGACCCCACAATATGGCAAGAATGGGGCGGTTTGATAATGGCTATGGAGGCTCAGGAGTACGAACAGATGGTAGCCAATAATGTAGTAAATGAAGAAGTTTGGCCGCACGATGAACAGATTGTTGAAGAACCC